>OZ007598.1:185823493-186360993 GCA_963931845.1 Maratus michaelseni | reverse complement strand
AACGTTGTTTCTTACTGCTCATATTAACTTTTTATATGCATTTTTATTAAATTTGTGAAATATTTTTTTTATATTTTATTCGTAAAAATGCAATATCTAAAACAATATCTTCTGTTTATATTATCTGTTAAAATATCCGATGTTTGTTTATGGTGTAAACAAATAATTTTCTTTTAAATTTTTAAATTATTACAAAGCTTCCTTTTCTCCAAAATCGTCTGAACTAATCAAATTTTGTATCCGGTATAACGCTACTCTCATATAAAGGCACCCTATTCTTGTGACGTTTTTATTTCAAAATTCATTTATTTTACTACCTGTAACTATTTAAAAATTTATAATGGCAGCATTATTCTATTTGTTTATTGGGCGTTTCAAAATTCATGCTTAAAAATTATTTTATAAGCCATAATATATCAGGCAATTAAGATATAGTTTTCAAACAAATTGCATTTGAAAGTAATTTCTTTTTTCCTCTATAACGGTGTAAAAATTGAAAATGTGTTATGTTTAGAAATTAAAAAAATTGCAATAGCAAAAATAACAAAACCGAAATTTCATCGTCAGCTGTTGCCATTCGCAAAATGACGTATGCGTTACGCACGGACACGTTTGGCCTTTATAATATATATAGATTCTTTGCTTTAAAATGTCGCTGAAAACTAAACAATGGATCGAAGACTATGTATTTGTGCTTTGACAAATCGAAATACTCTTATTCGATTATTAAAGTAAGATGTGAAAAGCATGGTTTTGATATTTCTACATGTAAAATAATTACGTGATAAAACACGTCACACGTGACACGACACATGTGACTAAAATGATAAAACACGTGACATAATTAATAAAATAAAGGAAAGAAACGTCAAAGCTTATACATTTGACTGGGAAAATGGCAAAACATGTGTACCCAACAAAGGTACGTTCACCGCTTATTATATCTAAAATCCCATCTCACGATAAAGAAAAAAAAAACTAAAGAACTATCACAAAATCTTTAAACATATCTACAAGAACTGTAAACAAAATTATAAAATCCAATTTAAAGCTAATCAAAACAAAAAATAAAACATGATGTTCACTGCCTAATTTGAACACTTGTTTCTCAGCGTAAGATTATTATATGGTCAGATTGTTGCATGAAAATTAGTTGGCAGTTGAAAAATAAAATATGTAGTTACAATTGATGAGGCTTGGATATATTTATCTGATTGTAACAGAAAAATATCGATTTATTATAGAAAAAAATAAGAAAGAGACCCAAAATGTTGGTTCGGAGAAAACAAGGAAAGTTTTGCTTAAGGTTTTATGCTTATTACTGGATTCGCTAATAACAGAAAACTTAAAATAAGGAAAGTACAAAAAATGTCAAAATGAACTTGGTTTACTTTCAGAAATATGTTTTTACACCTGTTTCCAAAGAAGACATTCCATCACTTTACCCAAACAATCTTCATTGTGATAAGTTCCATCACAATAAGGCTACCAGTCATACCTCTAAATCTACTGCTATATTTTTAGAAAAAAAAAATGAAAAATGAAACTGGAATTAAGGCTATTCCATTTAAATGCATCCCAAAGTCCGCTGACGTGTCTCCTATGAATTACTATGCATTTTGACTTTTAAAACAAGCTCTTTATAAGCGGCGTCGTAAAACATTGGATGAACATTGGAAGATTGTGGTCGAGAAGTGGAAGGAAATCAACCTTGATATTTTCAGAAAAGTTCTTTGATGTTAAAAATTAAGATGTAATAGGATAGTTCAACAAAAGGGCTACCAGATTAAACATACGAGGGTCGATCCAGAAATAAGGTTCCCAAAGAGCTCCAGCCGCACGTGAAGCTGCGAGGCGAAATACGGCAACGGCGCTGTATGCAGCTGATCCTGCACTCGCGATTCTCCCAACCGCGCTTTGCTGCGCCGTTTATTCTTGGTTCAGCAGCCGTCCAAGATGGAGGTTTACATTGTTGATCCCGCCAAGTGCGTGATTCGTTCCGTAATTCGCTTTTTGCACACCAAAGGGACTCCGCCCCTCCAGAACCGCTAGGGAGAACGACTGGCAGCCGGTGTAATGTTGCTTCACCACAACGCCGACCTCACGTCTCCCGTTAAACCCAGGAACTTTTGACTCAATTTGAGTGGACGGTCATGCCCTACCCACCTTACAGTCCGGACCTCGCACCTAGTGATTATCACTTGTTCTCCAAGTTAAAGGAACACTTGGGTGGCCAACGCTTCCGAAGCGACGATGACGTCATAAAATTAATAGACTAAATTAAAGATGATGTGAAACGTTTCCTCAACGGGTTGGCGGCGGAGTTCTACGACATTGCGATACAGAAATTGGAGCACCGTCTACAAAAATGCGTAAAAAAAGATGGCGATTATGTAAAGAAATAGAGTAAACTTTCTTCTTTCCAACGATGTAAATTTCTATGAGAATAAACAATGTTGTCTATTTGTAAATTTGATGGGAACCTTATTTCTGGATCGACCCTCGTATTAGAAAGTAAAATTTTTATCTTTGTTTATATATTTCTGTTTCCAAAATCGTTACAAAAAATATGTGAACACACTCTCTGTATATTAAAATTATATATATTTTTTCTATTTAATTTGATGAAAGACAACGACAAAGGATTAACTGCTATCATTAAATATAATCAATATTTTAGGATACCGAAAAATTATTTACAATTAATGAATTAAAAAAAACCCAGAAATTTGTTTATAAAATAATTATAATTAATAAAAAACATCAATAAGTAAGTTTTTTTTTTTTTTTAAATAAACTTTATGTTATTTAAGTTGAGCTCTAACAAACATTTTTATTTTAATTTACTGTATGTTTCGTTGTATCAGTTGACTCAAAAATTCGAAAGAAATAGCATACCCTTAAGTTTAAATACTAGTATGTTAGAATAGTTTTTGTATGTTATTTTTAAATTGCATAATTCATGAAAATTTTCCCAAATTACATAGGGTGAAGGATTACCATACCGAAATACTGGTATTCAAATGAAATGACATGTTATTTCTCTCAAATTTGAGGGACGACTTATTCATCAGAAAATACAATCTGTCATCAAATTTTTGTAGAATATATTTTGCATATAAATCAACAAAATAAAGCATTAGAAAAAGTATAATAGGTACTAATGAAAAATATTCCATATTCCTAATCAACAACACGTCAATAGCTATAGCAATTTTTTTCTTCATAATCAGGTTTCTTTTATCCTAAATGACGCATCGCTTTTTCGGCAATTCAAAATAATAAGCAATTATGTCGCTCAAAAAGGAGAAATCTGCCAACAAAACATGCATGGGTCTAGACAAGATAAATTTCTGACAAATATATTTTACATACAAATCAACAAAATAAAACATTAGAAAAAATATAATAGGATCTCATGAAAAATCTTCCATAATCCTAATCCACAACACGCAATCACTATGGCATTTTTATTCATAATCATGGTTCTTTTATCCTAAATGACAAACTGCTTTTTCGGCAATTCGAAATAATAAGGAATTATGCCTGTCAAAAAGAAGAAATCTGCCAACAAAACATGCATGGGTCTAGGCTATAAATTTTTGCCAAATATATCTTACATACAAATCAATAAAATAAAACATTAGAAAAAATGTAATAGGAACTAATGAAAAATCTTCCATAATCCTAATCCACAACACGTCAATCACTGGCATTTTTATTCATGATCATGGTTCTTTTATCCTAAATGACAAAAACCGCTTTTTTGGCAATTTGAAATAATAAGGAATTACGCCAGTCAAAAAGAAGAAATATGCCAATAAAACATGTATGGGTCTAGATAAATATTTATGTACTTCCATTTAATGATTACTTAACATAGTTAACTAAGTGCTTCACATATTGATTATCGCTTAGTCACTGAATCAATTCATTCCTTTGTCTGCTAAGTACCACAAGACTGGCGATGTATAATGATTGAGAATTTAATCATTGATCAAGATGCTTCATCAATATTAATTTCATTAAATAAACGGATGTATGTTAATTATACTCCTCCATTTGCAATTCATAAATAATTAAACATTTTGAAAGTAAGTATACATGTTTTAAGTTTTGCTCGATAAAAGCAATTTAGTTTTCAAAGTGTGAATATTTTGTAATTACATGCTGAATACATTGTTAACTCTCAGATGTATATTCATGTTTAAAGAGTTTTGTAATGCTGACACTTTATTTTAACATTTGTCACTTAATTTGCCTGTAATACTTTTTAGTGTTCATTTTTTTTTAGCTATTGGGTCTCACTCATTAAAATTGGTGTCAGTAGTGAGCTATAGCGCCCCATCGCAATCCCTAGATGCATACTCTTTAATTATGGGTATTAAGGGAAAAAATCGCGAAATTATTAAGAAATATATCTCGAAAACTGCGAATCAATTTCGTAAAAAGCAAAAATCTGCGTATTTGTCACAAAAATCCGTCACTGAAATGTCACTTCCTTGTTATTCCTATCAATCGTGATAATATTAAGTGGGAAAACATTAAATAGCGAAAGATGCATTTTATTATATTAAATGATATTTTAATATTAAATAACTAAAATTAAGCTACTTATTTATAACTAAAAAAATGGGGTATACATTGGACAAATATCATCACTGTTATAAATACATTTGGCGTATTCACAAAACTCAGATGATTTCATGAAACCATGATTCTGCTTCAGTGTACCATTAACTTTTTTTGCAGTGAAACAAGGTCTACAGTAAAAGTAACGGGAAAACAGAAAACCATATTTATTATCTCTATTCGGTTAATTCAAATAACATGTGTTAGGATGGAATTACAGTACTAGAAACTACAGTATAACGATAATTTAAAAGACATCCATTGTTAAGAAATATCATTTAAAATATTTATTAACATTAAATTAACAAATTTAGAATTGATTAAATGTAAAATGATTTTGGTAAAAGCCAAAATATCAAAAACAATGAAAATATAGAAAAGTAATGTTGTGCAAGAGAACAAAAAAAGTTTAAAAACGATAGGAATGAAACAGAATTCGTGATATAGTTATATTCTAATTAAAATATAAGAATATAGTTATAACTATATGCTTAGTTTCAATTGTAAAAATAAAGCATAAAATTTGATAACAAACGAAAAAAAAAAAATAGATTCAAGAAACTGTTACGTTACGAAGTATAGTGTCATTTTACTAACTATAAAAATCTCAAAATGATTAGCTTCCGTCTTGAAAATATGTTTCAGGCATAATTTTCATATCGAATTATTAAATCAGCAGGATAGATAGAGAAATCGTTGGAGGCAGTGGTTGATTTTGATTTTGTCTAAGCAAAGATTTTACTAACTTATAATAAATTTTATATTTAATTTGTAATGTAAAATAAATGGTAGATGCTCCATTAATTGTCTAATGAGACGCAAAATGATATATAAGAAAAATCAATTAAAATACATATATGTTAATTTCGATTAGTACGCACAGAGATTTTAATTTTGGTTTGTAAACTAAACAGAATCTACATGTCGTGCATAATTTTTGTTTTATATAGTTTTGTGGTTCGCTGGTAAGTTACTAGCGCCTGGTGAATTACTAATGCACTAATCCTGGATTGTTATAAATTGTGACAGTCTGGATTGATTTACTAAGATTTTGTTTATTTAATTGTTCGTCTTATTGTTATTCATATATTTTTCATAGATCAATTTCTGATATAGTAAATTATATATTTATCAAATCTTATTTAAAAGAATCTGATGTATCCAAAATCAAAACTTTTGCACTCATAATAATATATGACACAATATATGACAAATGTATTATTATAAAATGTATTTGCAAGCATTTAATGTAAGTCTTTTTTTTTTATGTTTTAATGAAAATATATATTACAAATGATAAAGCGTTTCTATAAGATTGAAAAAATAAAAATGAAAAATCAATCAATAGATGAAACACACAAATAAACAAAAACATAAAATGTAAAGTGGAGGATAAGGGAGGTAATATAATTGGTAAATTTTCTTAAATTGTATTTCATTAAGCATACAGTTATATCTTAAATTCTGTATGCATTTTGTGGCTTTAAAAATTGTTTTTCTATGTCTTACCCATATATAGTTTTACATTTCATTACTAATTATTGTCAATTTTTGTGTTTTTGTTCAAATTTTACATTTTACATTTAATCAATTGTAAATAAAAACCACAATAACTATAGCTCATATTTCGAAACAGTATGCACACGTTTTATTTATCGTCAAATTTTTCATTGAAAAAATCTCTAATAAATTAATACTGACAGATTTTACTGAAGAGAAAGAATAAGACCAGTTTTATCTCTGTTCTCTCGTTACATTAGCTGTAGAACTTGTTTCATTGCAACAAAGATAAAGTTGCACTAAAGCAGAATCATCTCCCCATCAAATCGTCCTGTATTGTTGATACACCAGACGTATAGTTAACTTTGATTTTATTTGTGAGACGTATTTATTTATTATTTTATAGCTGTTAGAAATAAGTAACTTTACTTAATTTTGGCATTAAAATATGCTTTAATATAATAAAATCTTACTTTCATCTTTCGTTTGTTTTTTTAATCATTTAGTATTTTTTAGATAAATATGGTGACATTTTAATTTTTTTTTAAAAAGAAATTACGAAATTTTCATACATTTTTTGTTATACACGTTATTTGCACATAGAAAGTGCAAGTACCAATAAAAATACGTATTAATAAAAATATTTATTACAAATTGACAACATTTTCCTAGGAGAATATTACAAAACTATAATAACCAATGTGGAAGAATGTACAATTGTAGAAGAATGTACAATTGTAAAAAAAATTCTATAATTGACAAAATTGCTTAAAAATTTACTACGCATTTTTTCATTTATTAAAGCTGATTAATTTATAATTAACCAACTAACTAATTAACTTTACTTAGCTCTGGGATGCTTAGCTGTGCGAAGTATTAAAGTTTTTATTTAAATACTTTTATCATTTTATATTTTCTTCATTTATAGGACTGCCCTTTTTAAACAACTACACATATATATTTTTTTAATTGCTGCAATTTTTTATATGTATTATTTTAAAAATTATCTGTAAGCATTTAATGTAAATCTATATTTTTCATGTTTTAATGAAAATATTTTTCACAAATGATAAAGCGTTTCTAGAAGAATGTTAAAAAAATAACAACAAACAAACAAACAAATAAAAAACATAACAATAAAGTAATATAATGGACAAATTATCTTGAATTTTATTTCATTACGTATGCATTTATATTTTAAATTTTGCATGCACTTTGAATGCATAGCCTTAAAAATTGATTTATATATCGTACCAGCATAAAATTACGTCTCGTTATTAACTATTCTCATATTTTTTACTTTTTTTTTTTTAATTTTACAATTAATGAATTGTAAATAAAATCAACAATAACCATACTTATATTTCGAAGCGTTTTATTTAGCATCAAATTTCTTATACAAGAAATTCTCTAATAAATTAATACTGACTTATTTTACCGAATAGAAAGAATAAGACCGGTTTTATTTCTGTTCTCCCGTTACATTAACTGTAGAAGTCGTTTCACTGCAAGAAATATAACGTTGCACTAAAGCAGAATTATCGCTTCGTCAAATCGCCTTGTTTTGTTGATATACCGAATGTATAGTTAACTGTGATTTTATTTGTGAGACATATTTATATATTATTTTATAGCTGTTAGAAATAAGTAACTTTGTTTTAATTTTTGCCAGTAAAATATGCCTTAATAATAATAATACTTTCATCTTTTTTTTTTTTTTTAATCATTTAATATTTATTAGAAGGATATGGTGGCAATTTTAAACAAAGACCAACACTATTTCGCGAAATGTTCATACATTTTTTTGTACGTTTTATTATAGATTTTATTTGCGCTTATCTAATACAAATATCAATATAAATATGTATTAATGAAAATATTTATTACAAATGACCCAAAACTTTTCTAGGATAATATTGCAAAATAATAATAACAAATTAATATAATTAACGAAATTGCTAAAAAAATTTACTGCGCATTTTCTCATTTGTTGAAGCTGATTAATTTATAAAGCTCTGGGAATTACTAAAGTTTTGATTTTAGATACATTACATACTTCAAAGTGAGAAGATATAATTAAATAAAGCACTGAATCAGAAAATTCATCAACAATAAAGATATGAATAACATATAAACAAATTAATAAATAAGCAAAATATCAGTAAACCTATGCGTAAAATACAATCACTTATATGTTAGATCACAAATTAAAAATAAAATGTGTTTTAAATTTCTAAATAAATCTGCTTTAATAAAAAGCAACATCATCAGTACCAAATGAATGCAAAAATCCCGCTGAACTATTTATACATATTTTAATTTGAAATGAATAATTCAGTTTTTCATAGCTGATAAAATGGCATCATTACAAAATACAATTGAAAGTTTCTAAAACGACTTCTAAATATCTGGAAAATAGTAAAGTTTTTATTTTAGATACGTTAGATGTTTTAATGTAAGATACGAGAAAGCACTGATTTAGAGAATTGATTGACAATAAAGATATGAATAACATATAAATAATTAATAAATAATCAAAATCTATAAATATCTCATATAATAATTTGTCATATATTATGTTTTTTGTAGAATGTTTGTTTGATTGATAGTTTTTTTTTATTCTTATAGGAAACACTTTATCATTTGTAATTTTATATTTTCATTAAAACCCACAAACACACGCAAAAAAAATAAAATAAAATAAAATAAAATAAAAACATTAAATGCATACAAATACTTTTTATAATAATGCATACAGAAAATTCCAATAAAATTTAAAAATATAAATGCAGCTGCTTTAAAAGACCAGTCCTATGGTTGTAGAAAATATAAAATAATAAAACTATATGTTTTATTGTGATTAAAGCGTATTTTAATGTACAAAAATTAAAATACAGATATTTAATTTTAACTATTACAATAAAAGCAGAAAAACTAAATACGTCTGGTAAATAGTATCACAGCAAACATTACTTTTGGTATATTAACAAAACCAGACGATTTGATGAAGCAATGATTCTGCTTCAGTGTGCGTCGTTATCTTTGTTGGAGTAAAACGAGATCTACAGTAAATGAAATGGAAGAACAGGAATAAAACCAGTTTTATTCCCACTCTCTTGAGTTAATTCAGACAGCAATAAACTGTTGAGGAATTTCAGTATAATAAAACTGGATTATAAATAAAATCGTGTCTACATTTTGAAATATCAGCTATAGTATTTATTAATGTAGGTTTTATTTATAACTGATTAAATGTTTATTTAAAAAAATAAATAAAAAACAATAGTGACAAAAAAAATTGTAATACCAGAGTTTCCCTCAGGTTTAAAAAAGGGCAGGGTTCTGCTGGTGAGAAAAGGGCACTTTTTTTTTCTTAAAGACACTTTTTTATTCTTAAGGGCACTTTTTTATTCTTAAGGGCACTTTTTGGATTCTTGAGGACACTTTTCAGATTCTTAAGGGTACTTTTTTTAATTGTTAAAGGTATTCTTTTGCTTTTTAAAGCCACTTTTGATATTTAAAAGTCAGGGCATTTCTTTAAGACAAAATGAGTCAGTTTTTACTATGAAAGCAAATTTTTTAATGCAAAGAGCAGAAAGGGCACTTTTTTTACTAAAGGGCAAGAAGGGTGCTAATTATTTTACTTGAGGGGCAAGAAGGGTGCTAATTCTTTTTTGAGGGGCAAGAAGGGTGCTATTTTGTAAACCAAAGGGCAGGCAGGATGCAGCACCCTTCTGAAACTGTCTGGGGGAAACTATAATAATACTATATAGATAAGATATAGAAAAACGAATTTTAAAAATACAGAATTCATACAGAAAATATAAGTGTATGCTTAAGGAAATAAAATTTCAGCTAAAGATTTAAATTTTAGTTAGTTTATTATTATACTTTTTTTTTCTTTTTCCAATATTTTTATAAAAGTCTTATAGCCTGTAATAAACATTTCAGTACAAATTTAAAAACAACCAGATTTACATTAAATGTTTACAAATACATTTTATAATACAACTGAAATGCATTAAAAAAATCCTGGTAAATATTTTGTAAATATATGTTGTTGTTTAAAATTGTCTTTCATATACATCAAGAGAATACAAAATGATGAAAGTATCCGTTTTATTACATTAAAACGTTTTAATTCAGACTAAAAGGTAGACACTGTTATTTAATTTTAATAGTTGTGATAAAAGAAAGTAGTTAAATGTATCGTATAAATAGTAAAATAGTACCACAGCGAACAATACTTTTGGTATATTATCAAAAATAGACGTTTTGTTGAAACAATGATACTGCTTCAGTGCGCCTTTATCTTTGTTACAATGAAACAAGATCTACAGTAAATGTAACAGGAGGGCAAAAGTAAAACTTTTTTTTTGTCTCTTTTCAGTTGATTTAGACAGAATTTATTTGTTATGATGGAATTATAGTACAAGAAAAGTAAACGATATTAAAAAAGTTATCTGTTTTTACGAAACATTAAATACAGTATTTATTGTTGTTACTTTAATTAATTTACAATTGATTAAATATGAAATGAAAATTAAAAAAAAATATCAAAATAGCTATATTGATAAAAATGAATAATACAATATGTTGTGTATGGGAAGAGAAAAGTAAACGCAATAAAAATCAAACAAGATTTATGATATAGCTATATGCTAACTTAAATAAAAACATATACTTATGACTATATGCTATCTGATTATTTTTAATGGTAAAATGTAAATAACGATAAAAAATTAAAATTAAATGTAACATTGTGTGTACAGGGACAAAAATATGGAAACACCTCGTGAAATGCATGCTTGAATGTAAATGTTGATTCCAGCCAAGCCTGTAGGTAACACGGTTGTATTTGCACACTAACACCAACTTCACAATGTCGTCAATACATTGCAAGTTGACGTACTGACGTCAACTCTCTCAACGTCTCTTTTTAAGGTGTTTTTAAAGTCAGTCGTTGTCATAACAGTGTTCTGTATAGTTGTGAATGTATTATGACTGAGCTAAGTGAATTCGCACATGTCGAATCGTCCCGGACTGTTTTTTGTGAGCATGAGGTGATTTGTCGCATCTCCCCTGGCCCCCACCGTAAGCAGGACACAATATAACTGAGTCTTTACGGTCTATTTTGGAGAGAAAAGTGTGTGATCGCTATCCACTTCCATCATGGTTACCTGAACTTGGCTCTAATTTACAGGAATAATGGTATAAGATTCCACTGGAAACCATACATGACCTGTATTTATTCAACCCTAGAAGACTGCAAGCTCTTTTGAATGCAAACGGTTTTCCAACACTGTATTAGGCATGGTAATATGTTTTTACTTACCCATACATAGTATAGGGTAAATCTTGTAATCGTTTTGAAAATAGAAATTTTTTTTTTTGATAAATTTGCTTGTTTCAGACACTGGAGATTCCGAAAAACATATTTTTAGAAAAAAAAAATTGCTGTCCGTCTGTGTGTCTGTGTGTCTGTAAACGCTCTATCTCCCGAAAAAATTGAGATAGAGACTTAAAATTTGGTACGTACTTAGTATGTAATAATGGGAAGAAGCCTATTGAATTTCAGTAACCTCGATTATCCGGAACTATTTTTTTCGGACTCTCGAAATATTCGTTCTGATAAAAGGTATATAAAAATCTTCGAGATTGTTTATTTTAAGGAGTGAATATAAAAGACAATAAAAAAACATAAATTTTGCAAAAAACATGAAGTCGATCGGATCATGAGTTGCCGAGATATTTGTAATCCTATTTTTCACACTCTTCGATTTTTCATGACCCTGTATTTCATCCAAATTTCAATTCAAAGATATATTTTAATTGGAAATGAGACGCTTAATCCGATGCAGTAAACCGCTGGTTAATAGGATTATTGTTTTTGGTTATAAGGATGTTTCTTTTAAGCAATTCAGTAATCGAGCCTTTAAAGTTTATGACGTCATCAAGCTACGATTTTATTCGAATTGCAATGCATTTTATAAGTAGTTTACACATTTTATAAGTAGTTTACACATGGGTAAGTATTACGGTGGCCCCCAACGACTAGTTTTAAGGTGTTTCCATATTTTTGTCCAACCCCTGTATTTATCAAAAGAAAAAAATTAAAACAATAGACGTGAGGCAGAATTTTTGTTGTATGTATAAACTAAATAAATAATTTAAAACACATAAGTTTTAGTAATGACGCAACATATGAAATAAAATAACAAACTAGAAAGACAAAAGAGAGAGAAATTAAAGAAAATTTAAACTATGGTATGTAGTGAAATGTTATGTAAATGCGTAAAATGGTTTATTTTTATTGAAGAAGTTTTTTCAAGCATGCTTCTTAAACTAATTTTATTAAATCAACAGGGTAGATTAGATAGTGTCATTAGATGTTGCTGGTGGTAAAGTTTTTGTCTCAGCAAAGTTATTTAAGAAAATTAAAAAAAATTCTGTTTTTTAATTCAATGGTTCATCTAAAACATAAAAAAATATACAATCATCAAATTAATAACGGATAATATTGTGTACTGTGTTAGAGCACATTTTTAAACAACAGCTTTTCTTTGATGAAAGAGATTAAGGTAATTGTTTAAGTATCAAATTAAAATATTAGTAACATATCCATGTTTATTTTCATAATTTTACAATTTAGGATTTAGAAACAGAAATAAATGTAAAAAAAAAAAAAATAATTCATTAAAAAAAATCTCATCAATGTTTCATTTATTAGTTTAAACAAATTTAGAAAAATTTCTTTATTTTATTATTTAATCACTTTCACACGAAGCGTTTTAAAAAATTCAGTTTAATGACAGAGTATAACTTGCTTATTTTGTTTTAAAGTAGCTACAACATCAATTAAGGAGATAGAGTGAAAAAAGGATAATGGCCCTGAAATTAATTTCACCTAATTTCACATAATTACAGAACCAAAAGTTATTGAGAATCATTTTGTATAGTTTATGTATGTTTCTATACCAAATGAACAAAAAATATCTGGAATTTCAAAGACCTCGTTAGGAGCAACCATTCCCATTATTCCCATCTTCTCACCAAAGAACTCGCAATATAAAAGACGGGGGCGTATAAAATGCGGTGTATATCTTGCTGTGTAATAGTAAAGAAAAATTAGAATTTTCTGTTACTGTAAATTCTTGCAACATTACACTCGAGTTTTTGTTGTTAACACCAATTTCTCCTTAGATTGTATTAATTGTATTTAAAACGAGAATTTTATTTTCTTTAAAATGCAATTATGTTCCCGTTCCCACACATGATACATTACAAACGTAAATGTGTTGTACATTGTTGTAAATTCTGAATGTAAGTACATGATACTTACATTCACAAGAAAAACGGTCACATATTTCATAAGCCAGTTTACCTGATCGGCAATATCAAATTAAAAGTCTTCCAGAAAACCACTTGGCACAAAAAAAACTGCTATATTTTCACATTTTAATTTACCACATAGATTGTTTTAATTGTATTTAAAATGACAACATTATATTTTTGAAAAAATATAATTCTCAGTGTCAATTATATTTCGAACCATAATCATTACATTCACTTAATAATAGAAACGATCTCTTATTTTCACAAGTCGGTTTACTTGAATGGAATTATGAGATTAGCAGTCTTTAAGCAAACCATTTTCACTGAATAAACTGCTATATATTCTCATTTTAAATTGCCACACATATTGTATTAATTGTACTTGAAAGGAGAATGTTATTATTATTATTTTTTAAATATAATTATCAGTGCCAATTATGTTTCGACCTGTAATCATTACATTTATTTGTTGAAAAACGGCCACTTATTTTGACAAGTAAGTTTACTTGAATGGAAATATAAAATTAATATTCTATACGCAAATCATTTTGCATTGAATAAACTGATATATATTCTCATTTCTAATTACCACAAAGATTTTATTAATTGTATTTAAAACGAGAATGTTGTTTTTCTTAAAATATAATTATCAGTGCCAATTATGTTCTGACCAGTAACATCATTACATTCACTTAATAAGACAAACGGTCACTTATTTGCACAAACCAGTTCACCAGAATGGAAATATCAAATTAAAAGTCTTTCAGCAAGTCCTTTTGCCCTAAATAAACTGCTATATATTTGCATTTTTATATTTTATTTTCACCACGAATGCAATTAGGTTATGGCCTATATGTATGATGTTATGCAAAGTAGTAAAAGTATTTTTCTTTGCAAGGAAAATATACCCACTGAAACTGAAATATATCTAAGCATAAATTACGTGCGTAGATGTATATTAACTACACTTTAAAATGACAAAGCTATTTTTCCTGAAATATATTTCTATTGCCAATTATATTTCGAACCCTAATCATCAGAAAAACTACAAAACTGGTGACATATTTCCTAACAATTTTACTAGGATATAAATGTCAAATTCAAAGTCCTTCAGAGAACCATTGTGCCCTGAATAAAATAATAAAATTTTATTCAAAAATTCTCTCGAACCCTGAAATTTTTGCATTGCAGGAAAAGAAAAAATAATTAGTTCTATAGTATAAGTTAAGCGCAATAGATGTATATTAATTACATTTAAATGGGCAGTGTTATTCTCCTCGATATATAATTTTAAATGCCAATTTTGTTCCAAGCCATAATTACAGCATTCCGTTCATTTAATCATAAAAAATGTCACTTATTTCCAAGCCATTTTGCCGGAATATAAATGTCAAATAAAAAATCTTTCAACGAACCAATGTCCCCCTGAATAAACTAACACAATTTTATTCAAAAACTCACTCGTCCCCTTACATTTTTGTATTTCATCACTTTATCACCAATGCTATTATGTGTGCTTTTATCTTATGCAAAGCAGTAAACCTATTTTTATTTTCAGGGGAGGAGGGGGGAAGCCACTAAAACTGAAATATTTTTAAGCATAAATTACGTGCTTAGGTGTATATAATTGCATGAAACGACATAGCTATTTTCTTTGAAATATAATTTCTGTTACAAATTAATTTCGAACTATAATCATCACATTTATTAATCACAAAAATAGTCACTTATTTTCTAACTATTTTACTGGAATATAAATGTAAAATTAAAATTTTTACAGCAAGTCACTGTGCCTTAAATAAACTAACAAAATTTTATTCAAAAATTCACTCGACTCATCAAATGTTTGTATTGCAGGAAAAGAAAAAAAATAAACTAGTTGTAAGTATAAGTTAAACGTATAGATGTATATTAATTGTATTTAAAACGACAGTGTTATTTTCCTTAAATAAAAATGCAAATGTCAATTTTGTTCCAAGCCCTTATTACAACATCCAATTCATTTAATCACAAAAATTGTCACTTATTTCCAAACCATTTTACCGGAATATAAATGTCAAATTAAAAATCTTTCAACGGACCAATGTGCCCTGAATAAACTAACACAATTTTATTCAAAAACTCACTCGTCCCCTCACATTTTTGCATTTCATCACTTTATCACCAATGCCATTATGTTCATTGCCTGTGCCCTTGTCCAGATACTTTTCTTATTCCCCTTTTCAACAAACGATCAGATTACTTCGGGGGAGGTTGCGTGACACGTGACCAGACAAATCGACATCCTCCCACCCTTTCTCCGTTATCTTAATTTGAATCACCCAGAGCTCTTTTTGTCGGTGAATGGCAATTATCTAATCGGAGATAGTTGTGATAACCTGTCCCCACCACCCTCAACCCCTGGCCCCTGAGATTGCATGAATGGGATCACTTTGTAGTTTTCCTAAAGGTAATTAAAAAAAGTGAGATCGGAAGCGTTCCAGAAGATGTGTTGGGTGTCAAGCCAAAACGAGATCTGTCAATATTTTGAGAGGATTTAGAAATATAACATGTCTTTTGAATGGGAATTTTTTTTAACTTTTTATTTTTTAATGAATGGATACTTTTTACTGCAACAAAATAGCTTAAACGAATAATGTTAAGGAGTATTTTTATATTTATCATTATTGTTGTGTTACCATCATTATCATGTTGAAAGAAGATTATTGTTAATAGTAGTTGTAAAAAAAAAAAAGGAGAAAGAAGAAAAATGATAAGAGTAATATCATTAAAGTCATTTTTATAGATATGTGGTTATTATTGTAATTTTCATAATTAAAAACACTGATCGAATGTTGTTATTACATTGGAAATATTCCAAAAAGATGCCTTGAGTATCAATCCGAAACGAAGTTTGTCAATATTTTGAAAGGATTAAGGAATATGACATGTCTTTTAAATAGGATTTTTTTTACGTTTTATGTTAATTTTTTATGTTTTTTAATGAATGAATTGGTGCTTTTTACTGTAGCTGAAACTCGTAATGGTAAGTTTGGTTTCAGGATTATTTTCACATTTATTAAGATTTTTGCTGTTGTTATTTTCATTATCATGTTAAATAAGATTATTGTTAATAGTAGTTGCAAAAGAAATGAGAAAGAGAAAGGATTATATAATTGATATCACTGAGTAAACTACCACCACATTTTTCAAAAAGAATTATTTGCCTTATTTAATTGAATAATTCTACGATTAAATAAGACAAAAAAATACTTTAAAAAATAGTGGTGGAAGTTTACCTGGCCGGTAATCAGGCCTTGATTATGAAAAATGTCATTATATTGTTATTAAAAAAAAAAATCTATTATACTCTTTTTAATTATGCTGCTTTGTTAGAAGCATTCTAGAAGATGCATAGTTGCCAACTTTTACGCATTTTTCGTATCACTATTTTTTATAAGAAAAGTTTGCCTTAATTATTTCTAAATTTTTCGACGAATAAATTTGACAAATTTTTATTTAAAAAAATAGTGATAGAAAAAGAAAGTGTAAAAGTTGGCAACTATGGTACTATGATATGCTATACAAATTTCCATCAATATTTTGAGAAAAAAATATTTCTCAAAATATTGATAAAAAGCTGATTTTTATCAAAATCAGCTAATAAGAATATAAAATGGGTTTTGAATACTATTTTTGAAACTTATTTAATCTTATTTTCTCAAAACTTAAAATTTTATTTATTTTTTTAATAAATAAAATAATGTTTTTTATTAGTGCTCCCGATGCGATACGTATTTCAGTTATATGTTTAACTGATATACATTTAATACGTTGGTATGAAATACGTGTACCTTAAACGATACGTTTAAACGTATCCAATACGTATAAGCGTATATCGGTTACACATATAATTCAAGTATACGTATTTACTTTTATCACCAATGGACCTCATCAGTCTTACGCCACTGAATGGAGAAAAAGCTGTCGAATGTTTCTCAATGTCTCTGATCCTCAGACGAGCAGGAGAAAAGTTTTTTTTTTTTTTTTTTTTTTTTTTTTTTTTCTGTATGTAAGTTCCGTAAGTACGCTGTACAAACGGAATATATAATGTTTCGTATAATACGTATAACCGCCTTTGCCGTATCATACGCATCCAAAATATGCACCCTGTATAATACCTATTATACGTATACTCGTATAAACGTTTAACAGTGAGCACTACTTTTTACCTTAACAAAATACCAGAAACTCATAACGGTGTATAAACAACTTTTTAGATGTTTATTATTATTGTTGTCAGTGTTATCGTCGTTATCTAGATGTAAAATAAATAAATAAATAAAAATTAAATTTAAAAAAATTAAAAATATAAAGATAAAGAAGAATAAGAGTAGCATCATTAAAGTCATTATTAAGTCATGATTATTATAACTGTTATCACTGTCATGACCATAATTAAAAAAAAAAAAAAAAAAAAAAAAAAAAAAAAAAAAAACATTTATGGGCCATTCTCCCAGAAATGGACATTTTCAGAGCTAAATACTTTGACGAAAAAAAAAATCAATTTACGGTTAAGGAAATGTTTTTAGATTGCTTTGAACTTATCATGCTCGCATATCCCTGATCGCAAGAAATATTTTATAAAAATTGTATTTTTACATTACATAGCTGCTATGCTCCTAACCGCGTGATGCCCACGGAATAAATGTCCACAAATCTGAACTTTTTTTTCCACACTAAGTATTGGACTGCATTAATTGATGCCGTTAAATAACATTTTGTATAATTAATACTACATGTCATTCTATTTAATTTTATTATTTTATAATCTTTACCTGTTTTTAACTTGTCCAAACAGCTGGTGGTGTGATTTTTACGTTCATGATTTTTCTTTTTCAAAAAAATAATAATAAATAATATTAAAAAAATAATAAGTATTTTATAATGATAACACTTGCAAATACTTCAACGTTTAAAATGACTAAAAAGTTCTTCTTTAACACTAACGTATTACCATCTTAGTTATACCATCTGTGGATCTATATAGAAGCTGTTAATTTTCTGCCCACGGAAATGACTCTTCTAATGACAATAATTGAACAGTCTATTTTAGAAAGGACACAAGTCACATTTTTCAAATTTTACACCAGGGATAAAAAACTGCTTATTTATTTATTTATTTTATTTTATTTTATTTATTTATTTAATTATTGCAATTTTTTTGATTGCATGTTAGGAAGAATAATAAAATACACTCTGCACACACTTTTTCAGATTATTTGAATTAGAAAGGGTGATTTGTGTGATGTTTTTTTAGTCTTGAACATGTGCCCTTTCTAAATTGAATACAGGTAAAAAACTGAGAATTCAAACAGTGAACATAGGAAAAATGAATGCATTTATAAACAATAAGTGCACAAAATAGTGAAAAGCATTGAAATAGGCCTCTGTTGTCACTTTTGACATTAAAAACTTTACTCTGCACTGTCTAGTGTTGTAGTCGGTCAATTTACAATGCTTTTTCGTTGAAAGACTTTACATATTTCAGAACTTTTTTGATATCTTCAGTTTTTTTTTTTTCGTTAATAGGGTTTTTGTCTTCAAAGGCTCGTTCATTGGGAAAAGTGGCACAAAAAGTGATTGGTAAAAGGGCACATATACACACAGAAAGGACACATATATATGTGCCCTTTCTTAAATAAACGTGTTTTACTAACAATGAATGGAGTTACATAACAATGAATGGAGTTGGGTTAGAAATGTGCCCCTTTAAAGCATAATGCGGCTACCCCAGTAGAATGTATTTTTATCAAAACATCGATTTAAAAAAAAAAAAAAGAGAGACTTGTGCCGTTTCTAAAATAAAGGATTCAGTTATCAAATAAAAATATAAATAAACAAAATCACCTTCCTTTGAAGTTAGACCTGAGATTAGCTTTACAACACTCAGAAAAAGGAATTGATTAAAACTACAAAACATTTTTGTTGAGTACATTTTGGTTGTTTTAGCAAAATTGGAGTAAAATTGAACCATTTTACTTCATTTTTTGCTGGCGATACAAAAATTTCCATTGACTTATATTTAAACAAATTTTTTGTTTAAATATAGGTCAATAAAAATTTTGTTTGAATCAACATTTTTTTTTTTTTTTTATTGCAATTCCAAAAAAAAAAAAATTTGTATCGTCAGCAAAAATTGTTTTGTTAATTGAAGTAAAATGCTCCAATTTTACTCCAATTTTGCTAAAACAACAAAATGTACTCCAAAAATATGTTTTGTAGTTTTAATCAGTTTCTTTTTCTGAGTGAAAGCATTGAATTGAAATTAAATAATGTATCACTAGATAAATGTTTTGAATCAGTTTTATAGATCCCGCAAGTGGTACAAACTACGGCTGTGAAATGCCACGGACATGATTTGCCATGCTCTGTGGACACGTTTTTTATATGAAAAATTAATATATTTATTATTTAATTATTTATCAGTTACAACACACCACATTTCTATTTAACACTTTTTTAATTGTGATTACTTTTTTAATAAATATTCTGTGACATCGTTAACATTGTACCGTCATGCTGGAAGCATTACCGGAGATGTGTAGAGTGCAAAACTGTTAATATTTTGAATGGATTTAATAAAAATTAATGTATTTTTGAATAAGAGCTTTTTAATAAATGATTTTTTTAACTGTAACAAAATAGCTTGTAGTAACATTTAAAGTTCTGATTCATAGCACCTACTGCTGTAATTGTTGTTAGAATGAGTATAAGACTGAAATAAGATTATGGTCAGTAGCAGGGTTTTTGCTGCCGATCGCCATTGTGTCAATTCGCAACAATATGTTTCATCTGGCGAAAAGGCGAAAGATTAAAATCTTTTTAAAAAAAGATAAATTGCGAGATTTTTTTTTCATTCGGCGATACTTTCAGTAATACTATTGCACCATTAAAAGTTTTATGTGTAACTTAGTATTTGTGTTGTGATATTTTTTAGAACTCGTTCACATATTTTTTAATTCAATTTATTTATTTGATTTTAATTATCCCATTAACATACTATCCCGTATTCAGAGTTATCTCTGGTTTTGTTTCATAAAAGTATTTAGAGATGAGTCGGGCTAAAAAAATTTCACTCTACAATGTAAACTGAAATGTTTGAAATTCAGACACTTAAATGTCTGAAACTGATAGTTAAAAAAAAAGAGAGACTTTGAAGTGTCTTAATTTATAAAACACTTATTTGTGTTTGAATTTCAGACATTTGAAACGTCTGAATCGCGGCCATTTTGTGCTTTGATTTGTCGGCAATAAACAGCCATTTCTGACCACATTTTTTTTTAAGCCTTAAATGCAGCCATATTTGACCACATTGATTCCTTAATAAATAGGAAAATATTTGACTATAAAGCAGGTCTGAGGATTGTTCCAGAAGCAGAACCTGATTAAAGCATGGGAAAACTGGACCATGGTACTGCCTGTTCCCCCCTACCCCCGATTTTAGGGTACCCCAAATTTGGCTTGCAATTTTCATATAAAGCTTATATTTTAAATCTCTTTGGACATTGTACTGATTATATTCAATGTTTTGAACTTTTACAGTAAGATAAGATTGAAAAAAAAATTACCTAAAAACAGTAAAACCTCTCAATAGTGGACAGTTCTGTGCCGCGACATTTTTCCGCTATTCAGTGGTGCCTGCTCTTCAGAAGTAAAAGTATGTAAATATGTACGCATCGTTAATTGAAAAAATTGTTCACTAAATAGAGGTGTACTTTACAAAGCATCTCTAATACATTTCTTTTATTAGTTTTTATAATGGATAGTTCAATTTAAATCAATAACTATTCTAAAAAAAAAAAATAGAAAGAATGGAACACATATTCTAAAGGAAAAGGAAGGTACGTTATGGAATTTAAAGAACGATTTTAGAGTTAGTGTTTCACGACGAATCTATTACTAATTTTATTTGAATATAGTTATAGTTTTTCTTTAATGGTTAGCCAAATTGCTAAGGTTAGTCAAAAACCAATGAGAACCCTGATCAGTAGTAATTGTACAGGAATTAAATGGGAAGCAAAAAGAGATGTATCATTAGTTTCATTTTTATGGTAATTATTATTATTATTATTATTATTATTATCACCTACTCCCTCCAGGTTGTGCTTGCGCTGACTGACTGTTTAGCCTTTTAGACAAAATTGCCATTTGAATGATGCTTAAATTGTAAGATGTTCAAAGGCGTAGAATTTTCTTGTGTTCACCTCCCGATGTGTATGTAATATAATGTGAATTTTCATTGAGTTATTTACTTTATGCAGCAAAAATCGTAAAAACGTGACCTGTACTCGTGGGAATCTGTAATAAACGAAAAACTTCGTGACCCCGATGGAAAGAAAACAATACAATTATAAGGGACCTTATACCAGCTAAAAGTAAATTTCGTCTAAAACGGAATATTTTTCTGGTCCCTTGCAATTCCGTCTTCGCAGGTTTCACTTTATATTATATTATTCAAATTTCTAATCACTGTTTATACCAACCTGTATTAGTTTGGCAAAATACATTTTAAAAAGTGAAATATTAGGATTACCTTATATTGAGTAAAATGGTATTATATTATAAATAAATAAATAAATAAATAAAACAGATAAAAATATATCGCTACAAGTACTTTTTTCCTTTGATTGATATAAACTATAAATTTTTTAACGAGATTATCTCATGTGAAACAACAGCAACAAAAAATTGCATGCGAACCGCATAACAAAATATTTTTATTTTTGCTTTCATTGTACACAAATTTTAAAAAAAAAGTTCTTTCTTTAAAACAATTCTTTTTTTTTTTGCTTTGCAGTTAACACAAAAAACAGAAAAAAAAAGATTATTTGCTGATAATTTTTAATCCTGGTATTAACTACATAAATCGCACATTTATTTTTTAAACAACTTTTATTAAAGGTAATAAAAAGGAAACAAAGAAAAAAATGTTATATTTGGTAGGGGAGAAAATCTTTAAATATAGATAAAAGAAGTGACCCAAATACTTGCACTAAAATTTTAAATATAAATAATAATTTTTGACATAGGCTGCTTGATAAATCTTTAAATACTTCCAGACTTGCTCTATAACTTTATAAATAAATCAGCAAAATAGCTGAATAAAGGATGAAAATGTACTTCACCTGATATCACTCTAAAATAAAAGTACTTATTTATAACATTCTTTAAATGAGGAAAGTGTCTATAAAAACATTTTGAAATAAAAACATGTTAAAAAAATTCACATGTCACTGAAATATAGATCTTGACCAAACTAAACTGGCACACCCTCATGGAAAAGATTGGACCGCACCCTGGAGTGGTCAGTTTGACCATTTCGCACCAGTCTAGCAGGTGATGGCTAGACTTTAGTAGGCATGAATGTTACATAGAGTGCATAAAACATTGAGAGAGGGGGTTTATTTACCAGCGTAGCCTTATTGATGATGCTGAATTCCCCTGAACGAGATGACTAATATATCTTGTTCAGCATCTGACATCAAATAATGTGTAAATATCAACGGTATATTTCAAGGTAATATTCAGTATGTTGTACAAATTATTTGCATTACCCAAACTTCCAATAACGGCGTCTCATATTCTAATATAGGCAAATGAATGACATTAACATTTAAGCAACGTGTAAGTTATTTTATTTGATCGTAAAAACTATCTCACTTGAACTAAAATATTTATATTTAATAAGCGTCAGAGTTGAAATATTCCTTTCAGTCAGTGGAACAATATTGTACTGTTTATGTATGATAAAAGCAATCCAATCATGGAAAATAACCACTGCTATATCATTGTTGCATTGTCGTGGAGAATTTGTAACAAATTAATGACTTTAAAATTAAACAACGTGTTAGTTATTTTATTTGATCGTAAAGACTATCGTACTTTAAGACTATCGTAGTATAAGTACTATCGTACTAAAATATCTATATTTATTAAGTATCAGAGTTGTTTATTACTTTTAGTCACTGGGAAAATTCGTACCATTTATGTATGATAAAAGCAATCCGAACATGAAAAAAAAAACATTGCTATATCATTGTTGCATTCTAGTGGAGAATTTAAAACAAATTAATGACATTAAAATTAAACAACTTATTTTTTATTTTATTTGATCGTAAAGGCTATCTTATTTGAACAAATATATCTATTTATTTATAAAGCGCCAGAGTTGTTTGTTACTTTCATTCAGTGTAAATATGTCGTATCATTTGTGTATGATATAAAAGCAATCCGATCATGGAAAATAACCACTGCTATATCATTGTTACGTTGTAGCGGAAAAGTTACAACTTATTTCTTCCTGTACGTTATTCATCGCAAATAAAAACTAGTCGTTGGGGGCCACCGTAATACTTACCCATCATGGATATGCATAATATAAAATAGGAAAATAAAACATGTGTATTTATAAAATGCATTGCAATTCGAATAAAATCGTGGATTGATGACGTCATAAACTTTAAATGCTCTATTACTTAATTGCGTAAAAGAAACATCCTTATAACTCCAAAATTGATAATCATATTAACTAACGGTTTACTGCGTCGGATTAAGGGTCTCATTTCCAATTAAAATATATCTTTGTATTGAAATTGGAATGAAATACAGGTTCATGAAAAATCGAAAAGTGTGGATTACAAATATCTCGGCAACTCATTATTCGATCGACTTCATTCTTTATGCAAAATTTATGTTTTTTTATTGTTTTTTATATTCACTCTTTAAAATAAACAATTTCGAACATTTTTATATACCTTTTATCAGAACGAACATTTCGAGAGTCCCCCAAAAAAAGTTCTGAATAATCGAGGTTATTGAAATTCAATAAGCTTCTTCCCATTATTACATACTAAGTACATACCGAATTTCAAGTCTCTATCTCAATTTGTTCGGGAGATAAACCGTTTACAGACACACACACAGACAGACTGACGGTTTTTTTTTTTTTTCTAAAAATGTGTTTTTCGCAATCTTCAGTGTCTGAAACATGTAAATTCGTCAAAAAAAAAATTTCGATTTTCAAAACGATTCCAAGATGATGGATAAATAATTAAACGTTGCCAATTTTTACAATATAAACTTCATTGATTCATGAAGTTTTAATCTAATCAGGACCATATGCAGTATCCTCAGTAGTCACTATTATATTTATTTGTTTAAAAATGAATAATTATATCTATTGTATGTGACGATAGTTATAATATGTTAAAAGATGTATGTAAAATGGAGGTAAATATGTAAGGTATATATATGAAAGCATATAACTAAGAAAAAGATGCATATAAAATGAAGATAATTTTAAAGTTAAAAAATGCTCTTTAATTCTAACCAATTTGGTGCGCCACCAAAATATGTCGATAATTTTCCCAGAAATACAAATCGTTGTAGAAAATTTTAGAAGAATTTAAGAAGAATATTTTTCTTTTTAAAATTTTATGTATATAAGTATTTTTTTTAAATATATAATTCAGAATTTCCTTTTTTCTTTTCTTTTTTTTTTTTAATTTTTTTTTTAATATTTTGCTTTAAGTTAAAAGAATTTTTTAAAAATTGAGCGTAATCGAGTTTTTTTTTTCTTACATTAAAAATTCAGTTCTTAGAAAAAAAAAAAAATTATTTCTTTCTTTTTTTTTTTAAATTTTGTACTCTGAGTGATGTGTTTACTTTTGCAAATCTTATTACAAATCTGTGTGACGTAATAAAGAGATACCTCGAGGCTGACGAAAAAGACAGGCTTTCGCACAACGTTTCACGTTCGGTTCCTTCGGACCACTAGAGTCACGTGATGATCATTCATGCTTTTCCAGCACTTACGTCACGGAAACAGCATCGCGTGAGACATGACTCAAGAGGTCCCAAAAGTGGTCCGCGTGTAATGCTAAAGAAGTGTCTCATAGCCGCCTTTTTCGTTAGCCCCGGTACAGCGCCTAGAATACATAGTGTGGAAACCGGCTATCCTTATAATGTTTTAAAAAGTGCTAAAAAGTTGTAGCCTATAAATGTGCAACGGCGCTTCTACGATAATGTATCGAGTATTGCAACCAGAGACAAAACAATGCGTATCACGTTTTTTAGCCATGCTTTCATAATTTTAAAAGAGCTTATAAAAATCACTAAGTCAGAGGACAAAAGGATATAATTAAAGTATTTAAAAAACTTACCACCAGCCGAAACATTCTAATACAATGTTTACGTTGAGAAGAGCTAGCAGATGGCGCTGCGATCCCATCGTTATCTTTTCAGCAACGTTGTACATTTATTGGATTCAACTTTTTAGTACTATTTTGTAGTAGATTTCCACATTATGTATTCTAGGCGCTGTAGCCCCGGTATTGATAATAGGGGACATGAATCAACATAAACAATTTCCCCCAGAATGCAAATCACTGTAGAAAATTTTATTGAAAATCTTTTTCTTTTTAAAATTTTCTGGTTATAAATAATGTTCTAAATACATAATTCAGAATTTTTTTTTTTCGATATTTTACTTTTAGTGGTCTCAGGAGTCTTACTTTTCCTCCGAAGTTGCAAGTTTGCATCATGTCACATTTTATTTTATATCTGATTTCATACAACACACAATAAAATGAAATTTTTACCACTAATAGGTCAATATCAGCTTGAATGAACATAATTATTTCAATGTTGTACAATTCATATTTAATTATTTTAAAAAGTTAAAAGTTTTAAAAAAAGTAAAAAAAAAAAAAAATTGCCTGGTATCTACTGCGCGCAAGCTTGTAGAAAAAATATTGCTTCAAAAATAACAAACAAAACTGATAATGATGTAAAATGGATGTAACTTGAACTTATACTTCAATTTCAAGAAATTAAAAATTTAATTTTTCTTAAATTTAAATTTAAACTGTAAAATGTTTAAAAAATTCATTTTTTTGTTGAAAAAATGCCAATTTTAAAATAAATAAAATTTTTAATTTCTTGAAATTGAAGTATAAGTTCAAGATACATACATTTTATATCATTATCAGTTTTGTTTGTTATTTTTTAAGCAATATTTTTTCTACAACCTTGCGCTCAGTGAATACCAGGCAAAAAAGTTTTTTTTTTACTTTTTTTTTAATTTAAACTTTTTTTAAATAATTAAATATGAATTATATAACATTGAAATAATTATGTTAAATCAAGCAGATATTGACCTATCAGTGGTAAAAATTTCATTTTATTGTGTTTTATATGAAATCAGATATAAAATAAAATATGACATGATGCCAACTTGCATCTTCGGAGGAAAAGTAAGACTCCTGAGACCGCTTAAGTTTATAAAGAATATTTTAAAAATTGAGCGTGATCGAGCATCTTTCTTGCATTAAATACTCAGTTTTTCGAAAAAGAAATATTTACAATTTTCTTTTCTTTCCTGTCTTTCTCTTTTTAATTTTTTACTCTTCGTTATGTTTTTGCTTCTGCAAGTCTTGTTGTGACTTTGCATGGCATAATTAATGGATAACACCTAAATAACGAAAAGATATGGAGATAATGCATTAAGTATGGGGTATTCAGCATAATGGTAATTTAGAAAATAAAAAGCGTTTATTAAACTTAATCATTCTCATGTGTAAATAAAATATGTTAATAAACAGTTTCTTAAAAATTTTCAAATCTTACTTATTGATTTACCACTCAAATTTTATTAAATTTGAAATTTAGCAATTAATAGTTAAATAAACAGATTTATTGTTAAATATGTTTATTTACTAACGTGGCCTTATTGATGACGCTGAATTCACTTAAACCAAATGACTGATATATCCTGCCCAGCATTTGACCTCAAATAATGCGTAAATGTTGGCAACTAATAAATCATAAGATAATATTCTGTACGCTAAAACCGTCATACAAATTATTTGCATTACCCAAACCTCAACTAACAGCTTGACATATTCTAACTTAGCTAGATGAATCGAATCACGTTTCAGTAATACGTTAGTTAATTCATGTAATAGTGAAATCTGTGTTTCATCAGCAAAAATATTCATATAAACGGTACTATACAATCATTTTCCGTGTTTAGAGGATTTGTACACTGTAAAAAATGTAAATTCATTATGTGTGGTATTTGATGTATTATTTTATCAGGATTTCTACAGTTTCAGGGAAAATAGCAATATTTTCTTATAGAAAACTCTACTCATGTAATCGCGCGATTGCATAAGACGGGTGTTTCTCTAATTGTCGAAACGTCAGTTGAGAAGTTTTTGGAAAAAAGTTTTTGGTTTCTGTCTGTCTGTCTGTCTGTTTTGCGAGAACACAGAAAAATTGATCCGATTAGTTTGATTTTTGGTAGGTATGTTGATGAAGTATCCGGAATTAGCTGTATAGTTTTTAGTTACCTTTGGTTCATTCGTTCGGAAAATATAGAACATTTCTTTTTAGGTCATAATGCTTTCCTATTGGAATTCAGATTATTTAGAAAATTTTTATTTTGTTAAAAATAAAATGGCGCATTTGATTAACGTATTTAAACGGTAAGTTATGAAGGCTAAAATTTATCAACTCAGGTCTCAAATTATTCAAATTAATTTGAAATTTTTAAAATTATGTGTATAATTTTTGGTGCAATTTTATACATGTGTGTTCTAATAATATAATACATTTTATTTTATCATTTTTTGCAAATTTTAAAATGCATTTATTTTTATTTTCCTCTTTGATTTAACCGTTCCCTAGCAACTATATTTCAAAGAATATCAAAATAATAAAATTCAAATAACTCAGACTATTTTGCTACAGTATTTTATTCGCAAAATAAAATATATTTAGGTGATTTTAATATTTTATTGAAATAAATGAGAATTTGTTGTGATACAAGTTAACTTTTAACTACTATAGAATGATAACCGAAACATTTTTACATGAGATATTATTCATTTTATGGAAGAGATGTGGATTTTTCGTGGTTGAAAATTAGTATTATTTTTAAAATAGGATATAATATCTCGTTCAACGAGATGGTTAATCTAAAGAAATTAGCGTAGTAAAACGCATACAGCCTGAAATAGCACAATTACTGGAAACTGAGATCATAAAAAGTTATCATTAAAATACTTTATAGCGCCAAATCACGGTTGCTATTTAGTAAATCGGCAGTAGGCACGATTATGAATGATTACCCAATAGGTTTAAAAGTTTCCAAATAAGCCTATTTTGGGGAGATTTTAGTATGCTATTGCCATCGAGTTAGATCAGGATGTACTTAGGTAAAATAAATATTATAGAATGACCTTCAAAACTGTTTTTCGAAACAAAAATAGTAATAACACTAGATTTCTGAAATAGATATAAATGAAATATAGTAGATTCAGTTTACATTTCCATAAGTTGCTTTTGTACACGAGGTATTATTCCACTTATCTATCAGATTCGAGTGTTTCGTGGTTGGCAGGTAAGTAAATATTGCTATTTAGGAATTAGGATAACATGAAATTATTTTTGAAATTTTTGCTTATCCTAATAAAACCACTGTGTAGAACGAAATCCAAGATATACACGAATCATTCACACAAACAATAGGAAATCACTAATATAAATTTAATAAGATTACGGGGGGTTCAGGGGGGCAGCGCCCCCCCCCCCCCCGAAGAAATGTATTTTCTTATCTAAAAAAATAGAATAAGAAGTTCATAAGAGTGTCAGAATATTATTTCATAAACTGTGTTTAATTTAACGTTTCTAATTTCTGAAACCTTCGAATTGTTTTATATGCGTATAAATATATATGTAGTAATTTAAAAAATTCCATTTGCGGATTGTAAGATGTTAAATATTATGAAAAGTGAGATTTAAAAACATTGACTTTCAGAGCTGACGTTGAGGCTCCTGATCTGTAGATTTACTAGTTGCCGAAAAGTCAGTTGAGACTCACTGTGGAGACCCGAAAAGTTTTTGGTTTCCGTTTGTTTGTCCGTTTGTCTGTTTGTCTGTCTGTTCCGCGATAACTGCAGCAAAAATGATCTTATTTGGTTGATTTTTGGTGGGCATGTTGGCGAGGTACCCGGAATTATCTGTATAGTTTTCAGTTACATTTGGTTCATTCGTTCGAAAAATATAGAACATTTCTTTTTAGATCATAATGCTTTCCTGTGGGAATGCAGACGATTTTCAAATTTCATTTTTAACTGAAATGAAAATCACATATTTGAATAATGGAATTAAACGTAAAATTACGGATAGTAAATTTTCGATATGGAGGTCTTAAATATATGCAACGGCTTTGAAATTTTGCCGATACATCTATTAGAATTTAGAAATTAATTGTTTAAATTATTGGAAAAATTTTTGCATCTGTTCGGGAAATATAAAACATTTTATTTTTCTATTTTTTACAAATTTTAAAATGTATTTCTTTTTCTTTCCTTTTTATTTTATTAGTTGCTTAGCAAACATATTTCAAAGAATATTAAAATAAGAAACACAGAGCCATTCTCCGAAACTATATAACTTACAGAGTTGAAACTTTGTGTTTATATAGCTGAATACCAGCTATGAAGCTCAAAATATTAAAATTTGAAAAAATCGTATTATTTTAATAAATAGAGATAAAAAAACCAAAATTCTAACAGGCTTTTCCTACTAAATTTAAACATTTTTCGTTATAGCAGTTGCCAAAAATTAAAAATCCACAATGAAATTCTTTTCAGAATAATCAATTTTCTATTGAACGATTTCCACGTGAAAAATGAAAATGAAATAAAATGTTTCACCAATTGAAAAAAAGATTAATATGAAATAAAATTGATTGACGCCATAGTGGTAATAAAACGGAAATTTTCAAAGATTTCTCAATAATACAAGGAGTAAGAGTACGTGTATGTACACAAAGCAGATTAATATCACGTCATTAGAGAATTAAAAAGAAAATATGACGTCATATTGGAAGTTTAACGAATATTTCAAATGTTTGAGAATACTACAAAGCGAGTATCAATATGAGTAATAGAGAATAGTAAATATATGAGTTTGAGAAACATTATTGAATCATGATAAAAATCCGATTATGGAAATATTCACATATTTTAACATTTTGAAGGTGTACAACATGTTTAATTTTGGAATATATCGCATTTAGTCCGCGTGACAGATATTATTATGACAGAATATAACAGCCGGCTTCGCCCACTATCGAGCTGGTTTGGATACTCGAAAAAAACGAAAAAATAGACCGGTAAACTTTTACTTTATAAAAACCAAAACATGAGGTTTTTTTTTTTTTTTTTTTTTAATTTATTTGGATTTATTAAAGAAAGGATAAAGTGTTTTAAAAGGAATATTAAGCGAAACCCTTTGAACGATCTTCGATCACACTTACCCACTTGTTTGTTTTACTGTATGACAGATGTTCTCAAGTTAAAAAAAATAGGTATAGGGTAGATTGAACACAACTATAATTTGAGTTTATTGTGCCCCTGCTGGGAAATAGTATAATTAAATGTATTAAAATTATTATTATTATTATTATTATTATTATTATTTGTATTTCCTATATGAGATTCGAACACGAGTTGGAAATATTTCGACAGAACAACAGTTTGCCTTGTCTCAGTACTATTCTATTGAAATACAAGTTAATTAAAGGGAATGAAGGCTTATTTATACATTTATGATGTTAACGTAGAAAATTTAATCTCTATCTGGCATATTTTTCATTGGAAACTTATAGCGTTGTAATATATCTTAAAAAGGGTTTTGCATATTTTCCTTTCTTTCATATATTTATAGGGTTCCGTACTTAAAAAGTAAAAACGGAACCATTATAAGATCACTCGCGCGTCTGTCTGTCCGTCTGACACAGATGTTTTTCTCGAAAACTACACTGTAAAAAATGACCAATATTTCTTATTTTGTAAAAATATACTATAACGATGAGCGAAAATATAATATAATCTTCTGAGTTATCCGAAATTCCGAATAGCGTGTTCCATTGTCTTTTGAATCCCCAGAAACCAATACATTTCCAAAATTTAAAGAATTATTTATAAAAACAAAGTATTTTTCGCTGCCCGTATTTTTCAGAAACGTTTCCAAAGGGTTTTTATAGTGTATTAATTAGTGTCCTCAGCCTGGAATACCTGTTTTTCGAATGTCATCCATTCTCCAGTAAATGTTTTCAGCCGCATAAGTTAATTTATACATGAAAGAGTAAAGAAATAATCTTAATTTTAATGTTATTGTTAACACTGTTAATTTTACATGTTTGTCTGTTAAACATATTTTTTGCGCAAGAAAATGTTTACTTGAGAACTGATAGCATTCGAAAAACAGGTATTCCAGGCTGAGAACACTAGTTAATACACTATAAAAACCATTCGGAAACGTTTCTGAAAAATACGGGCAGCAAAAAATACTTTGTTTTTATAAATAATTCTTTAATTTTGGAAATATGTTGGTTTCTGGGGATTCAAAAGACAATGGAACACACTATTCGGAATTTCGGATAACACAGAAGATTATATTATATTTTCGTTCGTGGTTATAGTATATTTTCATAAAATAAGAAACATTGGTCATTTTTTACAGTGTATGGAACGTGGAAAGTTCAATCTTGACAGAATTATAAAATCTATTGAACCACAAATTTATATATTAATAAGCCATTCACAAATATTTTTATGAAAATTTTAGGGCGGCTGATTAAGTTACTTTGCAAAAATTCTCTTTTTGTATATCGTGTGGGGATCATTCGAAAGATGTCGTAACACCGAACTCAAAGATATATTTGTTTTAATTTTAGGTATTATATTTTCAGCGATATCGTCGAAAATGCACTGCAAAAATATGTCTCTCCCCCCCCCCCCCACTCCTCTATTTCAGAACTATACTAAAACTAAAGTTATGAAAAAAATAGGGGTAGAAGGAGTTTATTTAAACCTTCAGGAAAACTATAGCGATTATCCTAAGTCCCATAGTTTTTGAGAAAATCGACTTTTTTTCGCACACATTTTATTTTGCAGGTGTTCAGCGGAGGATTTGAGGTACGGTTGAGGCACCTATCGGCGCGGAATCATCCAAAAATTATTGTTAATGATTTTCGAAAAACTTTGCCAATAATTAGCCGAGATATTAATTAGAAACCTGTTCAGTAAATGCATCACGGACCAGGGCGGCGTTGCTACTTTGCGATCTCCTTTCGAAGCATGCTTGGCACAATCCCAAGTTTAAACTTTGTACAAGGTCTTTATTTTAGGTAAGGAGAATCATAGTGATAAATATTAAATGTGTATGAATAGTGATTTCTATGTCAACTTCAGAAACAAAACTAGAAATAAACTGTCGAAATATTTTTTAATTCTTGGTCTAAGTCCATTCATTCAAGAATTTATTTCCGAAAAAAAACACAATTATTGACAATGTATTGACCAACATTTCCGTGCAATGGGGCGTTATTCATTCATTTTTTAGTCATCATAAACAGATTTGAATAAAGTTTTTAAAAAGTCATAGAATAGCGATATTTGCTACTATTTAGGTTTCATATCTTTCTGAACATTCATAGTATATCCATCTACACTTTGCTGGTATATATAACTATATCAATATCCAACTCTATGTTGCATAATTTTTTATAGTCTTATTATTTTAGCAATGATTTTTCGTAATATTGCAATTAGTAATTAATAAATTTATTGTACGAAACCCTTTGCGCGCGGGTAAAACTTGCACTTGACTGATTATTTAATTTTGTTTCAGTGTATCTTGTTTTCTAAAATCAAACTTTTTTTCAAATGGAAAAAAGTATATATTTATTTAAAAGGATTTAATGTATCAAAAACTAGATTTTTTTTTCTTACCAATTAAATTCATACATACACATAATCTAAAATTTTCCCCTTTACAAAAGATTGATAAAAGATTTCTGGTAGAAAATACCCAATATATCTGGTTTGAATTCTCTTTGAAAACTAAAAATTAGAAAATAATATAAATACAAGAAAAAATAATTAAACATTTACTTTTATTCAACTAAAGTGTACTAAAAATTAGAATAAATATAATTTTTGTCAGTTAATTATTGAGGAAATGCAAAATATTCTATATCATTAATAATTTTCATATATTTATACTTTATCAAACACACACACACACACAAACATATATATATATAATAAGGAATAAAAAGCAGGGCAGCAAATTTTTATCACACAATTGCCACAAAACAGCTTTTTTACAGCTTTTTCTTTCATATAAATATGATATGGAATTTTATCAAGACATGTATCTCATAACAAGTGTGTAATAAAGTTTGCTGCCCAATCTTTTATTCCTAAATATATATGTGTGATAAAGTATGAATATATGGAAGTTATTAAATATGGAAGTATAAATATATGAAATATATAGAAAATTTTGAATTTATCTAAATATTTGCAAAAATATACATTTTCTAATTTTTAGTGCAATGTTAGTTAAATAAAAAGTTAAAAAAAAGTTAAACAGTTTAGTTAAATAAAAGTTAGAGCTTATTTGTTTGCTTTTTTCAATGTTACTACATTTAGGTTTTTGAGCGCTTGGTGTTATGAATTCCGTGAAAAAAATACCAAAAGGGATAACTTTGGACAAGATAATTTCATGGGGGGGGGGGGGAATAGCAAAACAGAAAATGTTGGCACCAATGTAATCAAAAATAGTGAGTTGTTTTCATAAATGGCTAATAAAATATCTGACTTTTGTTACAATTTTTCCCCCATGACTTTAAATTAGCTACAGATGCCACCAATAAGCACCATGCATTTATTGAATATTTAATTTTAAATACTGATTTTATTCATTTCATTACTATTCATATTTTAACACGAATTTAGTTGAAGTCCTACGATGTCTGTATCTCCAATACAAAACAAAAACTAGTCGTTGGGGGCCACCGTAATACTTACCCATCATGGATATGCATAATGTAAAATATTAAAATAAAAAATGTGTAAACTACTTATAAAATGCATTGCAATTCGAATAAAATCGCGGCTTGATGACGTCATAAACTTTAAAGGCGCGATTACTGAATTGCTTAAAAGAAACATCCTTATAACTCCAAAAACAATAATCCTATTAACTAGCGGTTTATTGCATCTGATTAAGCGTCTAATTTCTAATTCAAATATATCTTTTAATTGAAATTTGAGTGAAATACAGGGTCATGAAAAATCGAAGAGTGTGGAAAATAGGATTACGAATATCTCAGCAACTCATTATCCGATCGACTTCAAGCTTTATGTAAAATTTGTTTTTTTATTGTCTTTTATATTCACTCCTTAAAATAAACAATTTCGAACAATTTTATGTACCTTTTATCAGAACGAATATTTCGAGAGTCCGAAAAAATAATTCCGGATAATTGAGGTTACTGAAATTCAATAAGCTTCTTCCCATTATTACATATTAAGTACGTACCAAATTTCAAGTCTCTTATCTCAATTTTTTCGGGGATAAAGCGTTTACAGACACACAGACGGACGGCAAAAAAATTTTTTTCCCTAAAATATGTTTTTCGGAATCTCCAGTGTCTGAAACGTGTAAATCAGTCAAAAAAAAATTCTATTTTCAAAACGATTACAAGACTTACCCTATACTACGTATGATGGGTAAGTAATAACATCATTGAAGTCCATGGGTCTGGTATGACCCATTCACGTAGTTCATAGATATACAGGAAACATGGTAATTCTAGTTTAAATCTTAATATTTGATGTAGATCATTATTTAATTACTTCCAAGATGACCATGTAAGTTATTTTTTAGAAAGAGAGATTCTTATAACCAAATTACCGCAAAGAAATGCAAAAGTACCATTCGACTGTAAATTGTTCCTTCTGTAATTCTATATGAATAAATATCTTCTACATATTTAAATAGGAACAAACTTTAAACATTTTAATAGCAATACCAAATATAATAAATAATAACACCTTGTAATAATACAGTTCTTTTAAATGCTAAAAGGTGTAAATTAACAACGTGAGGCATCGATCGATCGATAACGATCGATAATCGGTAACGATGCGGCATCTTTTAATTTACCGAAACTGTGGCTCGAGTTACTCCATGGTCATAGATATGAGTGTGGAAATAAACAACCAAGTAAAAATAAAAGATAACGTGCGTAATTTTTAAGAAAGAACATGAAAATAATAACTTCAAAGCCCTTACAATTATGGAATATTCTCCTTTGTTTTGAAAATGACTCGGAGTGAGTGGAAACATGTAAAACAATCTAATAAAAGTTATTTTAATTTGTATTATATTGTTAATTTACACCTTTTAGCATTTAAAAGAACTATAGCAATACTAAATTTTGAAACAATGTTTCGAGTGTAAGGGAAGATTTTAGCTTCATATTTTATATTTTAAGTCTATTTCGTTAATAAATTTAGGAATTATACAAATAAATAGAATTTTGAACACCTAATGTTAAATTATTGTAACATTTTCATTCTTATTTTCTATATCTTTTAACGCTCATTTTTTCTACCATGTTTACATTCATTTACCCCAAACATAATTATTTGATTTTCATGCATTTTTAGAGTTCCTTACTTAAAAGAGTAAAAATGGAACCATTACAAGAACATTGCTGTGTCTGTCTGTTCGTCTGTCATAACCCTTTTTCTTGTAAACTATGGGACGTAGAAAGTTCAAACTTGGGATGTTATAAGGCCTTTTTTACCCACATATTTTCAGATTATTCGCCATCCACAAATATATTAAGGAAAAATTTAGGGTGCTAATTAAATTACTTGAAAAAGATATTACATATATATTTGTAGGATTTCAGTTTAAACACTTCATTTCCTTTATTGCGTGCATGATCATCAAATTAACTGACGCTCTAGTACTATTATTATCCATGATTTAAATGCACGAGTTATAAATATTTTGGATCGCGAGATCAAGATTTGAATATCTTCAAAATTGGAAAAAGAGCCAGTCTTCTAATTTTTATTGTGAAGCAAGTGTCGAATTGGGAAATAGCCAGTAAAGGCGCTGTTAGGCCTAGTTGGACTTTTGGAAAATAAATATATTGTATATGTTGGGTGAGAAGCTGTGAAGAAATTATTAGTAAAGTATTGTAGAATTATCTTTCTAGGACTGTATTAAAGTTTATATTTTGTTATTCAACGTCTAGTCGTTCATATAATTCCAGTAAATCAACTGTTTACATATCATCTTCTTACATATACATATAATCGGTTAGAGGGAGAGTTGAGGGGCGTTCTAGGTATCTATCAGCGTAGAATCATCCAAGGATATTTGATAATGATTTTCGAAAAAAATGTCGGAAATTTGCCGAGATAATAATAATGTTATTTGAAAAAAATAATCTATATCGTGCAGGGTATCTTTCGAAAGATCTCGTAACATCGAGCTCAAAAGTATATTTCTTTTAATTTTAGGTATTATATTTTCAGAGACATCGTCGAAAGTATAATTGGAAAAAATATGTCCCCCCTCCTCCATTTATTTCCGAATCTATTGAAACTAAAATTATGAAAAAAATAGGGGTAGTAGGAATTTATTAAATAATAAATTTAATGTAAGGAACCCTTTGAGCGCGGGTTATATTCGCACTTGACAGATTTATTATATGTATGGATTAGAAAATTAACTTCTGAAAACAATTAAGAATTGTAACCCGCAAATATTTTAACAGAAATACTTTTCCTATAGGTTACTTATTAATGTATAGCAAATTTCAGCATATTCCTCCAAGTAATTATCATTATCTTATTACTAGCAAGCTACGCCCGCTACGCTGGTCAGTTTCTCTTAACGAACCTTTAATCAAACAAAATATTGACATTTCATAATTCAATTTTATATTTTAACAGAATAATAAGGATACTATAATTTGTGACTCGTGCTATAGTCAATATACACGTCAGGACACGTCGCCCTTATCATTATCTTTTTTACGCGTGAAGGTTTCGCTATGGTACTCTATTGTGAAATTTGGTAATTTTAGAAATTCAATAGTTGAAAAATCGCAGAATCATTAGATCATTTTTCTTTAAAAATTGTTCTTAGAGCGCATTTAGATCTTATAAATAACAATCATGCCGAACTTGAAGTTTCTAGCTCCTTCAGCATCGCAAAAATCGCAATTTTAGAACGTTTTTCGCTTCTGCACCCCCCTCGGGGTAGTGGCACCGACATAAAATATAGCCTATGTTGGAGCAGGGATTGTCACCATCCATTTGCCACCATCACTTTTGAAATCGCTTTAGTAGTTCGAGACATTCCATACAAATTGTAATTTAGAATGTTTTTAGAAAATTTTTTGCTTATTTCAGCCTTTTAAATTTCGATTTTTTTTAGATTTTGTTCTTATAGAGCATTTGAATCTTGTAAGTAACGACCATACAAAATGTCAAGTTCCTAACTCCTTCATTATTGAAAATATCATAATTTTGGAACGTTTTTCGCTCCTGCACCCTCTGCGGGCAGTGGCACCGACAAAAAATTTAGCATATGTTGGAGCAGGGACTGTAACCATCCATTTGCCACCATCACTTTTGAAATCGGTTCTGTAGTTTCAGAGATTCCATAGAAATTGTAATTTAGAATGTTTTTAGAACGCTTCTTCCTCATCTCACCCTTTTAAATTGCGAATGTTTTTATAATTTGTTCTTAGAGAGCATTTACATCTTATAAGTAACTACCATACCAAATTTGATACTTCTATCTCCTTCAGTACACAAAAAATCGAAATTTTAGAACGTTTTTCGCTCCTGCACCCCACTGGGTGTGGTGGCACCGACATAAAATATAGCCTATGTTGGAGCAGGGATTGTCACCATTAATTTGCCACCATCACTTTTAAAATCGCTTCAGTGGTTCCAGAGATTACCCCCTACAAACAAACAAACAATCTTTACTACTTTATATATTAGTATAGATAAGGGGGAATTAGCCCCTTGTTCCCCCCTTTATACTTAACCAATCAATCCCGAAAACTAATCAGAGATGCGCCTTAACACAGTGAACCTATAAATAAAATTTGAAGGAAATGGGATAATTCTGCATGAAAAACCCATTTACATAAATTAAGGGGGTATTAGCCACCCGTTCCCCTCCTTTATACTTAATCAATCAATCCCGAAAACTAATCAGGGAAGCGCCTTAACTCAGTGAACCTATAAACAAAATTTGAAGGAAAACGGAATAATTCTGCATGAAAAACCCATTTATATAAATTAAGGGGGAATTAGCCCCCCCCGTGCCCCCCTTTATACTCAGCCAATCAATCCCGAAAATTATCATGCAAGCGCCTTAACACAGTGAACCTATAAACAAAATTTGAAAGAAAACGGAATAATTCTGCATGAAAAACCCATTTATATAAATTAAGGGGGGATTAACCCCCTGTTCCCCCCTTTATACTTAACCAATCAATCCCGAAAAGTAATCAGGGAAGCGTCTTAACCCAATGAACCTATAAACAAAATTTGAAGGAAAACGGAATAATTCTGCATGAAAAACCCATTTACACAAATTAAGGGGGGGGGGGAATTAGCCCCCCGATCCCCCCCCCCCTTTATATTAACTAATCAATCCCGAAAAGTAATCAGGGAAGCGCCTTATCACAGTGAACCTATAAACAAAATTTGAAGGAAAACGGAATAATTCTGCATGAAAAACCCATTTATATAAATTAAGGGGGGGGGAATTATCCCCTTGTTCCCCCCCTTTATACTTAACCAATCAGTCCCGAAAAGTAATCAGGGAAGCGTCTTAACCCAATGAACCTATAAACAAAATTTGAAGGAAAACGGAATAATTCTGCATGAAAAACCCATTTATATAAATTAAGGGGGGGATTAGCCCCCCCCGATCCCCCCCTTTATACTTAACTAATCAAACCCGTAAACTAATCAGGGAAGCGCCTTAACTCAGTGAACCTATAAACAAAATTTGAAGGGAAACGGAATAATTCTGCATGAAAAACCCATTTATATAAATTAAGGGGGGGGGGAATTAGACCCTTGTCCCCCCCCCCTTTATACTTGACCAATCAATCCCGAAAACTAATCAGGGAAGCGCCTTAACTCAGTGAACCTATAAACAAAATTTGAAGGAAAACGGAATAATTCTGCATGAAAAACCCATTTATATAAATTAAGGGGGGGGGGGAATTAGCCCCTTGTTCCCCCCCCCTTTTATACTTAACCAATCAATCCCGAAAACTAATCAGGGAAGCGCCTTAACACAGTGAACCTATAAACAAAATTTGAAGGAAAACGGATATTTCTATGAAGAGTTATCGCATTACGTACGTACATACATACATACAGAACCGGCTGCCAAGCTCTCAGGGCTTGACAGACAGTGTGATAACTGAAAAATCGCAATTTTAGAACGTTTTTTGCTCCTGCACCCCCTGGGGTTAGTGGCACCGACATAAAATATAGCCCATGTTGGAGCAGGGGTTGTCACCATCAATTTGCCACCATCACTTTTGAAATCGGTTCGGTAGTTCCAGAGATTACCCCCTACAAACAAACAAACAAGATTTACTCCTTTATAATATTAGTATAGATTATTCTTATAAAACTGCGAATACTGTAGTTTGATCAACCACAAAATTAAAAGGAAAACACTACTACTTTTATTAAAGCTATTCAAAATATAGCAACAATGTTAATTAGCGTCTTTTTTCTTTTTTTTTTTCATATCACTAAAGACATTTATTATTAAACAGTATTAATAAGTTAGTTTAATTTAATCTTACAGTAACAGATTTCATTTATGATATCACCTAAAGAAGGAATTCAATTGTAAATATTAAATATCTCCGGAACCATTGTTAATTTAGGGGTGTATATTTAGGATCCTATCCTATATAGTATATTTAGGATATCCTACATAAATATAGGATGTATATCTTATATTTAGGGGCCCCAAAAGGACAGTAAAATGGGATATCTAATTCTCATTTTTAATTTTTTTGTATTAGAAAATTTGCTTAATGTAAGATAAAATCTATACTAAAGAAAACTTTTCAATCCAGGATTGGAAATCTGTATGTTGCCAATCGGCTGTTAACCAATCATATGGCATCACACTCGTGTGGTATTTATTTAATTCATTACTATACGGTATGCGGGCAACTAAATTTATTTACGAAATCTCTGAAAAATGGAGATAAGCACTAGGAAATTTATTAAAGATTATGTTAATTTTTAATTAATAGGGGGGAAATTTTGAACTTGTTTAAAGTATCCCAACACCGAGGATAGATCCTATATTTCGGACCCTCTAAATGACAATAAAATGGGATCTATAATAATTTTTTTAATAAAAAAAATTACTAATTTTTACAAGCAGATATTACATAGATATTAACTAAAAACATGATTCATTAAAAATGGCCATCAGTCTTCATAAAACCATCAATCTTCAATAACTTTTTCAAATCCGGTCCGGAACGTCCTCGATTGTAAATATGGCCATCAGTTTTCATAAAACCATCAATATTCAATAACATTTTCGACTCCAGTCCGGAGCGTCCTCAATTGTAAATGCATTTACAATCGAGGGCGCTCCGGACCGGAGTTGAAAACGTTGTTGAATATTGATGGTTTTATGAATACCCATGGCCATTTTTAATGACTCATGTTTTTAGTGAATATCTATGTAATGTCTGCTTATAAAAATTGGTATTTTTTTAGATTTTTTTTTAATTAAAGAAATACAGACATTAACTCATTATAAGATATAAATATATCTTTATACTATGGATCTCTAATTCTCATTTTTAATTTTTTTGTATCAAAATCTACACTACTTAAGAAAACTTACCAAACCAGGATTGGAAATCTGAATGTGATCTATAGGCTATTACCCAATCATACGATATCACTGATGTGCTTATTAGAAAGCATCGTGTAACTGAAGATACAACACCTGTAATTTATTTAGATTTACTGATAATTAGATGAAAATTAAGAGTTTATGAATCTTTAGTATCATGTAAATGCATAATGTTAAAAAAGTCTTTTTTTTTAATACAATTATAATAATGAATATATTTTTATGACTTTATTGGGGGAAAAAAATAACACGTTGATTATTCGATATACTTCTTCATAAAAGAAATATGCGGATCAATAGCATGATATTCGTTTGAGTAAATCACAGTAATGAATCAATCAAATAAGTTATAACTACTGTCAAAACTTTTCCGGAAATTTTATTCATTAAAATGCTATAATTAATCTTTAAGTCCTTCAGTCTATTAAAGTTGGAAAAAAAAGAAAAAAAATACTTAAAAGTTAATGTCTAACATAATTATGTTCATAATTATTTTTGTACAACTTTATTGAGAAGAAAGTACTGAACGCGTTCATTACTCTATATATAATTTATTATAACAAAATTTTCAAGTGCAATAATATGATATTCCTTACAGTTTTTCATGGTAATAAAACTAATAAATCAATTACCATTACTGGCAATCCTTTTCCCCATCATAATTATTTGTATCCATTAAAAATACCTATAATAATTTTAAATCTTCTACGAATGAGGAACTTTGGATTATAACATAAAATTATATTTTCTTCAAATATTTCAGTTATACCACATTGTTTTGTTTATAGATAAGACAAAAATATGCATTCGCGTTCAGGACAAAATACGATAAGACAAAGTCAGTAGTAAGTTGTAAAAACAAAATGAATCAAAACAAAATAATATAATATTAATTTTTAAATTGTGATTTTAGGCAAGGCATCTTATGACTTCTATATATTTTAATCTTTTCGCTCCGGCTCCCTATCACCAATATGCCTTTGCATTTACTAATATCATTACACACTAATTACAGCATACACTAATTAATTTATTCAAATATTTATATTGGTCTTTTATTCCATTATTGAGGCTTTTTTTAAAACACTCATTTTATTTTTGAAAGCAATATTGTGTTTATTAATACATAATTTGTATTATAATTTTTAAATTAAAATGTCTCCCTATCACCAATATGCCTTTGCATTTACTAATATCATTACATACTTATTACAGAATACACTAATTAATTTATTCAAATACTTATATTGGTATTTTATTCCATTATTGAAGCTTTATTTTAAAGCATTCATTTTATTTTTTTAAAGCAATATTGTGTTCATTAATACATAATTTGTATTATAATTTTTAATTAAAATTTACATTTAAAGATTAAAGATTACAATTACATTAAAGATTTATATTATTATATTATATTATTATATTACTAGATTTCGCTAGTCATCGCGCGCACACACAGAGTGATTTTGTCTTTTATTAGTATAGATTATATTATTATATTATATCAATATATTATTTCATTAAAGATTTATATTATTACATTATTATATTATATCATTATATTATATCAATATATTATTTCATTAAAGATTTATATTATTACATTATTATATTATATCATTATATTATTACATTATTATATTATATCATTATATTATTACATTATTATATTATATCATTATATTATTACATTAAATATTTATATCATTACATTATATTATTATATTGTTATATTATTACATTATATCATTATATTATTACATTATTATTGCATTATATAAGTTTATTATTATATTAGAGATTTACATTAAAATTTACATTATAACATAATTTTTTTTCACAATACTTTTCCGAAACTTTAACCCCTTTACGCAATCGAGCTAACTCTAAGAATAAAAGATTTGAGGAGATTTTTTTGTGCATAAATGTATAGTATTTTTTTGTGTACAAAACATTAATTTTAAAAATGAAAAGGAAAAATCCGCTTTCCGATTTCTAATTGTTACATTAAGAGGCTAATAGTTAATTTGAGGTAAACTAATAAAAAAAAAACTATATGTGAATTTGAGAAATTGAGAATCTATAACTATGTAACAGAACATAATACTATAATTTTTTTATCACATATATTTTCTTCCATAACTTATTGTCCTAATACCTTACAGAAAATAATTTCCGACCTATTCATAAAATTTCAGTAAAATATCCATATATATATATATATATATATATATATATATATATATATATATATATATATAGACAGGAGCTTCTTTTAACATTTTAATCTAAAGATACATTTTTAGACAAAAAAGGTTTACTAATCTAGTTTACTAACTTACTAGCTATTACTAATCGGAATAGGGAATGCTTCAAGGAAGAAGCTTTGAGTTGTGTAGTAAATTTATTTGAACTGTTTAACTGTCAGCATATTTAATCACTAACCTCCCCTCCGAAAAAAAAAAAAAAAAAACTATCTATGGTTTGTAAAAATTAACGCTGTAAAACAGTACAATGTAGTTTTTAAAATGATATATAAAATTATAATAATGTGTTTTATAAATAGTTTGGTATTCTGTAGCTTAATTAAAAGAAATTGATGATTTCCGTCTCTTATCTATAAAGCCATATAACTTGTAAACAGTGTGTAAAATTTTCGTTTACAAATACTCCAAGTAATTATAAAGTTCAGTAGTGCCATCTACTGGAGAATGTGATAAATATGAGGGCAATATATGCACATAAACAAACTTTGTAATGCCAATTCTGAAGTAATTTTCAGAATTTTTCGGTTGTCCAAATAAAACTTTTGAGATTATCACAATTAGGATGCAATTGTACCACTTTTAAATATTAATAAAATTGAGGAAACATGAGTAACAATTTTCCCTTCATGTAAACGTGCAATGAAATATGAATAACTTCAACAGGAACAAGGCAGTATTCATCTATCTAACGTAGGTAAAGAAACACGCACACATGCACATTCATATTATTCAAACATATGTACGTTTCATTAACCTTTTCAGGGGCGAAGTAATTAAGTTGCTAAAATGTTAAAATAATTGACTGCCATAAAAAATTTACGACAAACTCATTTATAAATACATTTCTTCGCGTTCATTATTAAATCAAAATTTTATTCGAAAATTCCGATACAATTTGGACATTTGGTGATTAAAATTAAGTGTTATAAATAATTTATCACTCTTTCAAAGGGTTAATGAATCTTCAAAAACACATGCTGTTGCATTTACAAACACACACATATATTTTCTAATGTATATATCGAACATCTGAAAATAAATATGTATGACATAAAGTTGCAAGCAGAAAAATTCAATTGGAATATTTTTTGTTCATAAAAATCTGTAATGTCATTTAAATTGTTTCTTCTATTATATTTTAATGCTAATTCATTTTCTAAATTACTAAATGTACATTAAAAATAAGAAAGAAATAGAAATTTATATTTTTCTTTTAATCTTAAATATTTTCCCGCTTTTTATTTGCGAAAAAAATACTAATTATTATTTAAATCATTTCAAAATTATATTATAAATCATTTCCAAATGAAGTGAGATTAACTTTAAATTGAATTATTCTTATCCACAAAAAAAAGCAACCTTACATCAAAATATACAAACAATGTTTACAATAGATGATAAGAAAGATTTTACTTTTAATATTTAATATTTTCTTTTTTTTTTTTTTTTTTTTCATTTATTTAATTTTTCATGAAGTGCAAAACAGATTACAGAATAAACCCTCTTAAAAAATATTAAAAGTATTTAGTTCATTCAAATATTTGTAAATGAGTAACAAATTTTCTTCCTTTTTTTTTTAGGGGGGGGGGGGGATTTTTCAAAATAATAACACTTTAAAAAAAAAATTAACAGACTGTTAATACTATAAAAACTCCGAATAAACATTTTTGTAAATAAATCTAATAATGTATCTAAAAAATCATTGACTTACCCATCATCATAACTTTAATGTGAGACATCATCTTTCTATTTTTCTGAGCTTCACAAGTTCTGAGAAGTAGTTTTTTTCTTCTTTTTATCTGTTATTTATTTATCAATACTTTTTAAAAAGTGTACACTAGTTCCACTTCCTGCAGTTTTGAGTACATTTCATTACTGTTCATGCTTATGTTTTTTCTTTATAAAAAATGTTAGACGATTGCATTATAACATCCAATTTGTAGAAAATTATATTGATTGCAAGACTGTTTTTAATATTTAAATGAATGTTAGTTAATAATATGTGTGTTAAAATATAGCACTCCAAGCATTATATTTTTAGTCTAATGGTGTATTCTACTTTCCTTTGAATGTAAAAAAAAAATCGCAAATTATTTCTTGCACCATATGAATATTTTTTCTATCTAGTTGGAAAAAAGCCTATATCCTTAAATTAAAGTTATTTTTCCTCGCTATAATTGGAGTGGTATTCCAAATAGTTATACAGACAAAATAAATAAATAAATAAATAAATAAACACTTACTATTTAAAAAAATTGTGTTAAGTACTTCGTTAGTCAAATAAAAAGTTTTTTTTTTTTTTTTTAATCTTCAAAGAAAAATGATCTATTTCACAATATATTATATTACTTATAAATTCAGAAATTTAAAATCAATTATTTTCAACAAAAACTGCTTTCTTGTTAATATTTAAATAATGAGAAATAATATAATGATTTAAAAATAATCTATATTTTAAAGTTTGATTTAGTTATCCATTAGAATCACTATTTCTTCGGTTATTATTTTTCACAGGGGTAAAATAATGTATAAATGAAAATTTCTTCAGCAATATTATTAATATTATTATTTTTGTTGTTCTTATTTTGAAATTGCTGGTTTTGTTCTTCTAAATACATTCATGGAATTAAAAGTTTTGAATCTTAATTAGGTGTTTCTACTATTTTTGTTATATATATTTTCTTAAATGTAGATTTTAGTGAGACATTTCATAATATGAATTGTTCGATACTATATTTTCAAAAAGCAAATAAAACCCATAAACTTTATCTTAAATTAATCGAATTTTTCAAACATTCTACGTTTCTATATTTTTTGATAAGAATGAAAAGTTTTAATACTCATTAAAAATCTTTACGTAAGCTTGTATCCATTGAATATCTTCCTGTGTTGTACTTTTTTTTTAAGAAGTCAACTCTATTAACAATGTATTTTCCAATTCAGTCAAGGCACGTATGTTGACTAATACTTGAAAAATAATTAATCTTGTTGTAATTAAAATTTTCAATGGAACTCAAGTGGATTCATCTTAAAGTGTAATTTTTTCGTAGATTTTTTTCAAAGTAGAAAAAAATTGTAAGTAGAAATTTTTTCCAGGAATTCTTATAGTGGTTTAAGTTCTATACTCAACATTAAAGATTTTGAATTACTTTTGAAAAAGCTTGCATAATTTAAACGTTTAAAATTACAATGTTATAATTTAATGAATATTCTAGCTGCCATTTTATGTTAACTATTTTTATCAAGCAAAATTCTCAAAGTAATAAATAGCTGTTTGTTTTACAAATTCAGCTTTTGCCTTCTTGTACTAATAATTTTGTTATATCTGGAGGCTAAATAAATCCTTATATTTCAAGTAAAATTCTGAATCAAGTATTTAAAATACGTGTTCTATCCTTGAAAAACTTGAAATAAAGTGTAGAATTTTTTCTCGTGTTTTAATTATATGAATAACAATTAGAGTAAGTTCTGACTGTCCAATATATAGTTTGAGTTCTTAAATTAGGATTTAGTATTTTTCAATTCATAGTATAGAGCCTTCAGAAAGCAATTAACATTCGAAACAAACACTGACAGAATGTTCTACTTTTAGCTTTCAAAAAGGTTTACTAAAGTTCTGAAACTGGTGTTTAAAATAAGTTTTCTATCCTTGAAAAACTTTAAATAAAGTACAGAAATCCGAATGGTAAAGAAGTTTTGTCCTTGAATTCAGTTCGTGTTTTAATCACCCAAGTAACGACTTAGTAACATATTTTTTAGACTAAGTCTTAAATAAAGATTTGGCACTTTTCAATGCACAGTTCAAATTATTGGGTCTTCAGAAAACTGTAAACATTCGAAACAATCATTGACAGTATGTTCAATCTGTGTATTTAAAAAAAACTTACATGACAAACATAGTAAGTTGGTTTTACGTTCTTCTTCATGCAGACTTTTTTCCAGTCAAATGGAAACACTGATTGCCATATTTCTGCAAATAAATTTCACAGTCAAATTTTTGCTGTAACAAGAGAAAAACCTGACTGCAAACCGCACTGCATCCAACGTACCTGGAAAACTGGCGGGCATGCAAGTATCAGAACCGCTTTAAATACTGGACGACGGAAACCAAGAAAATTCGGACTTAAGGAAAAGCGGGGGGCGGCAGAATGGATGGGGCGCCATGGGTAAAAGGGCGGGAAAAAGGGGGGCGTTTGAGGAGAATATCCCTTCGCCGCTGCAGGCCTAAGCCCCCAGATTCTAGATGTCGATTCCCATTTGCTGTGCCGGCATCGCACCTCTTGCGCGCAGTGCGTCCTTTCTTCGCCGAATATATTGGCTGCCGCATTTTTGGATAAATATATATATTGAGGATTTCCACTTTAATTTAACTTAAAACCGGAGGATTTAAAAGGAAATCTTCCGTGAGATTTTTGTTCTATCTATTTATTTGTTTTTTGTTCTAGCCCAGCTTGTTTCTTTGTTTAGGTGTTTGTTAAGGTTATGCCGCACGTTGTTGCATTATGACCAAGGGATTTAGAAAAAGATGCATAAGATAAATGACAAACTGACTAACTTATCTACCATGTTTGGTATTATTGAATGGTTAACAGATTTGAATGGCAGATGCACGTGAATAGAAATTTTCTCTGGTAAAGTAATACCGTAGCTATAAAGTAATATAATAAAGGAATACCTCTAAGGCATGCATTCTCTCGCGCTCCATGTATCATTGTAATGTTTTTGAACTGGGGAATAATACAGATTTTTTTCTTTTGTAGTTTTTGCCATTGTGTTAACTAGTAGAAATTCGGTAACAGTCAAGGAAATAACTTTTTAAAAATAAATTATAACCTGACTACTTTATTTGCCATATTTGGTTTATTGAACAGTTAAGAGTTTTGATTCTAAGGCGGATGCATGGGAAAGTTAGTATTGTAATTCTGAGAGATTCCTTCACGTTTTATGTAATATTTTACGGTTTTTGAAATTTTGTTATATTTTTTCTTATTTTTTCTTTCAAATCTTCTTTTTTTCCTTTTTTTTTTAGTTGATGTCGTTGATTTATCTTTCTTTGGAACGAAGTCTCTATGATCGTGAGAAAAATGAATATTTTATTAATATTTGGATATTTACAAGCAGAATTCAGAATATTTGGATAATACAATGTTTAGTTGAATAATTATATATATTAAGAATTTCCACTTTAATTTAATTTAAAACCGGTGGATTTAAAGGAAAATCTTCTGTGATATTTTTTTCTATCTATTTATTTCTTTATTGCTCTAGCTTGTTTCTTTTCTTAGACATTTGTTAAGATTAAGCCGCACGTTGTTGCTTTATGACCGAGCGATTGGGAAAAAGCTGTATAAGATAAATGGCAAACTGACTACCTTATCTGCCATATTTGGTTTATTAAATGGTTAAAAGTTTTGATTTTAAGCAAATGCATTAAGACACACTTAATCGAACTGTTTTTTGGTGAAGAAGTGCTAAAACTCTAAGGCTGCACGTTCACCAATTGAATCAAGATATTTTTTAATAAATATCTTACATAATAAATTTAGTAACATTCCATCCTATAGATGCTAAGACATAGTTATTATGGAAATCATAAAAAAACACAGCCCAGCAACGCCACATGTTGATCAATATACACCCATATCTAGTCAGCATCATTTTATGTCAAGATCTAATTTAATACAAAGTTTGAAGATATTACATCCCATTATATGCTGAGATATAGCTATCATGAAAATCGTGAAAAACACAGCACAGCAGTGTCATCTGTTGATACACAATGTATCCTAATAAAATCAATACCGATTTATATCAAGGTCTAACTGAAAAGGAAATCTGATGATATTCCTTTCCATAGATGCCAAGATGTAACTATCACGAAAATCGCAAAAAACGCAGCATAACATTACCACCAGTTGACCAATATATACCCAAACCTATTCAACCCCCCTTGATGGAAAACAGAATATGAAGTTTTATAAAATTCCATGCACTAGTTCTTGAGACAGAGCGCCAACAAAATATGTGATGCATACATATAGACGCCAGTCAAACAGACTTTTTTCCCAAAAATAGTCAAATCGTTGTTCAGGAAATATCCCAAAATGTCCAACTTCATCACAAAATGGAAGACGAAAATTTTCACAATTCCAATACTTTCTTCAAATGTATGTAGAAGAAAGTAAAAACCTATTTCATTTTTAAAAAAATAAAGTGTCAAAAATTGCAAAATTTAAGACCGTATTAATGATACTACAGAGGCAGAAAAATTAATGTTTTGTTTTAGAAAAAGTAACATACATAATATTGAGGATTTTCAGGTTTGATTATATATAAATAGTAAAAGTGAACTAGTATGCCATGGCCATCACAAAACATTCTTCTGTATTATTCTAATATATTAATTTAAATTGCACTGTTACACACCGACAATTATGAAGTACAGTTTCTTTAAATTTAACTTGGTTACAGTGATGAAACAATAAAAAAGCACTGTTAAACCCAATTCCCCTGTATGGTATTGAAATACAATTTAAGTGAACAAAGCCAAAAATGAACCAACATCATTTTTAATAAATATCTTACATATTAAAGTTTGAGAAATTCCATCCCATACATACTCAGGTATAGATATCACAAAAATCATAGAAAGCACAACATCGCATCGCCACATGTAGAGCAAGGTACATCCGAACCTAATCAATACCAATTTATCAGTTCTAACTGAATAAGAAATTTTGTCAAATTCCATACTATAGATGCCGAAATACATCTATAACAGAAATCGTTATTACCAGAACATACCATCCCCACTGTTGGGATATATACACCAAAATCTTACTTGCACCTCGTCCCGTACAGAGGAGGGGGGGGGGGGGTAGAGCCGGTAAATTATTTCCGCAGTTATTTTTACAGAAAAGTGATCTAAATTCTTAACTGTATTTGCTGAAAACGTGCGGTTTTCTGATAATGTTTTCTAATTTAAAAAAAAACAGTAACAAATTAGTCACTGGCACTCCAAGTGCCAGAAATAGTTCAGTAATATATTTTAATTAAACTACACACACACACATTCATATAGTATGCCCACTAAAGTCCCTTGCCACCCTCTTAACTTCGGAACAGCTGCTGCTATATTCATGAAAGTGGTGTCTAGGTATAGTAAAGTAGGCATGCGCTACTGAATGAAACTGCCTACGGCGCCACCTGGTGGAAAACTGCGGAGTTAGCATTCTTATCTCGAAAACGGAAAGAGATAGGTAAAAAAAGTGATTTACAAAGTTGTAGAGCATAATCGCTTTAGTACAAAAAGACACTTTGTGGACATTAATGCGAAGAATAGAACGGTTAAAACGCGCATTTGTTTTTTCATGATTTCCTACACTCTGACGTGACAAAACGATCTTAGAAAGAAAGAAACAACCAGTTATGAAACAGCAAGTGTATGCGACCCCTCCTCAAACATTACAGGACCTTAAACGACGCATTACGGACGCTTGTGCCAACTTGTCACCATCTATGTCACCATCTTGCTCCAACGTGTGCAACGTGAAATTCAAACAAGGATCCAAATGTGCATTGCAGCTGACGGTGAGAAGTTTAATATCTAAAATAAAGGTATATTATTAAAACAAGTGTTTTTTTTTATTTCTAAGGTCGTTTTGTCACGTCACAGTGTAGGAAATCCCGATAAAACAAATGCGCGTTTTAACCGTTCTGTTCTTCGCATTAATGTCCACAAGGTATATTTTCGTACTAAATCGATGATACTCTACAGCTTTGTAAATCACTTTTTTTCTCTATCTCTTTCCGTTTTGGAGATAGGAATGCTAACTCCGCAGTATTCCACCAGTTGGCGCTGAAGGCAGTTTCATTGAGTAGCGCATGCCTACTTTACTATACATAGGCACTACTTTTATGAATATAGCAGCAGCCGTTCCGAAATTAAGAGGGTGGCAAGGGACTTTAGTGGGCATACTGTATATTATTATTATTTGATGAAAAATATATATTAAATAGAAGAAAAGTAACTCAAAAATTTAATTATTTCAAGCTAAATATTGAAATGGAACCACTGTGTAGCGTATCAATTTTGATATATATATATATATATATTTCCGCTACTTAATTCTAGAATTCATCTAAATGTTATTTTAAGTTTAAAAATACAATGCAACTGTAGCTGAACCGCCAGAATTTGAGCTGAAAAAATGAATATCTCAGTCAGAGGCCAAACAAATTCTCATGTCAAAACTAAATTCCCAACTCTGAAATTGACTTTAAATTTTCATTTTTGTGGAAATAATTAACTCAGAATCTCCCGACAAGGAAAATATTTCACTGAATGACCCCAACACGAAGAGGTGAACTCACAACGTAGCAGTCTCAGCAATCCGAGTGTAGTTCAGATATCATTTCCCATCACGGTGAGTGACAGAAAGGAAAAACTTGTTTTACAAGTATAATTAGAACTGGCATGTTTAGCGCAAATCAAAGATATTTTTAAACATTTCGCTTTGCAATTTTTGTTAAAGCTTCTCAATTTTGATCATTTTAATTTAATTTTCTCTACCTAATTCTAGAATTATCAAAATTTAAAGTCGATATACCTTTACATTGTAAGCAAAAACAAATGTTTCTTAATTTAGGAAAATATAAACTAATCACAAACAGAAATATACAATAATTTCTTCCGAGTTACTCAAGATTCCGAAAAGCGTTTTCCATCTATAGAAACCTCAGAAACTAACATATTTTCGAGATTTATATAAGCATTAACAAAAACAATATTTATTTTGCTGTCACTGATTTTCGGAAACGTTTCCGAGAAAATTTTAGTGTATTAAACAGTTTTCTAAACCTGGAAAATAGGTTTATCGGATGGTATGAATTTTCAACTGAACATTTTCATGTTCAACAAATATGTTTTCCTGACAAACATGCTAAATTAACAGCACTAACATTAATCTTAAAAGGATCAGAGTCCATAAGCCGTGTTTTTGGCCCATGAAATAAGACTAAAATTCGATTTTGTTATACTGACTTAATTATTTCACTTTTTAATATTAGAAGGCTTATCGTGTACGATTTCAACAATAGTTTTTGCATTTTGTTCGGATATATATGACTAGCACAAGCTCAAAGTTCGTATTATTCGTAGTTTTGGATGAAAAATACGCAATTTCTCTTAATTTTACCTCAATTATTTATATGAGCGCAATCGTGCAATACTTTCTTCTTTACATATATTATAAAATGCATCAAAAAGTACAATATATGCAAAAAATAAAAGCGTTGCAAAACTGCACTCATACTAAAATATTAAAAATAAAGAGTTGAGTAACCGCATTCCTTCAGGTCACTAAGAGACTTTAGGATGCAGCAACGTGTTTAAACGTGCTAAAATGAACGTAACTATAGCTAATAACTGCATTCCTTCACATTAGCAATACTTGCGTTCATAGTTACGTTATTAGCACTTTTAAACACGTTGCTGCATCCTAAAGTCTGTTAGTGACGTAAGGGAATGCAGTTACTTAACTCTCTATTTTTAATATTTTAGTATGAGCGCAGTTTTGCAACACTTTTATTTTTTACATATATTGTACATTTTGATGTAGTTTATAAAACTTGTAAAAAAGAAACAGTTGCATGATTTCCTTCATATAAATAATTGAGGTGAAATGAGGAGAAATTGCGTATTTTTCATCCAAAACTACGAATAATACGAACTTCGAGTTTGTGTAAGTCATATAAATCCGAACAGAACGCCAAAAATATTGTTGAAATCGTACAGGATAAACCTTCTAATATTAAAAAGTGAAATAATTAAGTCATTATAACAAAATCGAATTTTAGTCTTATTCCATGGGCCAAAAAGACGGCTTATGGACCCTGATCCTTTATACTATTTTGTTACTTCTGCATGCATTAATTCCCTCTTACGCAGCTGGAAATATTTAATTGAGAAATTATACCATCCAAAAATGATATTTCAGTTGGAGAACATTGATTAATACACTATAAAAACTATTCGGAAACGTTTCTGAAAATCAGTGACGGCAAAAGAAACTTTGTTTTTATAATATCTTCTTTAAATCTCGAAAATATATTGGTTTCTGAGATTTCTAAAAATGAAGAACTTTTCTCGGAATCGCAGGTAATTGGAGAAATGTTATTGTATAATTTTAGTACGTGGTTACATTATATTTTATATAGATTAAGAAACATATGTCTTTTTTTATAGTGTAGGTTGCACAGTAAAAAATTATCAATGTTTCTTATTTTATGCAAATATACTATAACCACGAACGAAAATATAATGTAATCTTCTGAGTTATCCGAAAATTCCGAATAGCGTGTTCCATTGTCTTTTGAATCCCCAGAAACCAATACATTTCCAAAATTTAAAGAATTATTTATAAAAACAAAGTATTTTTCTCTGCCCGTATTTTTCAGAAACGTTTCCGAATAGTTTTTATAGTGTATTAAACAGTTTCCTCAGCCTGGAATACCTATTTATCGAATGTCATCCATTCTCAAGTAAACGTTTTCAGCTGCATAAGTTAGTTTACGCATGAAAGAGTAAAGAAATAATCTTAATTTTAATGTTAATGTTAACGCTGTTAATTTTGCATGTTAGTCTGTTAAACATATTTGTTTAACATGGAAATGTTTATTTGAGAATGGATAGCATCGGAAAAAACTATATTCCGGGCTAAGAAAACTGATTAATACACTTTAAAAGCTACTCGTAAACGTTTTCGAAAAGTACGGGCAGCTACAAAAATTTTGTTTTTCTAAATGATTCTTTAAATCTCGAAATGCCATTGATGTCTGAGGTTTCTAAAGATAAAGAAACACTGTTCAGAATCATGGTTAACAAGGATGAGTTTATATTATAAATTTATTCGTCATTATATTATATTTTCGTAGATTCAGAAACATTCGTCATTTTTTACAGTGTAAGAGAGTTATTACAATTCTAAATATATAATGCAACTACAAGTATGTCCTGAATCCACAGAATACAGCTGAAACGAATAGATAAGTTTCTTTATTCTAAAGCATACTTCATACGAAATAATACTTCAAAACATAACTGAAAATGATTATGATTTAGTTATGTCTGTCTGCGTATAACGTTTGTAAATGATAGCCACGAAACTTACATATGTTATTAAGATGATCTTCAGAATTTTTTGCTATTGAAAATGTTACGTGTAGAATTTTCAGTTCTTTCTATAACCGATAGCTCAATTAAGATCAATAACTACTCTAAAAACAATTACAAACAATTGGAACATACATTTAAAAGGAAGAAGAAGGTATTTTAGGGAGTTTAAAGAACGATTTCAGAACCAGGGTTTCAAGACGAATCTATTGCTGACATTATTTTAATTTGCCTATAATTTTTTCTTGATAATTAGCCAAATTTCTAAGGTTAGTAAAAGCCAGTGAGAAATATGTGTACAATATATTACAACTGCCAGCGCTTAGTTCAAAGATAATTCCTCACTATAGGGAATGCTTTAAAGGGAAAAAATATTTTACAAATTAAATCTCGCCTTTGACTAGCATTTTACATGTAATTCAGATGCTTGGAAAATTTCAGTTGCAATTTTTGTTACAAAATGTCAGTTTTAACATTTTTTAGAGCTATACGTAATACGTAGTTTATTACCCGAGCTGTCTCAGTTTAATGAAAATTATGATGTCGCGCGTATTTAATACTTCAAAGCATAACTGTAAATGATTGTGACGTCCGTATGTCTGTCTGTGTTATACTTTTTAAAAATGATAGCCACGAAACTTACATATGTTATTGAGATGATCTAAAGAATTTTTCTATTGCAAATGATAAGTGTAGAATTTATAGTTCTTTCTATAACCAATAGCTCAAAATATATCAATAACTACCCTAAAAACAATTACAAAAAATTAGTATACAAATTAATAAAAAGAAAAGTATGAAGTTAAACTAATGGCATTGAGCTCACAGGCTATTCACACTAATTGTATGTTATACTCACACAATTATATAATTCTGCATGAAATACCCATTTAGCTAAATTAAGGGGGATTATTCCCCTCGCGTTTCCCCCATTTATACTTAACCAATGAACCCTCCAAACATAATCAGGGAAGCGCCTTATCACAATGAACCTATATACAAACTTTTTGAAGCAAATCCGATAATTCTTCCTGAAAAACCCATTTATCTAAATAAAGGGAGGGGGATTAGCCCCCGTTCCCCCCACTTTATATTTAACCAATGAACCCCCAAAACTATTCAGGGAAGCGCCTTATCAGAATGAACCTATAAGCAAAATTTGGAGCAAAACGGATAATTCTGCATGGAATACCCATTTATCTAAATTAAAGGGTGGGTTAGCCCCCGTTACCTCCCACTTTATATTTTAGCAATGAACCCCCAAAACTAAACAGGAAAGCACCTTATCAGAATGAACCTGTAAAATTTTTTTGAAGCAAAACGGATAATTCTGCATGAAAAACCCATTTATCTAAATTAAGGGAAGATTAGACCTCCGTCCCCCGGTTTCCCTCATTTATACTTAACCAATGAACCCCTAAACATAATCGGGGAAGCGCCTTGTCACAATGAACCTGTATACAAAATTTTTGAAGCAAATCTGATAATTCTGCATGAAAAACCCATTTATCTAAATTAAGGAGGGATTAGACCTCCGCCCCCCCCCCTCCCGTCTCCTTTCTACTTAGCCAATGAACTCCCAAAGCTAATCAGGGAAGCGCGCGCCTTATCACAATGAACCTATAATCAAAATTTTTAGCAAAACGGATATTTCAATCAAGAGTTATCACATTACGTACATACGTACATACATACATATGTAGGTACATACAGCATCGGCGGGCACATTAGCTCTCAGGCTTTGATAGTCCGTGAGTTAAAAAGGAATAAGATGGTACGTTAGGGAGTTTAGGGAAAGATTTTTGAATCAGTATTTCATGACAAAATATTACTAATAGTCTCTAGTTTTTCCTTTATAATTAGCCAAATTCCTAAGGTTAGTCAAAAGCGAGTAAAAACCCTATGTACAATACACCACAACTGCCAGCGCATAGTTCAAACGTTCAAAGATAGTTCCCCGTTATAGCGAGCGCTTGGAAGGAAAAACTTGTTTTACAGGTAGAATTAGATCTCGCTTTTGACTCGCATTTTACGTGTAATTCAGTTGTTTGGAAATTTTCATTTGCAATTTTTGCTACAACACGCCTGTTTCATTTTATTTTATTTATTTATTTATTTATTTATTTATTTATTATTATTATTATTTGATCTAGCAATAGTTTATTATTTGACTTGTAAAATTTTAATGAAAATTATATGATGTCGTCCGTATGTAAGACTTTATAACACAACTGAATATGATTTTGGGTTAGCTATGTCTTTCAGCGTTCTAACTTTCCTGAAAGACTTGGATAGCCACAAAGATTATATATGTTACTGAGATGCTCTATAACACGTTTTCTATTGAAAATGAGTGTAATATTTTTAGTTCTTTCTCAGAGCCAGACAAAAGAATTCGCATGCATCACTGCACATTGGTGGCAATTGTTTGAAGGGCATTTTAACCTTAGACCGAATTGAGATCACAGGTATATTTTAAATTATGTTATTATATTTCATATTTTACATATTTTGTTTTATTTTATTTTATTTTATAAATTATTATTTTTTTAAATAAATTTTAAGTTATTCTGTTACATTTTATATATTTATTTATTTGTTTCGTACAAAGAGTTTTAATTTTTTTTTTTTTTAAGAGATCAACTGTCAAAGTGGGGAGAAGTTTTTTTAATCTTTCCTTTTTTGGTGGCCTCAACATCACTTCCATCTCTAGACTGCATTCGAAAATGGATGGAATAAAGTAATGAGTAGATTAAATACTAAGCAAAGTATTAAGATATTTGAACGATCTAAGCCCACATATATGAACTAAACTTAAAACTTGCAAATTTAAATTAAATTAATTTTAAATTTGAAAGTGAAGAAAGTTATCACGGTTATATGATTTTTAGTTTAAAAAATATATGTTTATTTAAAAAACTTGGAAATTTTGTTAAAAAATATTTTTTGAACTAAAAATCATAAAAAATTTATGTTTATAGGGGAATTTCAAGTATTATGAAATACTACGTTTTATGTTTGGTAAAGTTCTGTCACCAAGCGGCATTATCTTAAACTACTTAAGAATGTTTCCAGAATGTCCCCCAGAACGTGCAGTTTTTCCGACGGCGTCAGGGCACGTTGTGTGAATAAATATTTGTTTTTCGTGATTGTAAAGTTTCAGGAGATAATTTTTCAATATTTTTTATTTATTACTAGAAGTAATATTTTGACATTGAAGTTGAGCATAATATAAACCGAAATACTAACAGTTTATGATGTAATACTCATTTTTTAGCTCGCGATTCACATCAACAAACATAGAATAATTTTTTTCCAAACCGGCAGTGTCAGGTTATATGTATACCTGCCAACATCGCACGAAGCTTCCGTACAATATAGGTTAATTTAACCCTTTCCGGCACAGACAAATTCTGTTCGTAAAATGAGAAACTACTCACTGACACAGAAATTTACAAACGACTTTTCTAAATATAAGAGCTCCTTATAAGAGCTCCTTATTTTAAGCTTTCATTGTAGAAACAAAATTTTATTAAAATATTCTTGGTGCCGAATGCAAGTTTGGAATTAAAATTAAGTGTGCCCGGAATGGGACCACTATGCCGAAAAGGGTTAACCAAGGTTAAACACGTATCAAACCAGAAATTTTTAAAAGAAAAGCATTGAAGCAGGTTCTACTTAAGAACATAAAACTAAATATATATAAATATTTTTTTTAGATATATTTTCTGGTTAGAAACGTCTTTAACCTGGATCAAATTAATTCGCATTGTACGGAAGTTTAGTTGAAAGTTGCAGATATGTATATGGAATACAAATATCTCTTAATACTCCATAATTATGGTGGCGCAAAGACAGATCCTTATATTTGTGATTTGTGCAAATCTGAAATATGAACTGGAGTATATTAGTTGACTACCTTAGACACTATATTTTGATCGTGCTCTCTTGATACATTACATCTGTTTTTTACTAAATTTTGTCATTTTACTTCATTTTTAACCCCCTATTCCCTATTTCCCGACTATCTCACAATACCCTAAAAAGGATTTTATTAAAATTACTAGCGAAACGGCTTTGCTCGCGTAATTCTTGAAAAATGCCAAGTGGTATTCGTTAGCCTATTTTCATTAGAAGAAATTTTATTGATACAGATAATCCAGAAATTACTAATTAAGCCACACTAATGTCGAAAAACAAAACGAAATTTTAGAACTTTTTCGCTCTTTCACCCCCCCCCCTCCTCCCCTGTGGTAGTGTCACCGATATAAAATATAGCCTATGTTACAGCAGGGACTGTTACCATCAATTTGCCACCATCACTTTTGAAAATGGTTCTGTAGTTCCAGAGATTCCATAGAAATTGTAATTTAGAAGATTTTTAGACCGCTTTTCGCTCATCTCACCCTTTAAAATTTCGATTTTTTTTAGAATTTCTTCTAAGAGAGCATTTACATTTTATAGATAACTACCATGCCAAATTTTAAATTTCTAGCTCCTTCAGTATAAAAAAAATCGGAATTTTAGAACGTTTTTCGCTTTTGCACCCCTCTGTGGTAGTGGCACCGACATAAAATTTAGCCTATGTTACAGCGGGAACTGTTACCATCAATTTGCCACCATCACTTTTGAAAATGGTTCTGTAGTTCCAGAGATTCCATAGAAATTGTAATTTAAAATGTTTTTAGAACGCTTTTCGCTCATCTCACCCTTTTAAATTTCGAATTTTTTTAGAATTTGTTCGTAGAGAGCTTTTACATCTTATAAATAATTACCATGCCAAATTTCAAGTTTCTAGCTCCTTCAGTATAAAAAAAATCGAATTTTTAGAACATTTTTCGCTCTTGCACCCCCCTGTGGTAGTGGCACCGACATGAAATATAGCCTATGTTACAGCAGGGATTATTACCATCAATTTGCCACAATCACTTTTGAAAATGGTTCTGTAGTTCCACAGATTCCATAGAAATTGTAATTTAGAATGTTTTTAGAACGCTTTTCGCTCATCTCACCCTTTTAAATTTCGAATTTTTTTAGAATTTGTTCTTAGAGAGCATTTACATCTTATAAGTAACTACCATGCCAAATTTCAAATTTCTAGCTCCTTCAGTATAAAAAAAAAATCGAAATTTTAGAACATTTTTCGCTTTTGCACCCCCCTGTGGTAGTGGCACCGACATGAAATATAGCCTATGTTACAGCAGGGACTGTTACCATCAATTTGCCACAATCACTTTTGAAAATGGTTCTGTACTTTCAGAGATTCCATAGAAATTGTAATTTAAAATGTTTTTAGAACAATTTTCGCTCATCTCACCCTTTTAAATTTCGAATTTTTTTTAATTTGTTCTTAGAGAGCATTTACATCTTACAAGTAACTATCATGCCAAATTTCAAGTTTTTCGCTCCTTCAGTATAAAAAAAATAAAATTTTAGAACGTTTTTTCGCTCTTGCACCACCCCTGGGGGTAGTGGCACCGACATAAAATATAGCCTATATTGGAGCAGGGACTGTCACCATCAATTTGCCACCATCACTTTTGAAAACGGTTTTGTAGTTCCAGAGATTCCATAGAAATTGTAATTTAGAATGTTTTTAGAACGCTTTTCGCTCATCTTACCCTTTTAAATTTCGAATTTTTTTAGAATTTGTTCTTAGAGAGCATTTACATCTTATAAGTAACTACCATGCCAAATTTCATGTTTCTAGTTCCATCAGTATAAAAGAAAAATCGAAATTTTAGAACGTTTTTCGCTCCTGCAACCCCCTTGGTTAGTGGCACCGACATAAAATATAGCCTATGTTGGAGCAGGGATTGTCACCATCAATTTGCCGCCATCACTTTTGAAATCGCTACAATGGTTCCAGAGACTACCCCCTACAAACAAACAAACAAAAAAACAATCTTTACTACTTTATAATATTAGTATAGATTATTTGTTTGTAAATGATGAAATTTCGCAAAATAATTTTTGTCTATAAAAAATATTCGCAGATAGTTGAATTTTGTAATTGTATTCGGTTTTCGGGTTTTAAGCAACATCGGGATGCCGTATTGCTCCAAATGTAAATAGTATTCCATAATATCCGAAGTTCCTCTACATGTATTCCATGGTACATAAGAAAACTTCCTGAAAGTAAGTTCTATTTTTATTTTTATTTATTTTATTTTAATTTACGGGCCTGTGTTCCCAATTGGTAACATGAAAATTTAACGAACAAGTGCAATTCTCATTTCTTTTGTTTTTTAAGGGGACCAGAAAGGTTTGAAATGATGAAAAAATTAATTTATTTTATTATTATACTAGCTGACCTGCTATTTATACTAGTTGCTCGACCTCGTGATAAAATTAAACAGACCTATAGTTTGTATGATTTTATATCTTTTACCAGATTTAATATGAAATTATTTATTTAAAAGTGCTGCGCACGCAAGGAAAATCCTTTATTTCCTCTTTCAGCCGATAGGAGTGCATTCTGATATAAACGAACTTACTACACGTGTTCCCGCCGCCTGCGTCACCGTTTAGTAGGAGTGTAGGGCACACGCTGAAATTTTTTTTAGTTATACCTTCCGCCGCCAGAGGGCGCACTCTGTTCCAAAAAAAGACCACCTTCAAAACGATACTCCGACACGTGTTCCCACTGCCTGCGGCACCGTATAGCAGACGTGGTGCTGCGAAATCCTTTAGTTCTACTTTTCATCGCCAGAGGGCGCAATTTTTTCTATACGAAAATCCGACATGGGCAACCGTTGTATCAAGGGAATTGAATCAACCAATTCCCAGCGAAATCGGACCCATAGAACTCGAGAAAATTATGCGTCCCCTGGCGGTGGAAGGCGGAACTAAAATCTGTAACCCGATCGAAAACCAAGGAATTTGTTTTGTGTAAATCGGAGCAAGGTGTTAACCCCCTCCCTCCCCGTACTCGAAAATATAACGAATAATTTGTTCAAGAAAACCACCACCTCCTACATTAACGCGATCATGAAAAAAATAATTAATTTTTTCTGATAATTAGAACATAACGAAGACGCTACTCTAAAATAGCCGCCAGATGGCACCCCTTCCCATCCTCAAATTCAAATCTATATTTTAATTAGTTATCTTAATTTTTGTTCATTAGTAAAAACTAGCAATTATTTCCTTTCATTTTGGCAAACTAAATGGAGGGATCGGCCAGAGAAACAGATCTCTTTGTAGTTCAGTTTTTAATGAAAGCTGATTCCTGTATGAAGCTTTCTTGGATTGTTTTTCACTGCCGTCAGATTTTTGGCAGTTTTTTTTGCAAAAATTAAGAAAAATTACCGGCCGAATTTTTCAAAAATTGCATAGTCGGATCCAGACAATTGTTTTAAATATGTTCATAAATTTTCAAATTGGTATCTTAATTAGTTTTCTTAAAATTTGCTAATTAGTAAATGAATTTCGAATTCGTTCATTTCCGCTTGCAAATCGAGAACAAGAATGCTTTTCTTTAGCCTTTTTGATAAAACAGATGGCATTTTCGAGCGATGTTTAACGAGATTCTAATCATTAAACATCATATAACATTAATGTAATCATCACTGTTAAAAATTTTCGTTTATTAACAGGTTGTGTTCCATGAATTTTGATCAGAAATTTTCCGTTTTGTTAGAAAAATGGAATCTTTCCGGTATATCTCTTGCCATTTTAAGATTACAGATTTTCAAATACGGAATTATTACTGTAAAAATCTATCATCCAATGGGATTGCAGTATTTTTGATCGCCACGCTTGCGCTTCAATCCCCTCGCGTCTGTATCGCACCATTTACAGAATTTAAGAACTACAAAGACGGAACTTTCCTCATAAAAAAAGGAAACATTCCGGCAACTCTGCTGCCAGTCCTTTTCCGTAAATTGACGGATTTTTTTTTTTTACATAGTGATTAATATCTTGGGTAATTATCAAAATATTAAAATTCTGATTCTCAGGTGCAACAAGACAGGGTTTTGGACTATCCTCACCGACATTTTCAGGCTTCTAGGTGAGCTAAATTTTCCTAGCCATCGCCAACAGACAGAAAGACATACAGACACACAGAGCGAAACTTTCTTTTATTAATATAGATTTATAATGTTTGAACCTTCAATAATATAGAACAGTTGGTCCGATAGGAAAATTCCTAAAATTACCGTCGAACGAGCAGTAAACGTTGAGCCGCGAACCGGCGATATTTACGAGGGATAAAATTTTAAACTCAATTATCTCGAAGCATTATTTTTCAGTGGTTTTTTCACGATAACTTTTGAGCAATTTGACGATTTACATTTTTATTAATTAATTTATTTATCTTAATAAAATAAATTAATTTTCTACAAACTATACCTGAAAAAAAAATCTTATATATAAAAAAAAAGACAGACATTTCATTACAATTACAAAAAACATTAAAAACATATTAAAATTGGACGTTTCGGATTTACATGAAAATACCTCATCAGCAAAAATTTTTCTTAACGTAAGTCACAGCCACGACAAGAGGGTACCTTTGTAGGTTTTCACACCCCTCGAGCTGTGGTAAAGCAAGAGCCGTCGCGAAACCTAGCATATGACCTAGAAACCGACTCCCCTCATGGGGTTTTGGCGACGAAGCCGCTAGGTGTTCTCGGCGGTTCATCAAGTGTCCATTCCTGCAAAAGTTTCCTCCGAGATGTGGGGTTACTGTGGCAGCGACCTGTGTCATCGACACTTGGTAAATTGGCTTGGGGGTCCGCAGTTGGGGAGCGGCCCCAGGCCGATCGCAGCGCCGTGGCGAGACGAAGCTGCTGGCGCGATATAAGTCCTTTAGAGACTTGGGAGCGATGGTCGGAACGTGAGCCGGCGACCCCCTTGGGCGTCTGGTGGCGCGAGCTCATTTTAACGTAAGTCACAATAAGTTCTAAAACATCAACACATAGAAAATACACCGCATCAAAATGTCGAGGCCAAAGTTACGGTTATATTAACACGGATCGCATTGTATATATAGATCGATCTATATAGGGGAGACAGGTCGAACACTTGAGATAAGACGAAAGGAGCACAGATATGCATTTCAAAATAAAAATTCAAATTCCAAAATAGTCGATCATGCAATAAAAACGGACCATTTTTCAGATTTTGCTAAATCTTTTGTAATCAGATTGAGGTGCAGCGACTACAGAACTCGTACTTTCTTAGAAGCATGGTATACGAAAATTACAGATTTACCTCTTAACGAAGCAGGTGCAATCCCGAATGAATACTCCGTGTTAATATAACTGTAACTTTGGCCTCGACATTTTGATGCGTTGTATTTTCTATGTGTTGATATTTTAGAACTGTGACTTACGTTAAGAAAAATGTTTTCTAATGAGGGATTTTCATGTAAATCCGAAACGTCCAATTTTAATATGTTTTATGTAATTGTAATGTAATGTCTGTGATTTTAATGATTTTCATATAAATATAAATATGTTCAGACGTAATATTTTTGTTTGCTTCAAATATAAAAAAAAAGATATGACCAGTTTTTATAGATTTTGAAATTTGTATATATTGAATATTTATTTTAAGGTATAATTAAGAAACATCATAATAGGCAGTATAAAGAAGAAATGATGATACAAAAATATACATCCTGGACTTAATAATCGTGGCAAAACTAGTTTTGCAAGATTAATTTTGTCGTACAATATTAAAACTTTTGTTATTATTTTTTAATAATCTAACAAATATTTTTTATTTATATAAATTATTCTATAAATATTCTATATACATAATATTGTACAATATTCTATATTTTATTTCTATAAATTATTTTATTCTATAAATGATAAATAAATAAATGCAAAAAGAAGTAATTGTCTAAATTAATCACGATCTTCGTAATCCAGGAACAAACTTCAGTTAATGGCACTACAAAGAATGTGAATTACTTTTCACTTTGCTAAACAGTGTACAATCAACAGAGTGAAAAATGCGTCCAGACCGGGGATACGGTCTGGACACATTTTTCAGAATTCAGATAGATTAAAGCTGGATATTTTAACATAATCCATGCTTGAGGCATGACTCTTCTTTTTTTTTCTCTCTCTCTCTTTTTACTTTCTTCTATCTTTACAAGAAGAAAGAATTGGATCCATGAAAATTTTCGACTTTCGGTTTTCGACGGATTTATACGTTTTAGAAGGTCCTGAACACGATTTGACTATTTTTAGAAAATGTCTGTCTGTGACTCTGTCTGTCTGTCTGTCTGTCTGTATGTGACAAAAATTTTGTGGGCGCTCTATCTCAAGAACTAATGCTCGGAATTTAATAAAACTTTAGATTCAGTTAGTCCCTGATATAAATTGGTGCTGATTAGTTTTTGGTAACAATCGCCCGGCAGGTGGCGCTGCTATGCAGCATTTTTCACGATTTCCGCAATAGCTCTATCTCAAGAACTAAGGCTCGGAATTTAATAAAACTATAGATTCAGTTAGTCCCTGATATAAATTGATGCTGATTAGTTTTTGGTAAAAATCGCCCGGCAGGTGGCGCTGCTATGCAGCATTTTTCACGATTTCCGCAATAGCTCTATCTCAAGAACTAATGCTCGGAATTTAATAAAACTTTAGATTCAGTTAGTCCCTGATATAAATTGGTACTGATTAGTTTTTGGTAAAAATCGCCCGGCAGGTGGCGCTGCTATGCAGCATTTTTCGCGATTTCCGCAATAGCTCTATCTCAAGAAATAATGCTCGGAATTTAATAAAACTTTATATTCAGTTAGTTTCTGATATAAATTGGTGCTGATTAGTTTTTGTTAAAAATCTCCCAGCAGGTGACGCTGCTATGCAGCATTCTGCAGGATTTACACGATTTTAGTGATAGTCATATCTCAAGAAATAATGCACGGAATTTAATAAAACTTGAGTTTCAGTTAGACCTTGATATAAATGGGTGCTGATTCTTTTTAGTGTATACGAAACTTGTGTGAGATAGAAGAAACTTTTGGGATTGACACATCCGACTAGTTTTCTTTGATGCTGAATCTTATAATTTTTCTGTAGCTTTTACGTTTAGTTTTTTTTTTCTATAGTATAGAACATATTTTTAGTTTTTGATATTTAGTTTCTTTTTCTTTTAGTTCCGGACTCTAACTTTCTTTAAATGTCGGGTTAGCCACCAAATTTAAACTTGATATTTATATAAATTGCATCATGTTTCTGCTACGTGCAGCATTTAAAATTTATTTTCGTATCTTACAGGGATATAAAAGAGATTTCAGATGGATTAAAGCTAGAAAATTTATCATAATCCATGCTTGAGTCTTGATTATTCCTTCTTTTTTTAGAGGGGGGGGGGGTGATGCCGAGTCTTATAAATATTGCGTATTTTTGACATTTACATAATTTTTATAACGGAAGGAAGCAATTTTTACTGCTTGATAAATCAAAATAATGTAAAATCACGACGAATATTAATCGCGAAAAATAAGACGGTTGTTTCTTAAACTTTCAGCACATTAAAATTTTAATTTTTAATGTACTAAGTGGGAGCTTGCAAAAATAAGGGAAGAATAACTAAACGCAAAAGTGGGAATTAAATAATCATGCCTACAAATGATAATACACTGAAACCCTTTTGTGAATGCCTATAAAACAATTATGAATAAGGTGGGTGAACCAAAGGTAGCCAGTGGTCCTAAGGTAGCCCACCCCTCAAAAGTAGAAATAATTTAATTTTTAACCACAAAATGGTGCTACTGCATTGTCAATCATGTATCTGCAGTGCACGTAGCTGAATTTAAAGCGATCACCTTGATCCTCCGACATTTTATGCAGTTATTTCACTTTTGAGGAGTAGGCATTCTAATTTCCAGGTAAGACGATATTTTAATTTACACGTGTTTAAATTCTTAGAACTTTGAGTTATGATACATTTTCTGAAAGCTTATTTCTTTCTCTTTAACCACATTTACTTCAATTCTAAGACATTTATCAGATTAATACTTTTACGTCGAGCAAATAGCGACCATACGCATGTTCCCAAGGTGGCCACCTTAGAAAACAAATGTGAAAATGAGTGTAGTAAGGGTTATTTTCAGAATTTCTACATAATTACCTGAAAAAATGTATTACCATTTATTGTTAAAACCAGAGATCACTCAAAAGAAGTCAGTAACTCAGAGAAGAAAATCCTTGAATTACCGTGCACGAAAAGTGCTTCAAGGTCTTTTCGTGTCATAAGATAAGAAGATTAAGAAGAAAAACTCGAAAGATATCAAAAGAAAGAAAGGATCATCAGAGCATAGTAGTAAGCAAAATAGTTTGCCGGGTATTATTTCACATTTTAAAAGAGATTCCAATACATGGGCCAAAGGTGGCCCACAAGCTACAATTTTGAAACTGTATTATAAAAGTAATTACATTTTATTTTACAAAGGAAAGTATACTTGATATGTGTTTGAGATAAGTGTAAAATTTTACAAACAAAAATTCAGCCGCACACACCCAACCAGAAAATTATAAACAAAAAATTCTCAAAGCTTAACTATGATCACCTTTGAGTCACCTACCTTAATTAATAACTGAAAAATTAGTTGTAATATGTAAATTTTTTAGATTTCCGAACATTTTTTACAAAAAATGTAATATAGAGCGAAAGAGAAAATTTTTGTTAGGAAGCATAATAGCTATATTTTTCACTTTGAGTGTTTATGACTTTTGAACATTTTTACACAAAATACTTCATAAATCGAGTTACACATGGACGGATAGACAAATTTACTTTGAAAAGTATTAAAACTACAATATAGTCGATACACAACAATAAAAAAAATCTCCAATTTCAATGCGTTACTATTACAGAATCTTCATGCCGTGCATAAAGAATTGCATAGAAAATCAACTCGGGATATTTTCATGACCTCAGATATAGCATTCAGTTTATGGCAATTTTTTCGCGCGATACTTTCCTTTTATGCAGCGATATATATATAGGCTATCAGGGATTTGTTAGGCCTCTGAAACGGGGATTTAGCCACAGAAAAGGGGGAAAAAAGAAGTATTTGCTTTCATTTGCACCTAGAGTGAAATTTGTGATCCAGCAGAGCGAAACACGTGAAAGAAAATTTCCTCTTGTACTACTTTGTACTTATATGCTAAAAGCATTTCCAGGTATTGTAGTAGAAAACAACGTATCATATAAATACAATTCTTCTTATTATTTTTTTTCCTTTATCATTTTTGAAATTTTGAGGGAATTGCGATATAGCACGGAGTGGTAACGTATAAAAAGGGTCTCATTCCATTTGAATAATAAAAGGCGTAAAAATTTTATTGAAATCTCCAGATGCGCAAACGTTGTAAATATTTAAATAAACTTGTCTTTTGTTCCAATAAAAATGGATTTATTAAGATAAAATATATAGTATAGTGGACATTTATTTAGTTTTGTTGTATATCAACATGTAAAATCAATACGCAGAGAAAAAAGAGAAAATAAATAAACACATTACACTAAAAACAAACAATTACTGCCTACAGGTGATAATAAACTCAAACCGCTTTGTGAAGCGCTATAAAATTATTGCGAATTTTTCAGAAAAAATGTTAAATAATGATCATCTTAGCGTGTTTTTTAACAGTATGTTTAAACTGCATGGCTCTCTGAACAATTTCCCTGGAATTACAGCAGAGATAAATTATTTAAAAAAATTAAAGACAATCTTTAATTACAATGTTACTAAAAGGAGGGGGGAGGGGAATGTTGAAGGACAGTTGTTTGAAATAAATACCCCTTTTTTACAATAAATAAATCAAATTGCGAGTGATTTTTTTATCAGTTTGTTTAAAAAATAATAAATAAAATGAATATATAATTTTAAATACAGACTCAAAAAAAAGCAAGATAAATAGAAAAAATACAAGGCAAGAAAAAAAATTAATCAACGCCCTCTTTAGAATCGAACCCACATCCATTCATACATTTCGCGGAGTTGAAATATGGTGCCTTTACTAACCATGCTACGGTTCAATAGAAAAACATCAGCTTATTTCTAAAGCAATCAATGATATTTACATAATTACATACGCGATGGCATTTACGTACCCTTACTAGGGGCGCCATTTCAGAACTTTCTTGGGGGGGGGGCAAAGCTTTTTTTAAGGTAGTGGCATAGCCAAGGGTGAGTTCGGGGGGCTGCACACCCCCCCCCCCCCCCTTCGCAACCTCTCCGAACGAGAAACGTTTACTGAATCATATATACAGAGACAGCAATTATTCTAAGGCGGAATCTCAAATGACCTGTGAAAAATTCCGTTTTAGACAGGTTTTCGTCTTAGCAAGTGGAATTTTAAAACATTATGAACGTTTTCCGTTTATTCTTTAAGACTGTTAAACCTGCTTTCTATAAAGCCGTTCTGAAGAGCATAGGTGTATTACAGTGAAACGTGTCTAAGCAAAACCTGTCTATAGCATAATTCTTTCTCAAGCGGGCAAAAAAAAGTTTCGACGAAAAAAACGTCATACAATTATACTTGCTAAGATGGAGACCTGTCTAAAATGCAGCTTTTTTACAGTCCTTTTCAACTCCTTCTTTGCAGGTTTTACTGCAGGGGAGCCATTTCAAGAGTTTTTTTTTTTTGGGGGGGGGGGGCGGGACAAAGTTTTGCCTTCTTATCTTAACTTCTTTCACAAACATGTAATTCTTCAGCGAATATATTTTTAATTTTAGTGGTAGTCCGCGAATTTTTCTTCTTATTTTTACGCAAAAGCATTTAGTCACCCGATCGCGGTAAACATCGCGAATTTTACGAATTGGTATTAAAAAAATAGTTAATTTGGCAAAATTGGTCGCGGAAAAAATCGTTGATTTTTTCAAACGACTGTGCAAAATCATTGCGAATTTCGCCAAAGATCACTGAAACAATTAGAGATTTTCGTCAATCGGTCGCAGAAAAAAAATCGCGAATTTAGTGTAACTATTGCGGAAAACTATCACGAAATCGTCAAAAGATTGATAAAAAAAAATCACGAATTTAGCCAAACAATCGCGCAAAAGAGGGGAATTTCGTCAAAGATCGTACAGAAAAAAATCTACTTTTGTCAGTCGGTTGCGGAAAAGGATTTCTGAATTTCAACAAACGATTGTAGAAAAAAGTCGCGAATTGCGTCAAAAGATTGCGAAACCAAATAGCGAATTTCGTCGATCAGTTGCCAATAAAAAATGTCGTGAATTTCGACAAATGGAAAAAAATTCGTCAATGATCGGAATTTCGTTAAAGATTGCGCAAAAAAATAGCAATTTTTGTCAGTCGGTTGCGGAAAAAGACTCCCGAATTTCAACAAACGATCGTAGAAAAGAGTTGCTAATTTCGTCAAAAGATGGCGAAAACAAATAGCGAATTTCGTCGATTGGTTGAAAAAAAATGTCGCGAATTTAGACAAATAGCCGAAAAAATCAATGATTCACAGAAAATAGCGAATTTTGAAAAATTATCACGAAAAAAATGAAACAGACACGAAAAAAAGCCGTGAAATTCAATCGTCACGAGGTAATCATCACACGAACACCATCAAGAAGTTACGAAATTTGCAAATGTTGTAATCCATCGGTAAAAGAAAAATTTCATTAATGATTTTCTGTCAATAAAAATTTTCCGGAATCAATTTTTGCCATCCTCTTCAGACTATGATCTAAATTCCATACAATAAGAAATCTGCTAAACACTTGGTCTCAGGTCCCTTGCTCCTGCATTGGGTGGAGCAACACGACCCAATCTGCAGTACGGATCGAGACGGGTTGACGCGGCTTATTTTCGTTGCGGATCAGGTTGACTTGGAACATTTGATTGACTACGGTTGGGACATATATATCCCAGTGGACTATTTTTTATTCTAATTGTACAACTTTTTGAAATCTGTCATACACTTATATTAGGATATTTTCAAGAGAAATCTGTCACAAGGAATTTTTTTGGAAATTGTAGAACGAATGAATGCAAAATTAGTAGTCAATCCTGGCCCGTTAGCAAAGGGTTAATTGTTTCGGGTTCAAGTTGTGTTTTCACTATTTTTAGTCAGGTTCGTGTTGCCCGAGTTTTCAAAGAAATCCTAAATATTTCCTGATGAAAAAAAAATATTTTTTTCTAAATAAAGATAAAATTGTTATTGAGAGATACAATTGTAGTCTACTTTTCCAAATCATATTGAAATATTGATTAATTTTCTTTCATTTCGGGTGGCTTTGCGGTCAATAAAACCTTTTTGGACGTTTCCGGGTTCACTGGAAATTACAGTCCTGCATCGGCTATCCGAAATGCATTTCGTTTTGGGTTTAGTACTAAACTAAAAAGTTTAAAATAACGAAAATCATCTTATAAAATGTGAAGTAAAGATACTTTTTATTTCTTATAATAAAAATGTCGAGAAGATGATACTGGGCCACTGACTTTTAAACAATGATAGATTTGTATATCTTGGCCGCAAACGTACTTTCATTCGCTATTAGGCACTGAAATTGCATTAAGTTTCCCCGCCATTTGCCCGTTAACGATTTGGCGATAGACATCCGGTGTGCGGGCGCTTCGCAGTTAAAATACATTAATGGCTGGATACAAATTGCCGCAAACTTTTTTGGCCACAACGTTTACAACAGGTGGCCAAAAATCTCGTGTTTGTTGGGGTAGATTCAATTTTTTTTTTTTTTTTTTTTTTTGCGGGTCGAGTAAACTTTATATGCTTCGGGTTATGCTTTGACTCTTTCGAATCGGATTCGAGATGAACCAATTATACAAAAGGAGGTTCTGAATAATTTTCAAATGAAAAAACTATAGTATATTTGAATATTAATGGGTGCATATATATGTTATTTTTTGTACATAAGCAGTAAACTTGTAGATTGCTTTTCCATAAATGTATTAAAATGTACATTCAATTTCTTTCACTTCGGGTACAGGTATGAATATTTCGGATTCGGCTTGAAGTCATTCGGGTTAAAATCAGGATTCGGGTCTGTTACAATCAAATCTGGACAGGACTCTAGTGTCAGGCTGTGGAGATTTTTAAGAGTGTACTGCATATATAATATCATTTAATAAAGCAAATGAATTAATAGCATTATAACGATTCGAGTAAATATAATGTGACACTAATAAAACAAAATTAACAAATCATATAATTAGGAAATTGAATACACCTCCCTCATCCCCCCACCCTTCGAAAAAACATTATCCTCAAATTTTTGGCTAAAGAGAATTTATCACTAAAATTCTAGCCTTAAGGGTGACGAGTTTTCTTTTAATCATGCTGTACACAGCTCAGAAGCAATTCATAGTTTTTCTCACATATACATTTTTAAAACTAGCCAAAATACTCATTAATGATAAATGTCTCACTTATAGAATGTTGCAATTGCAAGGCTTTAGAAAACATTTCAATGTTTAAAGTGTTTATTAAATGTTTATCAATTTCTTCTATCTTTACAAGAAAAAGGTATTGGATTTATGAAAATTTACCACTTCCGGTTTTCGACGGATTTATACGTTTTAGAAGGTCCTGAACACAATTGGACTATTTTTTAGAAAATGTCTGTCTGAGAGTCTGTCTGTGTGGCTAAGTGTCTGTATGTGACATAAATTTTGTGGGAGCTGTATCTCAAGAACTAATGCACGGAATTTGATAAAACTTTATATTCAGTTAGATATTTATATAAATAGGTGGTGATTAGTTTTTGATGCAAATCGCCTAACAGATGGTGCTGCTATGCTACATTTTTCATGATTTTACGATAACTATATCGCAAGAACTAATGCACAGAATTTCACCAAACTTCAGATTCGGTTAGACCTTAACAAAAATTGATAGAAGAAAGTTTTGGGATAGAAGAAAGTTTTGGGATTGGCACATCAGACTAGTTTTATTTATTGTAATAAAATCTGTGAAATCTGAAGTTATTTTAGCTTTTGATCATATTTTGATTTTTTTTTTTTTTTGGTCTAACCTGCGATAACTGATAAATTTTCTGAAATTTCAAATTCCTTGGGGGGGCGGTTGCCCCCCCCCCCGAAATGGCGCCCCTGCATAAATGTTTTGCCCCTAAGGGGTGGCGGAAGCAATTTTTTTACAGTATATTGTATTGTCACCGTAAATAGATCACCCTATTAAAAATTCGGTTAATTATAGCACAGGGGATGTGTTAAAACTGTATTGCAAGATTTGAGCCAAACGGATATACAAAGCAAGTTAAATAAAAGCCTGCAATAAAGTGACAGATGAACGAACAAACAAACCTAAGCCTACGTTGGAAGTTGTTGATAATACAGAACAATTGATGCCCCCAAAAAAATATCAGTATTTCAATCTATGATCTTTTCTAATGTCATTTTTTTAATTAATAATTCTTCGAACTACCTGTTATTTCAGACATTATTTTAATCTTTAAAACATATACTAACTACAAAAACTTTAAAACATAATCTAAACTACGCGTTACAGAGAGAGGCAACAGAGATATACACATCAGATACAAAAACTTGCAACGACGTAGCTCACGCCAAAATTGACACCAAATGGCGCCAGATGCTGTTAGGAAGAGACAAAAGGGGAGTTTCAGAAAAATCGGACTGACAGAGCAGAAAGACGAAACATCAGTATTGAAGATGCCTGGGCCAACAGGAGAAAATATTCTACTTTTAAGAAACTTTTAGCGTGTGGACTGGTTTTATGTGTTTTTAAATATGTTTTTAAAAATGTACAGTGCTTGTCTATATGTTTTAAAGATTAAAATAATGTCTGAAATAACAGGTAGTTCAAAGAATTATTAAAAAAATATCATTTTCTCCTCTGTTACTTTCAACGTGTTACGGTTACAGAATGTTCATGCCGTGCATAAAAAATGGCGTTGAAAATAAACTCGGGATATTTTCATGTCCTCAGATAGTTTTAAGTTTATGGCAATTTTGGGGTGCAAGCTTTTATTTTTGTGCAACGATATATATAAGCTATCAGGGATTTGTTAGGCCTCTGAAACGGGGATTTAGCCACTGAAAAAGAGGGGGAAAGAGGGATTTGCTTTCATTTGCACCTAGAGTGAAATTTGGGATCCAGCAGAGCAAAATACGTGAAATAACATTTTCTCTTGTACTGCTATGTGCTTGCGTGCAAAAAACATTTTCAAGTATCGTATCAGAAAACAACGTATCATATAAATGCAATTATGCTTTTTATTTTTCATTGTTTGAATTTGAATAGAATTGTAGAGAGGTAACACACAAAAGGGTTTAATTTCATTTGAACGAAAGGCGCAAGAATTTTATTTAAATCTCCGGATTCGCAAATATTGTATATATTTAAAGAAACGTATTTTTTGAATAAAAATAAATATGTTAAGATCAAAAAATTCAGTAGCTGAGGTTATTTATTTATTTTTTATTTATACATCATTGTGAAAAATCTGTTGTTTGTAAAATAACTATTGAATTTACTGAAGAATAGTAAAGTTTATTAGAAAATATATCAGTTTAATATTTTGGTGATTTTGTAAGTGGCTGCACATGTATTGGAAGAGATATATTACCTAGTATGGTAAATAAAATTTCTCACATGATTATTAAATAATTTTGTGGAAATAATATTTATTACTTTTTAGTGAGTACATTGCTATATTTTTTTTTAATAAAATTAAAAAGAGTTAATCAGTCTTGTAAAAGATTGGCGAGTTTACAAAAAATTAACCTCTTGAATTTCAGTATCGTCGTCGATTTAAGAAACATTTCCCATATTTTTCAATGAAATTTTTATGAATAATAGTACTTAAAAAAAGCTTAATTAAAAACTGCAAAAAAAAAAATTATTACAAAATTTATTTCAACTTTCAGAAATTGTACAATAATTAATTAACTTTCAATTTTCAATTTGTTTACATGTTATAGATATGGTACCATTATAGCTTTTTTTTTTCACTTGAAATATGCATGTGTGTGTGTGTGTGTGTGTGTGTGTGTGTGTGTGTGTGTGTGTGTGTGTGTGTGTGTTTCCCCTCCTTCTTCTTCTTATATAACATGTCATCTCATTTTTAACTTGGCTTTTTTTCCAATTTTGCTTTTTAAATTTTTGCTTTTTCATCCTTTTAAGTAAAATTACTTCAGTGTTCATTCCATTGCTTTTTATGGTATTTTATCCTTCGTTCTTCACATGTGTATTCTTTTTTTTAAAAAATATATATATATATATATATATATAACTTTAAGTAAAATTTAACCATTGAAACATAAGAAACTGACCACATACACTGAAATCCCGATACCAAAGAGCCCTGTCAATTTACAAATTAAAATTGTAATCCTAATAAATGTAACATTATTAATTCAAATTAAGAAGAAGAAAAAAAAATTAAATAAATAGAAAATAAGGAATGAAATATAAACCACACGAGTATATACACAAATAAAAGCTTATAAAGTAATTTACTTTTTCAAGGGCAAGAAAATCACATTTATAAGCAAAGAACGATTGTTTTCTGTATATGACACCAGCTTTTGCTAAATATAGTGCCATATCTCGCCCGAACAATCGCTGAAACAATATTGAATAACAAGACCTTTACAATGGAATATTATAAATTATACATACAATTTGAAAAGGAGTGTGAAAAAGAATAAAAAAAAATAAAATATATATATATTACTTATATTAATAATATCCCATATATATATATATACATAACAAAATTAAAAATTTATCGCGATCTGCTAAATTATTTTCATCACATTCTATTCTAAATTACTTTATAATATTTATTTCCTCCGTTTATTAATGTATCTTAAATCTATTTATTCCAAAAACTTCATATCTAAATTCAATATTTGATGGCGGCTAGCTAACTAACTAAATGGCATCTTTATCTTTAAATTATAAAAGCTTTCTAATATTCATCCCTTAAGAAACCCGCATTCTTTCCTTTTTATATTTCTGAATTCCTAAAAAGGCTGTATTTATTTTAATAATTTCCGATATTAAATGTAGCTTTCAGAATCATAAAATATTTTATTAAAATGTAAAACATTTTATTTTAATTCCATTCTGACTTTGATCCAAGTTCGATAAACCATATCACTTCTTTTCTTTTTTTTTCTTTTCGTGAACGTAAAAATCATTCCATATTCTCAAACCAGTAATTAACGATAATCCATTATCTTAAAACTCATCTGGTTTACAGCTAATTTATAGAACATTTTAGAATGATCTCGAAGCGTCTTTGGCGCCTTTTCTTACCGGAAACAATTTTTCCTCAAAATTCTGACGCTTCCCGCAAAGAATCTCGGTTCTCCATTGGCGCATCGGCCGTCGCGTGACCCCTGTATTCATACTTTTCTCGAAATCATATATCGCGGATCCGTGCTTTCGTCAGTCAATCGAAAAGAGAGGCGCTGGGACTGTGTTCGGCGTTTGAGCTACTAATAATTTAGAACGCTTGCTTGGTAATGGTGAAATTGACCAGATATTTCTTCCTGTGACTGCTTATCGATGGATACTTAAGGCTAATAACAACTAAAGCCGCCATCATACTCATTTTTAATTGGAAATCTGTCGTAACTGAAACGAAGAATAAGATGAAAAGAGACCTCCACCTGATTTATTAAGCTTCAAAATAAGAACTTGTTGGTGATTCGATGGAGTTTTTTCTTCTACCTACTCACATAATATCTGCTGTGAATATGCCGACTGCAATGTAAACCCCTAGCGAGGAAACGACTCGGCTGAATCTCGAAAAAAAACATCCAATATTCGAAAAACCATTTATAAAAAATGGAACTACCACTGCACTCATCATCTCTCGTCCTCAAATCGTCGCATATACTATATATATATATATATATATATATATGCTATACTCTAAAATGTTATGTAAAAGCTCCTTTTAATTTCATCTTCCCAGCTTGACGTTTAAGCTTTTAAACATTTTAAAAAAGATCTTTCATAAATATTTTGCTTTTTATCTCGAGGTCGCATCAAGGTGAAACGATAAAACGTGCATAGATCGCATTTCCATATAGAAGTGATATTATAATTAATAAATTAATATGTTATACTGCATATTTTCACACTGATACCCATGGCGAAACAGAAAAAAAAGGGGGGGGGATGAAATCAGTTCATGGTCATCCTTCTAGACTCTTTTCACTTTTACCCTAATACAGTAAATATGTAAATACACCATTATGATTTTAACTCATAATAATGATGATGACGATGATACTAATGTAAGAACAATGATAACAATTAGTTTATTAAACACTTAAAATGCATTTCGAATAAAGTAAAATCATTATAAAAAATTATTAATCTCGTATGTTTTTATTATTATTATTATTATTATTATTATTATTATTATTATTATTTAATTAGTTGTATTTATTTATTTCTCAAATACTAATGAGAAATTCATCTTCTTGGTGATCACTTTCATCATATGCTACATATCTACGTATATTATGCATCTGACATCAATGGAAAAATATGACTATTAAATTTCGCTTTTACTGAATTTTTTTTAACTTCTAAATATTGTACATTTTCAATTTTTACACCTTCGTATAGGGAAGGAAATGTATTTTAAAATGCAGTTTTTTAAAAACAGTATCGCAGTTTATTCATTGTTTATGTTTTTTAAATAATTTTCAAGCGTGATTTTTTTTATTATTATTCTATCTTTATCAAATTGGCGCAGCTTGTCCCCAATGGGACCTTGCGCCATAAAACCCTATACAACCAACTATCTTTATCAAGCGCAGACGATTTACGAAAGAATAATCCCTTTGCATTTATAACAATATAAACAGTTCAGTATTTATTTCCAGCTAATATTCCATAACAAAATTAAAACTTCGTCCATAAATAAATAAAATAATGCAATATAAATATAACACAAACGTAAGACTATGTAATCTAATTATGCGCTTAAACCACTAAAATTATCAGAATAAAGAAGGTTGGTAGCGAAATCTTTAGTAATTTCTTCGGCTATTAACTTGCATAAGCGTCGTCACCCGAAAGTACTACTTTAAATAAATTTCAAAATTTTATTTGAACACATAATTACTATTTTTCATCTAAAATGCTTTTTGGTGTTATTACTGAGCAATCTAAAAGTACCTGGTACGTCGCAATTTAGTTAACTTTAAAACTTTAAAATTTCATTAAAAGGAACAAATGATGCTATATAATTGCGGTTTACACGAATGACATTAGAAGGAGATCGGATTTTTCTCTCTTTATTAAAAAAAAGTAACGATTTGGAAATAGACCAATGAAAATCTGCGTAGATCTTCCCGGCTTTTTTTTTCTTTCCACTGTTGCGAGGATAAAAGATAAATAATAAATATTAAAGACACGTGGCTTTTAGGCCAAATTTTTTTATTTACAAGTTAAATTTCGGTAAAAATATTTATCCGGTTGCACTTTATTTTTATAAGCGAATAAAAATTCATATTTATTGTGACGTCACGGTAATATTGTCCATTGGGTTTATTTTACGATTATGGATTTGTTGATGTCATTTTTTCATTACAATTAAATACAAAATATATTTTTATTCGTATACATGGTGTTTAGTGGTAATTTCCAAACGATCTGGAAATGGACCAATGAAAATCTGCGTAGCGCTTCCCGGCTTTTTTTAGGTAGATTTCGTAAGAAATACTACCTATTACATTCTCCCCTAAGTTGGAATTTTTGCAGATCTACGCCAATCATGACTCCCAGAACCCAAAACCACCCCCAGTTCAAAACTTTATATCTATCTATCTATCTATCTATGTCACTTTTTTATGCGATAACTGCACGATAACTGCACTAATTCTGCACAAATATCTTCCAAACTGATACATAAAATCAAGGGGCATAAAATCTCGGTCAAGTTCGTTAATAGGCAAAATCGAACCAAGGGGGGGAAATGAGGGGGGATTTTTGTGAAAACAGAAAAAAAAACCATAATTTCTTAATTATGATACATATCGAATCCGTTTAAAGTTATTATTACTTCTAGGAAAATGGCCGAAAATTTATGTATGACAGATTTTTGATATCGTTCAAAATGACCCCAAAGGGGGGGGGGGAGGGGGGTTTTAGAACAAAAAAAATTCATAACTTCGTCCATTCACAAGATATCAAATCCGTTTAAATTTATTATAAATCCTCTTAATATTATCTAAAACTTTTATATTGACAAGTTTTTTATAGGACCAACCCTTATAGCAAAAAAAATTAAAAACAAAAAAATCCCTGCCAGCTCCTCCTGCAAACAAGTTAGGTTTCGAAGAGGGCGGTTCCATCTACCGCATCATGGCAAAAAGGTCATTTCTTAAACAGTTCCCAACAAACAGGCGCCCCACGGTCTGCGTCTTCGAAATCTACCTGTGCCTGTAGGCTGAGCCGTCAGGGATTTTTTTTCTTTTCTTCTAGAAAATAGGGATTGCTGCACGATACCGAACGGAATGGCGAAGCAATTTCGCGGGGGTTGGAGCCCCCTAGTTTAATCACAAAAAAAGTTGTGGTTCAAAAAATTACCGATAGATGGCGTTCACATGCATAATACGAGGGCAGTTTGATATCTCCGTGACTTTAAAGAAGGTGGCGGTCTGATCGCACTCTTATTATTATGTTTTCAATTTATTATTATCTGCGGAAAAATTCGTGCAATTTGCAGACCATATTTTAAATACATTGTGTTCTATTGGATTCGAAAGCAAAAGATTGGCGTGTTTGTTTTGATTATGGAGAAAAAAGAATTTCCTGTTTTGATAAAACACTATTTTTTGCGCGGAAAAACAATTACCGGACCTGAAGAAAAGTTGAAAAAATATTATGGGGACTCTGCTCCATTACATGGTATGGTTCACAAGTGGTTTACGGAATTTCTTTGTGGCCGTACGACCACAACAGATGCATAACGTTCTGAACGTCCAATTGAGATCACGACTGGAGAAATGGTCAACAAAATCCATGGTATCGTGTTAAAAGACCGCCGTGTGAAAGTGCATGAGATAGCTAAGAAGGCAAACATTTCAAATGAACGTGTATTCAATATCTTGCATGAAGATTTGGGCATGAAAAAGTTATCAGCAAGATGGGTGCCGCGATTGCTGACAGTAGATCAAAAGCGGACTCGTGTAACCATTTCAAATCAATCTTTGGACAAGTTCGAGCGCAATTCATGTGAATTTTTTCGGCGTTATGTTACAAATGATGAAACATGGATACATTACTACACACCAGAAATGAAATAATAGTCTAAACAGTGGACTTCTTCTATTGAACATTCTCCGAAAAAGGCAAAAACAGTTCCATCGGCCGGAAAGATTATGGTCAGAGTTTTCTGGGACTCAAAGGGCGTAATCCTCATTGACTCTCTGGAAAAAAGAAAAACGATCACCGGACAGTATTATGCTGATTTATTAGACCGTTTTAAGGCAAAATTGAAAGAAAAGCTGCCCCATTTGTCCAAGAAAAACGGGCTTTTTCATCACGACAATGCGCCAGAGCACTCGTCTGAAATCGCAGCCGCTGAAATGGTTGAATTACGATACGAATTGCTCCCTCATCCACCCTACTCTCCTGTCTTGGCCCCCAGAGACTTTTTTCTTTTTCCAAATTTAAAAAAATGGCTTGGTGGAAAGAGATTTTCTTCAAATTCTGAGATCATTAATACCCCAAATGCCTATTTTGAGGAGTTTGAGAAATGTTATTTTTTAGAAGGGTTAAAAAAGTTAGAACATCGTTGGAAAAAGTGTATCATTATGATAGGAGATTATGTCAAAAAATAAAATGCATTTTGGTATGTATACCTATTGTTTTTTTTTTTCATTCAAAGTCACAGACTAATTAAACTGCCCTCGTATTAAACAGATTTATGAAAATCAGGCTGTAAATAAAACACCTCGACGCACATAGATTCTCCACTCACTGCCAGCAGTATGCTATAGTTATTATATCAAGTTTTTTGGTTAAGCACTTTTACAAGAACGGGGAATTAGCAACCGGTGCATTGCTAAAATTACGCACGGCAAATGGACTCAAAACGAGAAAAGGGGTTCGTTTCATGTGCTGGGATATTGAAGTCTGTCAGACGCTTCGACGAAATGTGTATTTTACTATAAGCCTGATTTGCATACATCTGATTCATATTATGCATGCCAGCGCCATCTATCGGTAATTTGTTGAACGACATTTTTTTAAAAATAAAAACCCGATCGCCCTTTAATTCTATTTTTTAGCATCATTTGTTCCATCTTAATGATTTTTTTAATTTTAATGAATTTATGGCGCACCCTGTATATATTAAATGTGAAAAATTTATTAGAGATTTCAATTTTTAAAAAAATGGTTTTAATTTATATTTTGTAACTCGCGGGAAGCCCGGATTAGTCCCTTAGTATGTACTAAAAGCTAATTAAATCACAGAATTTTATAACACCTTTTTTAAAAATTCGAAATAATCTCCACATGAAATATCCCGTTTCTGTTTAAAATTAAACTATTGACTTGAACTGATGCACAATTCGGGAGAAATCTTCTTTTGCCTTTAATGTTTACTGAACAACACTACTACGAACCAAAAATGGCGGCGAAAATCGATTTGTCAAATTTCTCTGATCTAATTACGGCTCCAAGTTTATTATGCAATTTCTTTTCGAGCAAGCTTCTCAAACATAATTAAAACATAAATCCAAGAAAATAAATACTCACGGACAGCATTCAAAAAGTAAATCTATACTACTACTGATCAAGACGATGAAGCTTTTTAATGTATAATTAATATTTTTACTAATTATAATCATTAGAGAAGTTGTTTTATTTTGATTAATCGTATTCGACATGATGAACTAATACTCATTTTCGGTCATCTCATTATCAAAACAGTACGGTTGAATTATAAAATGAGTCAATCTTTTAAAAAATGTTATTTTTAGATATTTTAGAATTTGTTTACTTCTAGAAATATTGTTTATTATTATTATTATTATTATTATTATTTACATTTTATTCATAAAATATTTATATTACACTGTTATGCCTCTGTAATAATTATTGCTGGTTACTCATTTTCGGTCATCTCGTTATCAAAACAGTACGGTTGAATTATAAAATGAGTCAATCTTTTAAAAAATGTTATTTTTAGATATTTTAGAATTTGTTTACTTGTAGAAATATTGTTTGTTTTTTAATTATTATTTACATTTTATTCATAAAATATTTATATTACACTGTAATGCCTCTGTAATTATTGCTGGTTACTCATTTTCGGTCATCTCGCTGTCAAAACAGTACGGTTGAATTATAAAATGAGTCAATCTTTTAAAATATGTTACTTTTAGATATTTTAGAATTTGTTTACTTGTAGAAATATTGTTTTATTATTATTATTATTATTATTAATTACATTTTATTCAAAAATATTTATATTACACTGTAATGCCTCTGTAATTATTGCTGGTTATACTCATTTTCGGTCATCTCGCTATCAAAACAGTACGGTTGAATTATAAAATGAGTCAATCTTTTAAAATATGTTATTTTTAGATATTTTAGAATTTGTTTACTTGCAGAAATATTGTTTTTTTTTTTTTTTTTTTTTTTTTTTTTACATTTATTCTTAAAATATTTATATTACACTGTAATGCCTCTGTAATTATTGCTGGTTATACTCATTTTCGATCATCTCGCTATCAAAACAGTACGGTTGAATTATAAAATGAGTCAATCTTTTAAAATATGTTATTTTTAGATATATTAGAATATGTTTACTTGCAAAAATATTGTTTGTTTTTCTACATTTTATTCTTAAAATATTTATATTACACTGTAATGCCTCTGTAATTATTGCTGGTTATACTCATTTTCGATCATCTCGCCATCAAAACATTACGGTTGAATTATAAAATGAGTCAATCTTTTAAAAAATGTTATTTTTAGATATTTTAGAATTTGTTTACTTGTAGAAATATTGTTTTATTATTATTATTATTATTATTATTATTTACATTTTATTCATAAAATATTTATATTATACTGTAATGCCTGTGTAATTATCGTTGGTTTATTTATTTTGTTATTCTGTGATAAACTCTAGCGTGTTTTTCATTACTACTTTTCAGGTTTTATTACTATTATTATTATTATTACAATTATTATTAAATAAATTATATCAAATGATAAAGCCCTTAAGTACATTTTAACAATAAAGTCACAAAATTTTCATTATTAGTAGCGACAAAATAGTTAAGGCATGATAAAAGTCGTAGAAAATTTTTAGAAATGTATACTGACGTTTATTTAATTATGTATTACAGATAGATTAGCTATTATTTTCTTTTGTTGAAAAACATTTTTACTAAAAATTATAGGATACTTCAATTGACACAGATTCTTGAAATTAATTGTAGATTTTAAAAGTTTTTGTTTAATGTTTTTAATACAGACTAATACAAAATCAAGGAATTAAAATTTTGAATAAAATGTGTGATTTCATTATATCGTACTTTTCATTGTAATTACGTCAGGATAACTTTTTATTTTCATTAAAAGAATTTTTTTCGTAAAAAGGAACCCCGATCAAGTAAAAAAGAACTAGCTAGAACATTATGTAAATGATAGGGTAAAAATTGACAAATATTATCAATTTAAAACATTAAAAACCAGCCTCATGTAATACAGACTTTGTTGACGCACCAGTTGTGGCAAAATATTTTGTTTGAAACAATAATTAAAAAAGCTTTTATTAAATCCTAGCCATTCTGAAACGTAGATAAATCTGCTGATTAAGCTTATTATTATTATTATTATTATTATTATTTGTTTAGGAATAATTCAGATCGTTATGTATTACTTTCTTCGAATAAGAGAGTAAGAGAAATTCTTAATATTGAATTAACTAGATATTCAAACAATGCTAAAATATATTTAACTTACATCAATTTTTTATTTTCTGCTGTCTACTGGTGGACATGCATGTATAAAAAAAAATGGATATTTCCTTTATCTCCTTCGCAAAATTTTATAATTCCACTATCACTTTACATTGAAAATAGGGTACATATTTGTTATAGGAGACTCGGCATAATTCAATGTTAAGAAAGTGCGATTTCATGAAAAATATTATAAATAAACAAAAAAAATTAAACGGCCACCAATGAAAAAATTTCTATACTTATATGGTTAATTTATGTTATATATTTTGCATTATATTATTATACGGCTTGTTTATGTATAAATTAAAGAAAATTGTTTCGCAATGTATATGTTAAATGATGTAAATATAAAACTGTTTGTGTATTTGAAAAATTGATAGATATATCATAAAGATATAACAATTCCATGACTTTTTTAAAATGTAAATAAAAGTTGCGAGAAAGTGCTTTTGAAAATTTTGCTTTTTTCGCCAAATTCAACTTCCCCATTTTCCCTTTCGAGCGCCAAAGTACCTATAACAAAGAAGTACCGAAAATAATTTATACTTAATATAATTAATTTATAATAAAGTTTTCAGAAATTCGAAAGCAAATTTCATGCATTTTATGCAAAGCTCACCATTTTTTCAACGCTTTTTGTAAAAGTATATATAGAGAGAAAGGAGAGTAGGATAAAAACGGGTAGGCATGTCAAAACGTGTACCCTGTTTTCTCACTGATAGGTACTGTCCTGTGGGCAGCACCAATCTTAACTACATCCCTTAGCGTCCCCTAGTATTGTGTCATCGGTTTTTGAAGTGAGTTAATCCCTGTGTCCGTGCAGTGCTATTAAAAACAAATTCACCTCAAAAGTTTTAATTTTTCACTGTCTTTTATGCTTTTCAAATGAAACCAGCCCGACGGTTCGATTTAGGTAAGTAAACCACTATTTTCTACAGCTTTCACGCGATATTTTGATGCCAAATATCAGTTTGTACGTCTAGCTATCCAGGAGAACGACCATGTTGATTTTTTGGTCGTCTGTTGGGGCAAAACCGGGTATTCATGGTTTTGAATTGAAATCTGCAATGAATTGTTTCTTCACTCAGCATGTGGTGAAGGATGGATACAATGTTCAGTCTGCAAAGAGTGGGCACATGAGGAGTGCAGCGGATAAGAGAAGTAAAAGCTGAGAAAGGCATTACATGACAACATTAAAAATTGCTTGAAAACCTGACAAAAACATTACTGACCTTAAAAAATGTATATATATTTTAAAGTTTGATTCAAAATTTATTACAATAAAGATTTTTGCTACTGGAAGTGTAAAAACTTAATTTCGGATCATTACGCGGTTTTACCCTACCACCAAAATTCAGAGCTGTTTCAGGTGGTCTTAGAAAACGCATTTTCCCAAGTAGAGAAGAATTTTCCTGTGGCAACAGGTGAGGTTTCTCAATAGCACAGATGCCCACAAACACTTTTGAGGGCAGTTCAGACTTTTGTCAACAATAGAAAACCGTTAGGTACTTGGTTGTATCCTACTTTCCCCTACATATACTCAAAAATGAAAATCTAAACTTACGCGTTTGTTTTATAAACGCGTGCCCGACATACCCCAATATAAGTAACTATACGTCCTTAAAAATAACCCTATCGAAAAATATGAATATGATCTTATATTATTTTTTACTTTAAATATTATAGATATAAAAATAAATATGCATGTAATAATAGCTTGAAGAATAAAAGTTGAGAACTTGAAACTGAACTAATTATATTTTATATGGCACCTATTTTGAGTCTGTGTGAGATTGTATCTGTCTTGTTTTATTTACATATGTCTTGTGATGCAGCAATTTATCATGGACGCATTTGCAAAGCTAAATTATGCAGTAGCAAATTTATATAACAGCGAAGTGCATAATAAAAAAAGCGTATACATATTTTTTAAATAAATAGTTACACTCTTTATTATGTATTTATATTTTATTTGTGTTTGAAATATTTCATTCTTCTAGTTTTGGCACTAATTGGCCTATTTTAGAGAGCGTTGTTTGGCGCATAACTCCATTGTTGTTCTAACTCGTATGCAACTGTAACCATAAAGAATATTTAGCGATTTATCACCTGCGACCGGTTAAACTAAAAAATGCCTTAAAATTATCTTATTAATTTATAATTAAGTTCTACAAATTTTAAAATGTTGTATTGTCATCGGAAACAAGCCCGTGTACGTATTTTTTTTATAATTCTAGCATATGAGGATGAAGTGAGTGAAAAAGCAATTACAAAATTTCATTTTTACATACATGAACCAAGTTAAGTATAAGGTGATTACTTATAATTAAAGTCCCACTTTTAAATTGCTGTTTAAAGGGACCACTGACTTTGAATGACTTCAAATTTGAACTGAATACTTTACTGGAAGAAGAGGGAAACGGTATGACATACGAAAAAAAAGTTACAAAGTATATCAATAGATGACGCTGTAAGCGGCATACTATGCAAATTAAAAGACGCTCATGCGCAGTTAAAAACCGAATCATTATGTGCTTTTCATGCGGTTTTTGGCCCAAAGACAAATAAAAACCGTTTTTTTCCATCCAATATGGTGGATGTGGAATTTCCACTAACAGTACCACAACTGTTGACGGATTCGGAAGTCTTTTTTTCCTGTCAAACAACCGAAACACTCCGTCAAACAACCGAAACACTCATGCACATCGAACAGTACAGTTGCTTTACTGTGCAACTCATGCCAACGCCGTCGTATTTCGATTAAAAATGTTACTTGTAGCCGAATCGACTTTCGCTATGCCGCTTACAGCACCATCTATTGATTCACTTTGGAACTTTTTCTTTCTTATGCAATACCGTTTCCCCCTTCTTTCAGTATATTCAGTTCAAATTTGAAGTCTTCCGACCAGTGGTTCCTTTTTTACAGCATTTTGAAAGTGGGACTTTAATTATAATCACCCTTTATATGGATCAAGTGAATAAAATTTGCTTATTTCTATAAATCTATTTTTATAAATAAAGAAGCTCTTCTATATATTATGCATAAATGCATTGCCATTTGATTATTTTCCAAAATTCCAGGTAAAGCAATTTTTCTGCGTCATATCATTTATGTTTATAGAACTTTCTTGAGCCAAATTTATTTGATAGAATTCCCAATTGAAATACAATACGTACATACTATCAGGAATTTACCAGCTTTTGAAATGTGCTATAGAATAAACTGAAAAAAGGTGAATTGATTTCATGGCATTTGAAAGAAAATTATATTTAAAAGACAGAGTAGCATATAAGAGAGAGAATATTTTTTTGAAGTATTTTGTGTTATGCAAGAAATATAAAGCTTTGATAAATCTCATCAACCGAATGCCGTACTTCTTTTACAATTGAAATTTCGAAAAATAATGCGATAAGGTTAAAAATATAAAATAAGTATAAAATATATGGCTTAGTTAGATAAATTCTTCTATTGTTTCATTCAAATAAGAAAATATATCAAATCTGTATACCAGTTCAAATAGTCGCAATTAAAAAAAAAAAAAAAAAAAAAAAAAAAACAAGAACGAAAAATTATGCGTCAAGCACAGATTGTGAAACATTTTCCAACACAACCAGAAAAGTGTAACGAAACTTCACCGTTAAATAAGGTGAAAGAAGATATGTAAGTAAGCAGTTTAGAAAACATATAACACATTCAAAAATACAGCTTTTGAAATTACCTTCCAAGTGTCAAAAAAGTAGTCGAATTACTTTATACAGACCTGTATATGATCAATAGATTTGGATATACAGTATGATAAAACTTAGTTAATTTACAATATTCACATTTAACAATTATCGCCAATTGATGGAAATGCGCTGGAAATCTTTCGTACAGCCCGGTATATTATCTGAAGACTTTTATACACACCACATATTAAGCTAAAAGGCAACTTAAAACTCACTCGCAGCAATTACCAACCATAAACGACAATGTAACTTTTTCTGCATTCACAGTAACATTGAGCACTTTCATAAAGAGTCACATTGAATTATGGAGCATTGTCATATTGATTGTTGTGTTGTAGTTTAGGACTATAGAAGTTTCGAAATTTGACAGAAATGTGTTCCAATGAGAGGCTAAAGTTACACTGCAGAGATATTTTCAACTACAGATTTAGATTTTTTAAATTATAAGAAATTATATAAGTATCAGAGAAAGTTAACTAATAATACCTGGATTTTTAATTGGCTGTTCTCTTGCTTTTTTTTCATAATCATGGTGCCTTTAAAAAAGAGGAGGGGGGATTTTCTTGTTTAATTCGTGGTGTCGACTCTTCTTTGAATTTTATGTGAACTATGTCAAAGGCAAATCATATTCTCCAATGAAAATTGCATATGCTAACAACTTTTACATCTACTTTAATATATTTATTAATTTTTATCAAAACTTAATATTCTGGAAGATTGTATGGTAAAAGGATTTTAAACTTATAATGTGGTGACCAATACATTCTGCGGAAATTATGCTACTTTGTGTAATTGCTATAAAATACTATTTTTTTCTGAATGAAAACCGATACATGATTTAAAATATGGCGCAACTTTCACCAGGGATAGTTTTTCCTATGAACTGATACTTGTCTAGTTGAAAAAAATTCTTTCACTTCATGAATCATGTACAAATATGCATTTATATTTATAGATAATGCGCATATTTGTCAACTTAACGTGGGGAAAACTTTGAGCTAAATTGCTTGAAGTTTCACTAAGTTTCTTGTAATTTTCAAATAGTTAGAATACATTATATCACGTTTAGGAAAAAAAAACATTAAGAATTACTAACTCCGCAAGGATTGTTACTTTTCGCCTACAATTAATTGAGAAAAACTTTACTTGAGTGCGTGACATCACATGCACATTATCTATTTAAAACATGAAAGCGTTTAAAGAAATCCAATACTAGAAGAATTTTAAATAATATTATTAAATACTAAATTTAACTTAGAAATTATATTTACAGTGTAATTTAATCAGAATTTGCTAAAATTGCGTTTTGGAATTATGTGATTTTTGGTGCAAAACATTATTTCTCAAAAAATATATTGTTCTTTTAAGAATTGGATAATAATTTCCAAGCTGGTGAAATGAAAATGTCGCGACGTTGTCGAACTTATAAAACATACATTAGTTTTTAAAATTAAAATAAATGTTTTACATTGAAAAAATACGTAATTTTTTTTTCGATAAACCGTTTTACGTGTAATCTCGTTTGTTTTTACACCCATTTTTGAAGAAAAATTAATGGAAAAAACTGTTTTGTTTTCTTTAAATCAATTTTTGTGGGCATCTATTGTCTACCAGCATCCAAAGAACTTAAATATGTCTCCTTGGTTGAAGTTCAAGCTGAAAAAAAGTTACGATGTAATGATTGCTAAATGTCAATATTTGACAGACGATTTTTGATTATGTAGAATAAATTAAATCATGAAGTTAGAATGCACAAAAACATGTTTTTATTTCTTAGAAAATTACTTTAATATTAACAAACCAGTGGAAACAATTTGCCTTTGTAAAATTAGGAGCTAAGTTATTTATTTTTATCTCCAAACACCTTTAAATAAATGTACTATGTCGTTTAAACGCACTTATAATAATATTCCTAACATGCGAAAAAAATCACATTATCTGCCCAAAATGACGTCAATTTCTTATTTCAAATTATAGTTAGAGAATCTGAATTTTTATTAGTTTATAAAAATATTGTCCATACGCAATTTATTTTAAGGCAACGGGAAAAAAATTGCATTAAAAAAAATAGATTTCTGTAACGATAAACTATGGGAGATGTTTGCAAAAAATGGTAAAGAATGGTCTGAGAAATTTTTAAAGTTGTTTGTAATTTTGCTCATTCAAACATTTTTCAAAAAAGGTCGTTTTCCCGGGTGGATATATTCCCCCTTACGGCAACGCCCCTCAAAGGCACAATTTTAGAAGTACTAACAAACCAAAACAATTGATTTTAAACATGAAACCTTCTTCTAATCGACGCGACGCGACAGTATAATCGGTTTAAAAAAAAATGAATTTTAACATTTTCAAAAACACCGGCGAACGCAAGTCATTTCGCACTCCCGCCCCAAAGACGATTTTTTTCTACACTAAAAGTAATTAAACGTCCGTATTTCACCACAATCTTTTTAGAGCACTTCGGTAGACTAGATGTACATCACCTACAAAAAATTCAAAACGTTCGGACGAGTAAAAATATTAAACAAAATATATATCTGAGAAATTTTCGACGAAAACGCTTAATAACGGGGTTTTCCAGCGGGACCACGCTCGGCTTCAGGTAACGTTTTCACTATTTAATATGCATTTTATTTCACAAAATTTTATAGATGTCTCGGATACAGTTATATTTAAAAACTACTGAATTTTTAAAGAATGAAGAAAACAGATTTAATTTACAATAAGATATCAACTTCTTTGACGAAACTTTTACGCGGGCTGCAAAATTGTTATATTTATAATCGATAAAAATTTTAAAGAGTTCGGACAACAAGAGCTATTTATTATGTATGAAACGACCCTACATGAAAAAAGTCCTTCCGGCCTGTACCGGGAAGAAAAGGTAGCTTTCCTATATCTTCGTATTAAAATTTTAGCTAATGTTACTCGAAGCAGCTATCTAAAATGCAAAGAACCCGATTACATAAGATTCGTTAATACTGAATTTAAATAAGAAATTTGCCAAATAAGTCAACTATAGCCAAGTTGGCTTCATTTATGAAGACTTATTTTTGGTCGCCAAATTTGGCGAGATTTCACCAAGTATCGCCAAGTTTGGCGAGAATTTGGAGCTAACGGATATGAATATATAGTTTTAAGCGTACGATTGAGAAAATGATTACAACAATGACAAATAATAATTTGCGAGAAATCGCGTTCACTAAAACTGATAAATTAATTGTTGGATTTTGTTAAATTAATTGTTGGTAATGTGCTATGCTATCTTGTTTCAAAATGTCTGCCACCCTAGAATTTCAAACTGCTGTATCTCAGCCATTTTTTAAGATAGAGATACAACAAAAAATGCTCCGGAATCCTTATATAAAGGTCTAACACTTAAGCAAAAAATAAATTAGAATTTTTAACTTTTTTATATTTATTTTAGTTTTAAATCTTTAAGTGGCCGCCATTTGTTTTCAAAATGGCGGACCAAGCTGGCCTACGAACTCGGTCGAGACATTGGTGAACTTAATACACACAATTAGTTTCATCCAAAAATACTTATAAACACGAGTGTTATCGTATGACATAGATCAGATATACAGGGTGATTCATAAAAGATGGGCAGAACTTTAAGGGGTTATAGTACACTTAAAGACAAATAATATTAAATAGGAGACTAAGGGTCCCAGACGTATTCCCAAGGAGATAGGGGGCATTAAAGTTTAGGGTCCGAAATTTCAAATGATTATAAAACATGGAAAAATTGGTCGATTCGTTTGCGGTTTTTGCAAAAAATTTTCTTTATGCCAGTATTTTCTTGAAATAAAATTTTAAAGTTCAATTTCAAAAAATGCCGATAGGGGGCGCTTTAGACTTTGGAGTAACAAACAACTATTTTTTAACGTTATTTTTTGTATTTCTTTAAATGATTTCGAAAGCTTAGACTTAAACTTAAATTTTGATCTAAAAATCTGAGTCCTAACGAGTAGTTAAGTAGCGTAAACTGAAATTTGAAATTTGAAACCCTTCTCCCCCCAGAACAAAAATCAGTTATTCCCGATCTTTGTGTCGTAGATTAGGCTCTAACTACTGCCGCGTTTTGCTAAAATTATTCTTTATGTCAGTATTTTCTTGAAAATAAATTTTAAAGAAAATTTTCAAAAAATTCCGATAGAGGGCGCTTTAGACTTTGGAGTAACGAACAACTATTTTATACCGTTATTTTTTGTGTCTCATTAAATGCTTTCTAAAGCTTAGACTTAAACTTAAATTTTCAGCTCAAAATCTGAATCTCTGAGCGTGGTTCAGTAGCGAGGGGAGGGGGTTCAAATTTCAACTTCTGAACATAGTTCAGTTTACCATGTCCACACATTGTGTGCTGTGATACGAGGTAAAAAGACACAAATTAGGATTATGTTACCAAAGCATATTTATTAACATGTAATCACAATAAATATTCAAAATTGTGACCACCAGAGGTTATGCACGCAGAACAACGGCGACGAATGGAACGGCGAACATTCGCGAAAACATCAGGCTTTTCGAGCACTTCCCCTACAGCGGCGGAAAGTCTGGCGACCAGTTCCTCGGGGGATTCAATGGGTGTCTCATACATAAGAGCCTTCAATCGTCCCCAAAAAAAGAAATCGAGGGGTGAAAGATCTGGCGAGCGAGCAGGCCAAGCAACAGGACCACCTCGACCAATCCATCTGTTCGGAAATGTGATGTCCAGATAGTTGCGGACGTCTCGTACGTAATGGGCTGGCGCTCCATCGTGCTGGAACCACATGACCCGCCGGATGCGTGGAGGAACAACGTTTAACAGGTCTGGCAGCACATGTTGCAGAAATGTGAGGTATGTTTTACCGTTGAGGCGTTCAGGAAGAAGGTACGGTCCGATTAGGTGGTCTCCGAGGATTCCTGCCCAAACATTGATGGAAAAGCGTCTCTGATGAGCATGTGGATACGTAGCATGTGGATTGACATCCGCCCATACATGTGCATTGTGTGTGTTAAATGTACCTTCACGTGTGAAGGTACATTCATCGGTGAAAAGCACAGTTCGTCCAAAATGTGGATTTAGCGCGTTCTGCTGCAGAAACCAGCGGGCGAATTCAATTCGATTTGGATAATCCCCTGGAGACAGTTTCTGGACTCGTTGCACATGAAACGGGAGCAAATGTTCATCCTTCAGTACCCTCCAAGTCGTGGACTGTGAGGTATCCACCTGGCTAGCCACTGTTCGTGTACTTGTACTTGGCTGCGCCGCTACTACATCCAGAATGGCTTCTGCAACAACTACTGATTCGTCCTTTTTTGCACGACCTGCATTAGACCGGGAAGCGAGAAATGATCCCGTCTCACACAACTGTCTGTGCAAGCGCTCGAAAGTTTTGCGGTTAGGCAACCGCCTGTTAGGAAATCGCTCTCCGTACATTCGTTGTGCCTCTGCACCATTTCCATCTGCCGCTCCGTAAATTAAATGCATCTCAGCCTTTTCCTTATTCGTGAAGGGCCCCATCTTCCGATTCATTACTACAGCGACTTACACTTGACTCACCGTTCAGTGGTTTTTATGCCTGAATCGTGTCGAAATTTTGCATACGTGTTCTTCTTCTTCCCCATTTGACATTTGCATACTTTCTGTTTCCTTCTTCACCCGGTGACTAGCGTCAGGAATGGAGCTTTAACGTTTGCATGAGCGACGTTTCCAACTGTGCCAGTGCCTTTATGAGTGAATTCCGACTATGCAGTCCTTGACGAAAGTTGTATTTTTGCCTCGTATCACAGCACAGAATCGTTGGGCATGGTTAAGTAGTGCAAACTGAACTATGTTCAGAAGTTGAAATTTGAACCCCCTCCCCTCGCTACTGAACCACGCTCAGCGATTCAGATTTTGAGCTGAAAATTTAAGTTTAAGTCTAAGCTTTAGAAAGCATTTAATGAGACACAAAAAATAACGGTATAAAATAGTTGTTCGTTACTCCAAAGTCTAAAGCGCCCTCTATCGGAATTTTTTGAAAATTTTCTTTAAAATTTATTTTCAAGAAAATACTGACATAAAGAATAATTTTAGCAAAACGCGGCAGTAGTTAGAGCCTAATCTACGACACAAAGATCGGGAATAACTGATTTTTGTTCTGGGGGGAGAAGGGTTTCAAATTTCAAATTTCAGTTTACGCTACTTAACTACTCGTTAGGACTCAGATTTTTAGATCAAAATTTAAGTTTAAGTCTAAGCTTTCGAAATCATTTAAAGAAATACAAAAAATAACGTTAAAAAATAGTTGTTTGTTACTCCAAAGTCTAAAGCGCCCCCTATCGGCATTTTTTGAAATTGAACTTTAAAATTTTATTTCAAGAAAATACTGGCATAAAGAAAATTTTTTGCAAAAACCGCAAACGAATCGACCAATTTTTCCATGTTTTATAATCATTTGAAATTTCGGACCCTAAACTTTAATGCCCCCTATCTCCTTGGGAATACGTCTGGGACCCTTAGTCTCCTATTTAATATTATTTGTCTTTAAGTGTACTATAACCCCTTAAAGTTCTGCCCATCTTTTATGAATCACCCTGTATATATATATATATATATATAAATCAACATTTGAACGGAGGGTGGTTTTGGGGTCTGGGGGTCATGATCGGTGAAAATATACCGAAATTTTCCGGAATTGCTTTCCTCCGAACGTCTGCAATAGGTAGCTTTATACTTTTTTGTATTGAAAGCTACCTAAAACAAGAAAATGTCTTTTGAAAAGCATTTTTACCACTAAATATCAATACTTTTTGGCGATTTTTTCATTAAAAAATATGAATTCAAACACATTTGGATTAAAGATGTAATATCATACTAATTTGAGGTTTATTTAAGGTTATCACTGGCCCGGGCATCGCCGGACGTGTCAGCTAGTAACTAGTAAGGAATAAAATGAGCTTAGAAAATGATTAATTTAATATAAAGTAAAACTGTTAAATATGCACAAAATAAATGTTAAAAGGGAAAAAGTGCAGTTAATATGATAAAAATAAGAATACTTTTCATAAAATTTCAAGAAAAGTCCCAATTTTAAATGTTTTATTTCATGCGTTTCATTCATTCATGAAACGAATTAAAGAAGATAAAAGTAAGAAAAAATAAATGCTTCCTTTTTCAAGCATTTAAAAACCTTAATGTTTTAAATTCTATAAAATGATAAAAGGAAAAGAAAACAGTCTCGTTTTTGTTTTTGTTGTTAAAAAAAAAACTCTAATTTAACTTTTTTAATATCATATAAACTCTTCTAATCTTTTATGAAATATTAATAAAATTGCAACTTTTTTGAGAAAAAACTGAATTATCGCCATTAAAACTTTTTTAAATTATAAACACAAACATTTAAATATGATTGCTGTTATTTTTAAAATGAAATTTAAATTCATTATTTTCTATTTAAAGTCATTTAATTACTTCGAAAAACTAATCTCTTCTGATTCTTTTATTAGTGTTATCTCTACAATATTTTCTTCATCATAAATTACCGAGGCATTTGTCAAATAAATCTGTTGAGTTATTTCAACGTCGTTTAAAAGGAAATTTTTAACTTAAGTGCGAAAAATTCTTTGAAAGCTTTTAAAAATCTTATTTGACTTGTAATAAAAATAATGCATCGTTTTTCAATAAATCAGCTATATCTTTATCTATTTACGCATTAACATATTTGGAATATTCAAACGCTTTCTCAATTTGTTTTTACAGAAATTTGCCAAATATAGATAAATAAATCCAATGTAAAATTCACATTACGGTATCAGTAATTGCGTTTAAAGAAATAAAAAATATTATCATGCCTTTCATAGTGATTTATCCACCACAACAAGGGATAAAAAGCGGCTCTGGCAATATATATTTTTTTCAATTCAACAATAATTTCGCCTTATTAATCTCGACCCTCCCCCCCCCCCCCCTTCCCCTTGGCTGCTTAAAACATAACCGTCGCATGCTTTTACTTGCGACACAAAAAAAAGTAAAAAAAAAAGCAAAATCAGGAGCATCTTCAGCACGCATCGCTTTCAAATCCGCCTCCAAATCCGAAATCCATTCACTGGAGTAAGTAAATTTTGCAGTGAAATAACGCAAAAACGCCGAAAAGTAAAGCGAACTTGCATCGTAAAAAAATCGGTAGCTGCATTATGTAGGTATTTGCCGTCGCATTATGCTAGCAGTTATTTAATGGAACGTACTTTCAAGGGGATGTTTTGTATAGCAGCAAGTGAACATGTAAAAAGAGGGGGGGGGGGGGGGGGAGGATGGAAGATGCTGTCTTCCAGGCCTATCACACTGATGTTTGCGTTCCTGCCGGTTAAGAGCACAAGTGGACGAATAAATGGACCGAGGAATTATGGGATAGGGGTGTTTTAGCGAATTTAAGGGGCTTCCTACATATTGATATGGTCATGAATGCATGTGAAGTTGTCTATTGTTTTTCAATTTTAGAGACGATAAAATTTTTGTGTTTGGATAAATAGAATGGGATAAAGCATTTTTTTTTTAGACTGCATAGTTAATAAAGTTTTTTAAAAAAATCTTGAATAATACACACGATGAAAGGTCAAAAGTTTATATCTAGGACAATAGAAATATAGAAAAAGCTTTTAGATCTCTTTTGACCAGGGATAATACATGCAATGCACGTATGCAATAAATTTTACAGGGAAATAACTGCATTTTCTACTATTAATCCCTTTCCCACTGATGAACGCTAGTTTCAGATCCAAATATAAAAGAAATACCATAGCCAATAATATTTTAATTTTGTTTATTATTTCTTAATGAAAAATGAAAGGGGATATACGTATTTAGAAATTGTTTTCTCAAAAGGTGAGTGAAATACTAGCATTTAAATTGATCTTTGAAGATGGCTTTCAGATATATTTTTTAAATATTCTTAAAATTAAAGTCACGCTTTAATTCATTTAAAGACAGAAAACAAATTATTTTTAGAGTTTACTAGAAAGCTATTTTCAATTCATAAAAACAGAGAGGGATTTACATCCAATATATTTTTTCTTCTTTTTTCTTCTTCTTCTTTTCTTTCTTCTTCTTTTTCTCCCTCTTCTTCTTTTTATTTTTCTTCTTCTTCTTTTCTTTCTGCCTCTTCTTTCTTTCGTTCTTTTTTCTTTCATAAAGAGTAATATAGAGCATTGATTGGAGCTCAATGTATATAAGTGCTCAATTTATTGGAGCTCAATGACAATGCTCCAATAGATCTACAGCTGTTAAAAGTGTAGCACTGTGAAATAAAAAATATCCCAAATATATGAGGGTTAAAGGTATTTCTTGTTTATTTTATTTATTTTTAAACTTTTATGCTCCACCACGTTTTAATTTCTTTTTTAAATATCATATAACTTTAAATATCATATAATAATATTATATCATAAACTGTTTTGAAAAAGAAACATAATTTATGTTGATTTTTAGATTATTCTAATCAAATAAAAATCATATCTAAAGTGACATGTTGATTAACAAATTACCTCAAAAATATTTCCTAATATAATCACTTTGAAAAATATTCTTTTACATAAAAACTTAATTTAAAACAATTTCTATGAACGGAATAAATGTAAAACAGAATACACAGAAATGTTAAAATAGAATAACAAAGAAAAAAATGTGTTCTATACTTATTCTTAGTAAAAGAGTATGAAATTTCAAGCTCATGAAAGAAATTTAAATGATCATATATATAAAAACAAAAATACGCAAATTGTGGCTATCAGAAGTATTATCTACTGTAAAATATGATAAAGAGTTTGTTAATTGTATATGTTGCTTAACTAATGCATTAATTTTCTTTCAATGTTACGTGAACGAAGTCACGGGTAATAGCCAGTATACAATAACCTTATTCCGAGTGACCCATAATTCCGAAAAGTGTTATTTAACAATAGAAACCTCAGAAACCAGTATGTTTTTGATATTTAACGGAGCATTTATAAAATCAAAGTTTCTTTTCCTGCCTCTGAATTTTGGAGACGTTTCCGCTTAGTTTTTAAAGTGTAACCATGAACAAAAATATACAATAACCGTAATTCGAGTAACCCATAATTCCGAAAAGTGTTATTTATCATTAAAAACCTCAGAAACTAGCATATTTTTGAGATTTAAAGAAGCATTTATAAAAACAATGTTTCTTTTGCTGTCTCTGATTTTTGGAAACGTTTTCGCTTAGTTTTTATAGTGTATTAATGAGTATGCTCAAACAGGAATATCGGTTTTTATATTATAACCGCTTAGTTTTTATATTATAACCATGAACGAAAATATACAATAACCTTTTCCGAGTAACCCATCGTTACAAAAAGTGTTATTTAATATTAGAAACCTCAGAAACCAGTCTATTTTTGAGATTTAAAGAATCATTTATAAAAACAAAGTTTCTTTTGCTGCCCCTGATTTTTGGAAACGTTTCCGCTTACTTTTTAGAGTGTAACCATGAACGAAAATATACAATAACTTTTTTCGAGCAACCCATAATTCCGAAAAGTGTTATTTATCAATAGAAACCTCAGAAAGCAATATGTTTTTGAGATTTAAAGAAGAATTTATAAAATCAAAGTTTTTTTTGCTGCCTATGATTTCTGGAAGCGTTTTCGCTTAGTTTTTATATATTGTACCCATGGACACAAATATACAATTACCATTTCCCAGTAACCCATAATTCCGAAAAGTATCATTAGAAACCTCAGAAACCAGTATATTTTTGAGGTTTAAAGAATCATTTATAAAAACAAAGTTTCTTTTGCTGCCTCTGATTTTTTGAAACGTTTCCGCTTACTTTTTATAGTGTAACCATGAACGAAAATATACAATAACTTTTTCTGAGTAACCCATAATTCCGAAAAGTGTTATTTATCAATAGAAATCTCAGAAACCAATATATTTTTGAGATTTAAAGAAGCATTTATAAAAACAATGTTTCTTTTGGTTGCCTCTGAGTTTAGGAAACGTTTTCGCTTAGTTTTTATAGTGTATTAATGAGTATGCTCAAACAGGAATATCGGTTTTTAGGATTTAATGTAGAAAACTTTGTATGTTGAAAATTCTCTTAAAATATTCTTTTCTATCATTGAAAATAGTCTTTTTCATCATTTTTTATGATCGAAAATTCAAGTTTCACTTGGAATGGTAAACCCTGTATTTTTGGCTTAGTAAGTAGATTGCAAACCTGTTTTTCTGAACAAAAACTATTTATCTTGATGGGTCATTTATTCCCTCTTATTTCGTTAAAATACCCTGCAGATTATAAATAAAATAAGAAAAGAAAATATTTCTATTAAACCAAAACTTCCAGCGTTGTATTTTACTAAAAAACATCATTCAGTGTATTGGCAAAAAAAAAAAAAATAAAATAAAATAAAATAAAGTAAAGTAAAATATAAACACCATGAATATAGCAAAATCTGTCTCACCATCTTTCGCTCAAAAAAGTTATTATAACACCTTCTCCCGGAAAATCTGTTTTAAAACTTTAAAAGGGAAAATCCCCGAGAGACGAGAGAAAAAGCGATAGACAAAAAACTAAATGTAAATACCCTTTATAGATAAATCTGGATGTAGAATCATTTTTCGGCCATCAGACAACAAATGTAAATGTATTTACGTGTATTTCAGGAAGAGGGGGTGGGAGGGAGGGGGGGAGGCAAATGCTTGCATCCTCTGTTTGCTTAGTGTTAAAACAGAAAAACTTCAGCATCTACTGAAATGTATTTAAAATTATGCTGGAGATATTACATAATAAAATATTCTTTTCGCTAAAATATTCTTTTTTGTCATTTAAAACAGCCTTTTTCTTAGTTTTTTATGATCGTAAATCCAGGTTTTGCTTGGAGTGTACACCCTGTATTTTTGGCTTAATAAATAGATTGCAAACCGGGTTTTCTGAACGAAAAGTATTTATCTTATTTCGTTAAAATACTTTTAGCGAAATAAGATTGTCGATTATAAATAAAATAGAAAACAAATATTTCTATTAAACTAAACTTTCAACATTACTTTTAACTAAAAAACATCAGTCAATTTTTTCTGAGAAGGTATATATTTCTGAGAAGGTATTTTTTCTGAGAAGGACTTATTAGATTAAAGTAAAGTAAAAACACGATGAATATAGCAAAATCTTTCTCATCATCTTTCGCTAAAAAAGTTAATACAGCAACTTTTCCCCGAAAAATCTGTTTTAAAACTTTAAAAGGGAAAATCCCCGAGAGAGGAAAGGAAGCGCGATAGACAAAAAACTAAATGCAAATACCCTTATTTTATAGATAAATCTGGATGTAGAATCATTTTTCTCCCATCAGACAACAAATGTGAATGCTTTTACGTGTATTTTAATACAAAAAAAAAAAAAAAGGCCAAAAGGTTGCATACTATTTTTTTATTATTATTATTATCTGTAAATGGAAAATATTAAAAGAAAAAGAATTCAGCATCTGCTGAAATTTATTTAAAGTTATGTTGGAGATTTTACATTAAAAAAAAGGGGGGATTTATGTTTGAAATCTTATTTTTTTCGAATGGCTATAATAGTCCGGGAGACAGAGTCACATTTTTGCAACCAACTTTAGCATTGATTACTTTGGTACATACGTTAGATTAGATGGTAGGCGCACCAGCGGAGAGGTGGAGGGGGGTTGCGATAGTAACATCGCACACCCGATTGCAATGTTAAATGAATGGCCACTCAACTATTGATGATGCACCTAAGTCGCGGTGACATCAGTAATTGGCCTGTTATCCATTTAACATTGCAGCGGTTCGTGCGATATTGCTATAGCAACAGCTTCTACTGGTGCGCCAGCTGAATGGTAGTTGCGTTACCCGTACCATCTAATCTCTCATATACCAAAATCATCGACGCTAAATTTGGTTGCATAAATGTGACGCTTCCACCCAGACCATAAGAACGTACATGAATAAGGTAAAATACACATTTGAAAATCCTTTGTCTTACTAGCAGGTTTTTGACGCGTCAAAGCGGCTAAATTTATCTTTTATTTATTTATTTATTTTATTATTTTATTATTATTTTTTTTTAAAGATATCATTTGCCCTCCTCCCTCTCCTCGCTAGTACACAAAGAAAATCTACAAATGAAACAGATTTTTAATATTTTCAATTGATAATATTTTAGTTATTTTTTTTCGTCCCCTTTCTATAAATGGAACTCCTGTCCCTTTTTCCATTATCATGGTTACTATAATTTTTTTTTATCATGATGGAGTTCCTTTCCATCTTATTCGTATGCAGTACGATGAAAATTAATAATTTTAAATAAAAATTTTAAAAATCATTCTGATGTAATTGCAAGAAAAGTTTGATATACCTTCAGTAAAATCACAAATTTTATTTAAAATTTTAATTAATTTCTCGTAAACTAATTTGTATTTTAAAAAAAGAATAGCTAGATTCAATTAAAGCTTAAAATTTACACATTTAAATTGAGAAATCTACCATAAACAGAGCGACCTTTAATTTAACTGTCATTATTTTATTTTATTAATAAACAAAATATGTCAAGGCTTTGACAATAAGCAGTAAAAATATAGCAGAACCTGTCTCATCATCTTTAGATAATGTTAAAATAAAACTTAAGTTAATATTAAATTACTTGTTTTGACCGGCCTGATAATACTCTTAAATATACCTAAAATTACTGTATACACATTGAATTGCTACGCGCCCTCCAGTGTATATTTCCAAAAGAACCTTGAATATCTATAATTTTAAATTTTTAAACAAAATTCCATCCAAACGAACCTGAGGCTGAAAGCCCCACTGCTTTTGGCAATGAAGACCGAACGTGCTACGCACGCACTGGTGAACGCGAAAATATATCCAAATCCCAATTTTTTGAAACGGAAATATGCAAAAGAAAAAATAATCGCATTAAAAATTGCTGTAAGTTTAAAAATCACGCATGACAAAATTTATTATATTAGGCTAAAACTTTGAAACCAAATTTCTTTTAGAAATGTCAAAAAATCGCGGCGGAATAAGAAAAAACAATAGAAATCGCAGAAAAAAATTCGCGAAAAAAATAAAAATCGCTCTATGAATTCCGAATAAACTTTATCGAAAAGAGGTCAAAATTTACTATTATGGGCTAAAAGAATGAAACCGAATTCCTCTTACTAATGTAAAAAATAGCAAAAAAAAAAAAAAAAAAAAAAAAAAAAGGCTAAAAAATTAAATTCAAAAAAGTAGAATTCAAAAATCCAAAACCGACTTCGAGGTGCATAACTACAAACATAAAGATATCTTCTTGCAAATATAGTAGCTCTACGCGAAGCGGTCTGTTCAAAACACAGCACACAAACACAAACACACACACAAGCAAAATTCTGTCTTTATTATTATAGAAGATAAAAGATGTTGAAATAGAATTATATTAAAATGAAAGCAATGATATTATAAAAGTTATTATATATATAGTAAAAATATACAACACTTTTTCCCGAAAAAAAATCGTTAATACTTTAAAGGGAAATAAATGTGTCATACATAGAAAGATTATGAGGCATTTTCCAACACTTTCAGAATATTGTAATGAAACTTTAACGTATAATAAGGTGAGAGAAGACATATAAGCAAGCAAACAATTTAGAAAACGTATAACATTAAAAATAAATAAATAAATAAATAAATTTTTTTATTAATGACGGTCCATAAGTTAAAAGGCACTTAAATTCTTTTGTGCATATCTGAATCGATAGATTTGTACGAGGGAAAGTCATTAAGTAAACCACAAAAAATAATTAAATAATAACTTACAATGATATTCACTTCAAAACTATTTTTATTTCTCAACCTATTCTCCACCAGTATTTCTGCACTTATATCACCGTTTTATTAGTGCCCCAACACCAGCTGCATACAATTCTTTGGGTTGCTGTCTCAGCCACATTAGGATTTCAAGTTGAACCTTTTCATCATCTCTGAACATCATCTTGCAACTTCTTCAACATCCACCATTCAGCTTCGACTTAGCCCCAAGCGATTTTCATCTGTTTAGTCCACTGAAAAAACCATCTTGGAAGCAAAATGATGTTCACAGATGATTGGGTTCAACTTGAAGTCCTAATGGGGCTGAGACAGCCATATAAAGAATCTTATGCAGCTGGTGCGTTGGGGTACTGTTAAAACGGTGATATAAGTGCATAAATATTGGTGGAGAATATGTTGAGAAATAAAAATAGTTTTGAAGTGAATATCATTGTAAGTTATTATTTAATTATCTTTTGTGACTTACTTAATGACTTTCCCTCGTATATATACTACATAGTATGCTAAACTTTACTTCAGTAAGAAAATGCTTAACACAGTTGAAAATTCACCTTTAAAAATTTCCAACAATAGACTAAAATGCACTCGAATTATTTTATACAGCCCTGTATGCTATATACAGATTTTTATACACACCACATATTAAGCTAAAATTTAATTCACGTAAAAAACACATAACTCAACTGAAAATGCATTTCCAGCAATCATCATCCATAGATGGCTATATATCCGGTTCTTTACGTAGCCCTGTATAAAAATTTATTTATATTCTACAAACAACTTTAGTATACTACATACATAATTCAGCTGGAAAATGCATAACGCAATTAAAAACTACCCTTAAGCAATTGACGCCCGTAGACATTAATACTGACGAATTATTTTGTGCAGTTCTAGATATTATCTATAAAATTTATATTCACCACATAAAATGCAAAAACTTCCGTAAACTTAAAACACATACCACAACTAAAAATGCACTTCGAAAAATTATCGCTCCTACACAGTATTCTAACCGAATTCTTCTGGGTGAAATACCTGAAATATACAGACTATGTACACCCTATTCTACAGTTACTATCTTCAACTGCACCTCAGTAATGGTATATCAATTTCATTTTTTTTATACCGCTAACCAGGCCCCTACCTGCCCGGCATGAATGCCTAGCTTAACGGGTTAGTACCTGGGTGCGGGGCGGAAATCGCCTGATCACAGCATGGCTGTGATCCACCTGACTATTGATTTGTTCACATCGCTGCTGTGCTTGCTCTTTTGTGATTTGCTACCGTTATCTTTGTTTGCCGGTTCAAGGTTTCTGTTTAACTTTGTTGAATTGACAGATTTAATAGGTCTTGTAATTTAGAACCTTGATCAGGTGACGAGACCCTCACCTGACTAGGCACCCCCAGAGGTATAATTCACAGGTAACTTGGAGGGCTTTGCACCCACGACGGATTTTACATGCACCAGGTGTCATTAGCGTACATAGATTTACATATTTACCATGTCTGTTGGCTTGTCACGTTCATGGTGGGTTGTCGCTGTAGTGTTTATCGCCTCTTTTATGGGCTGATTTCACTTCTTGTTGTATTTGTCTCTGTCAAGGCTTTTTGGCGTTTTTATAGACTCACCCCTGTTGTGGGTTGTTTTTTGTCTATCATTCATTGGTTTTTTGTCTTTTTCTTGATATATTTTTACCTCTAGCTTGTGCTAGAGCTGGTTTTCACATTTTGAATCTTGGTCTTCTTTATATCAATTTCATTATGTTTGAAAAAGGTGTAACATCATTAAAATGCATTGCAAATGATTTTTCACCGTAGATCATTATGTATGAGAACTCTTTAGCGTGACCCTGTAAATGAATAAGTGCTTTACAATCCATATTCTACACAAAACATCTTTTAGTGCATCACAGAAATGCCTATCAATTTCATTACGTTTGAAATAGTATAACGACAAACGATTTTCTCCCATTGATCATAATGTAACGAAATTATTTTGAATGTTCCTGTAAACGAATTATACGTGCTAATTACTTCATTTTCAATATAGAACATGCTATAGTAGACCTCAATAACATATAGTAATTACATGGCAATCTGAGTATCTAACACTTTTCAACTATGTTGGAAAATGTTTATAAACATAAATATAAATATAAATATAAATATAGTGTTCTTTTAAATACACTCGTTTATAAACATTGAATGTTTATGATGAAAGTCATGCCTAATTTCATGAATGCAATTCATGATTTTTCCAAAAACATTCCGTTACAATATATTAATTTGGTGTGGGGGGCGAACCCGATAAGGGAAAATTCACTCCCCATCTTTTGCGTTTGGTAGAAAGTGCAAGCTAGTGAATTTACTTAAAAATATATAATTTTTTTTTCTTCTTTAAAATATGACAACAGAGAAAAAAGCATAATTTAAACTAAATATTCGGGATTTGTAAATTGTTTTCTCAATGTACAATCAAAATTTAATTAATATTAAATTGTTAATTGATAAAAGTATAGGGTTTTTTTAATTATTATATTCTTTATTTTTTATTTTTATTAAAATTTCTACCTTTTATTATTTAAAATGTTGTATTGTAGCAGTTTCAAAGTCAGTTGTCCCTTTTCGGCGAGCATGATTTCGCGCATAATTAAATCCATTGTTGTCGTAACTCGCATACAATTGCAACCATAAAGACTATTTGGCGATTTAGCACACGTGGTGTGCTAACGTAAAAACGCCTTAAAATAAAGTTATTAATTTATGATTAAATTCTAAAAATATTAAAATGTTGTATTGTATTGGAAACACTCCTTTGTCCGTAATTTTTAAAACTCTAGCCTATCAAGAAGTGAGTTTGAAATTAATTAAAACATTTCATCTTTATATACAAAAACCTAGTTTAGTTAAATAAAAGAGAAAAAAAATGAAGACATTCGACAGAGAAGGAAAGGCACGGAAATCAAAAACTAAATGCTCGCTTTGCTAATGCTAAAAACTAATCTTTTATAACAGATAAATATGGATATAGAATTATTTTTCGCCTTTCAAATAACAAATTCAATCTTTACTCTTTACATACAAAAACCTTGTTAAGTTACATAAAGCTGAAATGAAAAACTAAATGCTTGCTTTGCTAATGCTAAAGACTAACCTTTTTAAAATAGATAAAAATGGATATAGAATTATTTTTCGCTTTTCACATAACAAATGCAATCTTTATATACAAAAACCTAGTTGAGTTAAATAAAGCGGAAATCAAAAACTCGCCATCTTTACATACAAAAACCTAGTTCAGTTAAATAAAAGAGTGTAAAAAAGAAGATCTTCGAGAAAGAAGGAAAGGCGCGGAAATCAAAAACTAAATGCTCACTTCGCTAATACTAAATACTAATCTTTTAAAAATAGATTAATATGGATACGGAATTATTTTTTTGCTTTTCAAATAACAAATTCAAAATTTACATACACCTAGTTGAGTTAAATAAAGTGGAAATCAAAAACCAAATGCTCACTTTGCTAATGCTGAATGCTAACCTTTTTAAAGTATATAAATATGAATATAGAATTATTTTTCATCGCTGAAATAACAAATTCAAAATTTACATACAAAAACCTAGTTGAGTTAAATAAAAGAGTGTAAAAAAGGAGATCTTCGAGAGAGAATGAAAGTTGTGGAAATCTTAAAACTGAAGGCTCACTTGGCAAATGCTCAATACTAACCTTTTAAAAATATATTAATATGGATATAGAAGTAATTTTTTGCTTTTCAAATAATAAATTCAAAATTTACATACAAACACCTAGTTGAGTTAAATAAAGTGGAAATCAAAAACTAAATGCTCACTTTGCTAATGCTAAATACTAAGCTTCTTAAAATTGATAAATATGGACCTAGAAATATTTTTCGCATTTAAAATAACAAATTTAATCTTTACATACGAAAACATAGTTGAGTTATATAAAGCGGAAATCAAAAACTAAATCCTCACTTTAAAATGCTAAATGCTAACCATTTTAAAATAGATAAAATTGATATAGAATTAATTTTCGTCTCTTAAATAATAAATTCAATCCTTACATACAAAAACCTAATTAAGTTAGATAAAGCGGAAATGAAAAACTAGATAAATATGGATATATAAATATTTTTCGCCTTTTAAATAACAAATTCAATCTTTACATATAAAAACCTAGTTGAGTTAAAGAAAAGAGTGTAAAAATGAAGATCTTCCAGAGAGAAGGAAAGGCGCGGAAATCAAAAACTAAATGCTCACTTTGCTAATGCTAAATGCTAACCTTTTTCAAATAGATAAATATAGATATAGAATTATTTTTCGCCTTTCAAATAACAAATTCAATCATTACATACAAAAACCCAGTTGAGTTAAATAAAGCGGAAATCAAAAACTAAATGCTCACTTTGCCAATGTTAAATGCTAACCATTTTAAAATAGATAAATATGGATATAGAATTATTTTTTGTCTCACAAATAACAAATTCAATCTTTACATAGGAAAACTTAGTTGAGTTAAATAAAATAATGTAAAAAGGAAGATCTTCGAGAAAGAAGGAAAGTGGCGGGAATCAAAAACTAAACGCTCACTTTACTAATGCTAAATTCTAACCTTTTTAAAATAGATAAACATGGATATAGAATTATTTTTCGTCTCTCAAATAACAAATTCCATCTTTACATACAAAAACCTAGTTCATTTAAATAAAAGAGTGTAAAAAAGATCTTCGAGAGAGAAGGAAAGGCGCGGAAATCAAAAACTAAATGCTCACTTCCCTAATACTAAATACTAGCATTTTAAAAATAGATTAATATCGATATGGAATTATTTTTTTGCTTTTCAAATAATAAATTCAAAATTTACATACAAACACCTAGTAGAGTTAAATAAAGTGGAAATCAAAAACTAAATGCTCACTTTCCTAATGTTGAATGCTAACCTTTTTAAAATAGATAAATATGGATATAGAATTATTTTTCGTCTCTGAAATAACAAATTCAAAATTTACATACAAAAACCTAATTAAGTTAAATAAAGCGGAAATGAAAAACTAGATAAATATGGATATAGAAATATTTTTCACCTTTCAAATAACAAATTCAATCTTTACATACAAAAACCTAGTTGAATTAAATAAAGCGGAAATCAAAAACTAATACTCACTTTGTTAATGCTAAATGCTAATCATTTTAAAATAGATAAATATGGATATAGAATTATTTTTCGCCTTTCAAATAACAAATTCAATATTTACATACCAAAACCTAGTTCAGTTAAATAAAAGAGTATAAATGAAGATCTTCGAAAGAGCAGGAAAAGTGCGGAAATCAAAAACTAAATGCTCAATTTGCTAATGTTAAATACTATAACTTTTTAAAAATAGATAAATATGGATATAGAAATATTTTAGCCTCTGAAATAACAAATTCCATCTTTACATACAAAAACTTAGTTGACTTAAATAAAAGATTATAAAAATAAAGATCTTCGAGAGAGAAGGAAAGGCGTGTAAATGTGAAACTAAATGCTTACTTTGCTAATGCTAAATGCAAACTTATAAAAATAGATAAATATAAGTAATAGAATTACTTTTGCCTCTCAACCAACAAATGTGAGATTTTTACGTTTAGATTTTTGTCATTTCAATTTAGGTCTTTCTTGTTGATGTTGTTTGTTTGTTTTACATAAGTTTCAACTTTGAAAATGACAGGGGAGGAAAAAGATCAAAAGCTTGCATTCTTCTCTTTTTTAGTTTAAATATTTTTCCTGTTGTAAACGTGTGTAAGAGAACATGAAAATGTAAAACTCTTAACATTTTCTGTAATGTATTTAGAGATATTTTGGAGATATTACAAAATAAAAACGATTTTTCTTTCAAATAATTTTGTTTATAGAATATTGTTTATTAAAAAGGTTTGCTCATGTTTTTCTGCTAAGAGTGCAATGATTCCTATAATGAACTTTTAAGAGAAATTGTGTGTTATTTTTATTTTACAGGCATAATTTCAGAGAGCTAAAGTCAAACCGCTTAGATAATAAGTCAACATAAATATATTCTTGGGCTTTATCATGGCAAATTTTGCTAATTGATTTTTATTTCAACTGTTTTTATAAAAGATAAAACTTTTAAATAAATGATGATTATTGAAATGATGAAAAAGATGCTAAAAAGCAGGGTTGGCAAAAAACCGGTTTTTTTTGTTTAAACCAGGTTTTTTTGGTTTAAACCGGGTTTTTTTGTATCTTTTTTAATTACATATATGCACATCAGTAAATAAAATTTAACATTGACAAGAATGATTAATATTACAATAACAATATATATATTCTGAAAACAGTTTAAACAAAATAAATAAACAAATGTTATTAATTATGTACAAATTCAAATCATTAAATTTTATTTAGAGCTGAGCTAACATCATTTACATTCAAATTCAAAACAGTTATATATATATACAAAAGTTTCCTATGTAATACATAGAACATGATCACTTGTGCCGTCAGGTTCTACAGTAATGGTGATAAGTTTTAAATAATTTTTAAAGATTACTTTTTAAAAAAGTTGAAGAAATAATTGCTGTTTTATATATACATATTTCCAAATGCAACCTGTAATTCATGTTTACCAAATGATTTAGCACACTTATAAAACATATTAATATGTTTATGTATTTCATATTGCATTCATAGAATGGATTCTGTATCTTAATGTTGATACTTAAAAGTTTTTAATAGTATTTAATTGCAAGATTTATATTAAATTCTTTAAAGACTTAATCTATTGCCTTCCTATATTTTTTCATTTTAATAAGCAACACTTAGTTGTGTTACATAAGAATATAAAGATATAATGTAGAATTTTACCTTGGTATGCTATACTAATTTTTTTTTAAATAAAAATAATGCAAAGAAAAGAAAGTGAGACTTACTTTTTTATTCAATTTAAAAAAACAAATTGAATTTCAGTAAGAAAATTAAATTGAAATATATTTAAAAAATATATATAAAAGAAACATTTTAAAAACATGGAAATTGAATAAATTTTCAAAATTTTAAGAAAATGGAAGTACGACACATGTCTATAAAGATTCTATGTTAATAAACAGGATTATTAGGGTTTAATGTTTTAAACAAAAAAACAAGTTTTGCCGCTTTTTGTAAACCCAGTCTGTTGCGTAACTTTGATTGTACAACACCAAATGAAGAAAAAATTCTCTCTACATTTGCAGTAGTCGCTTTTGCAATAAGAATCGTTTCAACTTCTTTCAACACACCATCATTGAACTTTTTGATTTCATTTTCTTGAATATGCCACCATTCTATAGCTGATACATCTTTACTAAAATCATTCTCAAAAAGATATCTTTGAAATGGAGAACTTTTGGCACAAAATTTTAGTATCAGAGATAATAAATTGTTTTTGGGAAATTTTGTTTTAGCATATTCCAATGCTTCTTTTTTTTTCCTCCGATGACAATTCGAGATCAGCATCCTTGGCTCTTGGATCCAACAGATAAGCAAGAAGATGGGCTGGTGTTATTGCCATTTTATAACGAGTATCTAGTTTTTTCATAATGTCTTTATTCAGTTTCAAATCTTCCATCTGTTTTTTTTAAATTTTTAAAAAGAAAAACAGTTTCTCCAATTGTACAATTTTGGCTTTTACTTTATCTAAAGCTACACTAATTGGCTTTAATTGTTGAAAATAGTCTTCAGCATTTCTTTTCAATGAAATGTTTGAAACTAGACTTTGGATATTTTTATCAATTTTGTCTTTATTATTTTCGCATATAGTTACAAGAACTGACCGTGATTTCAGATAGCTGTCTAAAGCGTCAGCAAATGAGTTCCAGCGAACTTCACAAGGCATTATTAGTTTTGATGTACTTGCATCTTTTCTGAAGCACGCATTTGCATATTGGTTGTTTCTGAAGTATTTGATTACATGCAAAATTTGTTCTTTTACATTTGGATAACTTATATCATTTGCCAGTAAATTTAAAATATGGGCTGCACATCCATAAGTAATAATATTAAACTCTTCTTTTTCATCAAACATATCCCTCATTTTTCGGGCATTTCCAGTATTGTCTGTCACTAATGCTTGTATTAAACATTGAAATTCCGATTGGCATTTATTAATGGTTGTAGTCGCAATATCATACAGATTTTCACTTGTATGAGCAATTCCCGATGTATCAATAGTGTCTGCTAAGTATGTATTCCCGTCTTTTGTTGTTAAAGTAACACAGATCACAGGTTCGTTGTGAATGTTTGACCATCCATCTAATCCTAATGTGACAACTTCATTTTTTAATATATTTGCACATTTTTCTTTTTCTTTGCTGTAAGTATGATCTAATAAATCCCCAGCAATTTGTTTTCTTGATGGTGGAGAATATTCTGGGCGGAAACTCTGAACCATTTTAATAAACTCAGGATGCTCTACAGTGCTAAATGCCGTATTTGTAGCATATATAAACCTAGCAACTTGTTCATCAAACATTTGCTTTTGAGATGGTGTTGATTTACTGACAAAAAAGTCCATAGTATCTCTTTTCCTTTTTAAAGAACCAATTTCACTTGTTGCTCTTTGTGTTATTGCTGAATCCAAAGAACTTGAAATACTGGATAGTGACACTGACACATCATCTACACAAAAATAAAAATAAGAATTGCTTAATGATACAGAACATATTACTTCAAAAATCATAATCATATAATTAACAATAATTCAATACAAAGACATTTTTTTTTCTTTGTTTTACTGCAAAGTAAACATCTCTATCATATTGATATATTTATTTTTGATAATTTATTTAATACTCGAGATAAAATTACCATGTCTTTTATAATTTTGGATATTTATGATTGGTGAAAACTTAGTTAATCTCTAAGAGCCATGCATAAATTAAAAATTAACAATTTCATTTAATAACAGTTCTGATCACATAATTTGTTCTTAATAATATGATTAATTTGTAAAACTTTCAAACTTTTATCAAATGTAATTTTAAGATTATCAAAATAAAGTTCTCTAACAAAAAAATGTCTATTTAAAATTTTCTTGTTTTTTCCAAAATTTCATTACTTAGAATTACATAAATATTTTTTATTTCATAGAATATAACTTTCTAAAATTAAATAGCATATGCAAATTAAATAATAATATATGTGATTTTTATAATTTATCTTCTCAATCAAATAGCATTTCAAATAATAATGTAATTTTTTATAAGAGTTTAGAATCATCTGAATGAAGATATACATAATGTGTTCTCAATATGCACTACTTGTAATTTTACAGATAAATTAAAAATTTTGAATTTAACAAATATTTAACTTATTAACAAATTTTTAACAATTTTCTTTCAAAATTAAAAATAATAGCAGCAATAATAATGATAAAATAAGTACTTACCATTATCAACAGAATCAGAATCAGAATGATGATGAGAATTATTACAAGTTTCAATGTGTTTCTTCATCCTAGCTACTTGACCTTCCATTTCTTTATTACAATTTTTGCATCTAGCTCTACAACCTTTCCTTTTATCATTTTTTACTTCATTAAAATATAACCAAACTAAATCTTTTCTTCTACCAAAATTAGACATTTTTTGTTCTCAAATGCTAACTCTTGTACCATTCATACACAGGTGCATACACAGGTGCAACTATGATGCAACTGTGACTTATGCAGGTTGACTGCTGAAATGAGTTGAGCTGTTCAGTTAGAAGTAGAAGTTATTTGTACATCAAATAATTTGAAAACTTAATTATATAAGAAAAAAATCTTTAAAAAAATTAACAAAAAAACCAATTGGTTTTTTTTTCAGAAAAAACCATTTGGTTTAAACCGTGCCAACCCTGCTAAATAGTAATTAGAAAACGACACCATACGAAGTATAATCCTAGATTTGTCAAATTTTGAAACTACATAAAGGATTTGATAACATAAGGGATTTTTTTTTTCTTTTAGTAATTAAATAGATTTTTGTCATTTAGATTTTAGGTCTTTCTTGTTGATGTTGTTTGTTTGTTTTACATAAGTTTCACCTTTGAAAATGACAGAAAACGAGAGTATATGAGCAATGTTAATATTTTATATATGTCTGGATTTGAAATTACATTACATAAGAGAATGATTGTTTTTCTTTCAGTATTTAGATAGTTTTTTCCCGTCATTTCATTTTAGTCCTTTCCATCTTTTATTGTTGTTGTTATTATTATTATTGTTTGCTTGTTTTGCACCAGTTTCAGTTTAAAAAGTGACGGAAACAATAATATAGGAACTATAATGCTGGATTTGTATTCGATTTATCCTAACAAGAGACTTATTACATCAAATCTGAAAATCAGTATGGAAGGATTTTCGTGGCTGAAGAATGGCTGAAAAAAAAATTTAATCACGATTATCTCAGGTATAATTATATTCCATTAATAGTTTTCAGAAAACTCACAAATTCAAGGAAGATATATATATATATATATATATATATATATATATATATATATATATATATATATATATATATATATATATGTAAAAAAAACACCAAATAAAATAATTTAAGACAGACATGAGTACACTAAAAATAAAATTTATAAAAAAAATATACTTAAAAACAGTTAAAAATACAAAATAGTAAACGTTTCGCCAAGCGACACGCAAGGCATCATCAGTACAAAAACAATCCATTGCATAACAAACCACTGAACAAATCAAGGACAGTTGAAGTTATTTTAAAAACAGATAATTAGTCCAGGGGAAATGTACATGTTACCTTGCAAAAGGTCGGGTAGAAGATTTTATTTTTTTGACTTGTATATAATAAGGCCAGCATGGAAAAACCGAATTATCCAACAAAATTTCTTAAGGGAGAATTTTCTGTGGCCAAAAAACACCAAAATTTTGGGACTTTTATTGTTGTTTTTTAAATATCTAGAGATCCGTTGTCGTAGCGTATTATTTGTTAATTACAATGTTAAAGAGGACAAAATTCTCTACAACTTTCATATTTACAACTTTTTTATACACTCAATAGCAAGCGCAGTACGACATTTCAAAAATAAGAGAATTTTTTCACTGTCCTTAAAAACCGTGAAAAACGTAGTTTTGTCCCGACGCGCGACGATTCAAATGTTCCCCACGGATGTAATGATGTATGTTAACTTCTACAGATTGACAGCAGAAAATTATCTATTATTTGCACACCCTCTTCTTCATTTTCATCACAACAGACATATTTTAAATTCAATAAATCTATATAATTTAGTAAGTAGGGGAGAGTGTGGATGACTAAGACAATTTTCATATTTAGACAATAACTTTAAGTATATACAATTGTTAATTTTAAAGTATTGTTTAAAATAATATTTCAGTATTTAGTAACTTATTGGCACAACAGTTTCAATAAAAAAAAAATCTTGTTTAATTTTAATAATTATTTTTATAATGCATGCATATGTTCATTTTATTCCATAAACATTTTATTCTATAGTACAATGGTATATTTTATTTACCGATTATTGATGACATATGTTTTAATGTTTTACTGTTTTAAGTATATCAAACATTGGATTGTAGTTCTATATAAAAGGAGGGACTCAAAAAATAAATATATCTTATGTAACAAATATTTTTACCTTATAAAATATCTACAATAAAAATGACAACATATTATTTCATTAACTAATATTATGCATTTATATCTCTTGTAAAATTTAAAAATTCTATCAATAAAATATTTGAGATAACTATTTTCATAAATATTTTCAAAATATTAGTTTTAGTAAATATTGTCAATATTTTCCCACTTTTATTATAGAATTATAACAAGAAATTATAACATTTTAGCGTGCAAAAATATATAAAATTTTAAGATTTTATCTATTAAATGCTTTAAAGCTCAAACAGAAGAACTTGTTAAAAAATACACTTTGTGGAATATTCTAATCTTCTGTAATATGTACTGTTTTGAAACTATATCTATTGAATTATCTCAGTGCTACCATCTATCAAATGAAATACCGAGTTATTTATGATTGTAGACCATATAAACATTTTGTTGTTATACATTCATTCCCTATCTCATTCAAGTCCACTTTCTCTGCACAATAAAGTAAGATACGCAATATGACTGCATAAGCTAAATGAAAAAATGTATTTTAATAATGATAATTTATACGGGATATTTAACAATATTTTTGTCTCTTTGATGGGACTGTTGTAGGATTATTAGCGTTCAGTTTCCTGGATAGAAGATATATCATGTATCATAGTTCTTCTAGAGCAGGGGTTCCCAAACTTTTAGATAGACGTACCACTAAATCGAAGTTCATACTTCCTCGTACCACAAGATAAAAAACGTAAAGCTAATATAGAAAAACCTATAAAAAGGAACCTGCCTAAAACGAAATATATCTTCGGTCTTTCTTGTTTCCGTCATAGCAGGTTTTATTGTATTTAAAAAAGAATAATTACATAACTAAATTGGTACTAAGATTGGCTGCTTTGTAATAACATTCAAATAAAAAGTAGTATCATCATTAAATTTTAATAATGCATACAATATTAAAAAAAAAATGTTTTGGTATAGGAAAAAGGCACAATACTTAATGACACATTGGCGCACACTGATTCATATGCTATTACAGTAGGCTAATTTGCTTCTATCGCTAATGAAAAGGGTGGACTTCTTTTATCAAGCACAGCTTCCTCATGTCTGGCTCAATATTAGGTAGTTTTAGTCATAAGTCACTATCGATGTTTACTTTATTCGTGTGTTTGTTTTGATGTAACGAAGAGGGGGAGCACATTCACAGATATATGTTGTGCTAAACACAAACAGACTTTGACGATATCAAACGGTACTCTCATATTCTCGCCAATAAAAAATCTGTGACGTTCATCTTTTTGAATGTGGACTCCAGTAATCCATCACAGGAGAGCTGAATAAGTTCACTTCTTTCCTCTATCGTGAGATAGGGTGTCTCATATGATATGCTGCTTTCTGTATTTTATTCCACGTACCAGTATCGGATTTCTGCGTACCAGTAGCCAGAGCTTCCTGTACCAGTACTGGTACGCGTACCATAGTTTTTACCAATCCCTGCTCTAAATGTACCGTTTCTTTTTTCCTGGCAGTTATTTGTCATCCGTCCCCTCTTCCTCATACCCACTCTGTATAATAGAGCGGGTATGTAAGTTGGAAAAATAGCCTCATTTTTGAAAAGCCGTACTGCACTTACGAATAAGGGGGGGGGGGGTGCAAATAACAGATAATTTACTGCTATCAATATGTAGAAGATGACATACATCATTACATCCGTGGGGAATATTTGAATCGTCGCGCGTCGGGACAAAACTATACGTTTTTCACGGTTTTTAAGGACATTGAAAAAATTCTCTTATTTTTGAAATGTCGTACTGCGCTTGCTATTGAGTGTATAAAAAAGTTGTAAATATGAAAGTTGTAGAGAATTTTGTCCTCTTTAACATTGTAATTAAAAAATAATACGCTACGACAACGGATTTCTAGATATTTAAAAAACAACAATAAAAGTCCCAAAATTTTGGTGTTTTTTTGCCACAGAAATTTCTCCCTTAAGAAATTTTGTTGGATAATTCGGTTTTTCCATGCTGGCCTCATTATATACAAGTCAAAAAAATAAAATCTTCTACCCGACCTTTTGTAAGGTAACGCCTTTTTTTGGTACATTTCCCCTGGACTAAATATTCATTAGGGACAGAACGAGCTTCATTTAACATCTGCGATCACAATTGAGTGAACCAACCCTCAAGGAGTAATCGACCATGGTAGCTGTTACAACCTGATTTCAAAATACTGGCATTCGCAATTAGCGGGATGTGATTCGTTTGAAGTGAATGCTGGACAATTTTTGAATTCAAATTACTATTTTTTAAAGCACTCACTGTAAAAAAAAATTCGGAAAAGTTTCCGGTAGGAATAGGATTTCCAGTTGCCCGTATAGTACAGGAAACTTTTCCGAAACAACACGGAAAAAAAAACGGAAGAAAACGAAAGTTTTTTCTTTCCGTCAGGAAACTTTTCCCGTTTGATTCAGAAACTAATCTTTAGACACAGAATAAATTCCTGGGTCTTACGGAAATCTTTCCATTCACATAAAGAAACGTTTTGGAAGAATGGAAGAATAGATAGAAAGTATTCCGTTTTAAAAAGGAAAACTTTCCATTCACATAAAGAAACGTTTTGGAAGAATGGAAGAATAGATAGAAAGTATTCCGTTTTAAAAAGGAAAACTTTCCATTCACATAAAGAAACGTTTTGGAAGAATGGGAGAATAGATAGAAAGTATTCCGTTTTAAAAAGGAAACTTTTCCGAATCAGTCAGTAAACTAATCTTGAAAAAATTAAAAATTCCTGTGTAGAATAGAAACTTTTTCTTTGCTTTACGGAATTTTTTTTCATTATGATCGGAAAATTTTCTGTATTGTAAAGAAACTTTTGTTTTAAAGAGTAGGAACATTAACAGATGAAAATATTGCTTTTGGACACTGTTTTGATTTCCTTTTATCTCAATTAAATATTATTAAGAACTTTTTTGAATACATACACACATTTTAAGTATTTGTTATCATAAAATGCATTACATGTAATGCATTTTATGATAACAAAATGCATTTTATGATACGAAATGTGTGTATGTATTCAAAAAAGTTCTTAGTAATATTTAATTGAGATAAAAGGAAATCAAAACAGTGTCCAAAAGCAATATTTCCTCTGTTATTGGTCCTACTCTTTATAACAAAAGTTTCTTTACAATACAGAATCAGCTTGAAATTTTATTTATTTGTTACAAGTATACTGATGCGCTCATGGGTATAATATAACTAAATATTCAGATGATGCTAAACCCAGTGTTGAATTCAGAGCCTTTTCTGCGGCTCCGGCGGGGAGGGGGGGTGGGGAGGAATTATATATTTCCTTTTTGGAAATTGCACTTTTTAACCATTAAAAGCATAATATCTCAAATCTTCTGGGGGGGGGGGAGGATTTCAATGTTCCAGGGGGGTCCCAGCGGGCCACCCCCTGAATTCAATACAGTGCCAAACAACTGTTCAATATTACTAAAAAAAAGGGGACAAGCCTGTATCCTCAAAAAGCTCAAATTTATTCCACTGGGTGTAGCAAAAGTATGAAACATGTTCTATGCATATGAGGTGTATGCAACTACTTTGAAGTTTATTGTTGCTGGAAAGAATTTCTATAGCTATATTTCTAAAACAAAGGACATACAAAACCTATCTTTTTAAATCATAATATTGCCCACCCCTCCTTAAAAAACAGAAATAGCCATATTTGACTGAAAATTATCTTCTTCCAATAATAGGTTTTAAAAAAATAAGCTTAGGGGGTCGTCATCATTCTTAAATTGTACCAAACTCCAACTTTTCAATACATACACCTAATTTTGACGTTATACTTTTTTTTCTGTAAATTTCTCCCAAGCATACGAAACAAGAAATCACTTGGTCAAGTGGTTTAAGAAATATGAAGGTTTAAAATTTGGAAGTCTTAATGTGAAATTAATTTGCAATTGATGAAAAACAAATTGCAATGCGGGTAGCTTTTTAAGCGTAATTCAAAAACTACTTGACATAATAATTTTGGATTCGCTTATTTGAAGATTTTCAAAATCTATTTGTTAAAATTGTATAGATTATGTTTAGTTCTCTCTTATAAAAAAAAAAAATGTATTTTTAAATTCATTTCAAAAAAGAAAAAAAATAACCTATGAATTTTTAATAGAGGTGGATTTCTGGAGGCTTCAAAATGCAAATCCAAAATCACAGATAGTTGGTAAGTAGTTTTTGAGTTATGCTTAAAACATAGAATTATATGAGACTTATTTCTCAATTTATCAATGTATTTATCAATGCTGTAAGTATTTGAGTTTTCACGATAGTTCACTGGTCTTTTTATATGAGTTGCCCTATAGTATTTCTATCAAATCATAACAAAAATGTTTGCTGCAGTTTGCGCATGCGCAGTTAAAATTAATTTCATAAAAATACCTATATCTCATCAAATATTCAATATTTTAATATTTTAATCACAGTATACTATTTCTACGATTCTTTGTCAAGTTTTTGGAAAGTGGTGTTAAATTTGGCTGAAAACTCTGCATGTTATAAAAAAAACTTTTGAATTTTTCACAGAAACGTTAATATATTCACGAATATACATGCTATACTTACAAAAAAAATGCACACAAATGTTGAACAGAACCTACATAGTCATTTACTACAGTGACAGACCATTTTTAGCATTTTTCGTTACTTGGGTGATCGAAAATATTATTTTATTATTAAAGTTATTATCCCCCCCCCATAGTTGTCCTCGCGATAAAATATTCACTGAAAAACATCAAGTCAAACATGTTCTTTACATCCTCAAAGCTTAAGGGCATTCCGGGCATTTCCTCACGAGTTTTAGTAAGATAATCGACGAAACGTCTGAAATCGGTCACTACCCCTTAATTTCTGGACACCAGTGTAATATTAATAAAGTAAATCTAAAAACTTTTGAAGCCATGTAACTTATAAGAATATACAGAATTCAGCTAATCCTAATAAATAGCTTGATGATAAACAAATTTTAGAAGCCATGCAATTTGAAAATGTACAAGACTTTAAACTTGAAGCTCAACTGAAAATTATATAACAAAAAGCCTTGCTAAATGAAAATCTTTTTTTAAAACAGGGTTCGTGATTTTACTTATTTATTTAATCAAAAAATCATATATATTTTTAATTATTTAAATCAGCTATTTTTTTAAATTCAAAATACAATTTTAAAATTATACATTTTACAGTAAAATAAACTTTACTAAATAATTAAAATTAACAATTAGAAGTGTCCATTTAAATATATTTGAAATTAAAAAAATATATAGAAACTCATTCACTTGGTTAAATTAAAATATTTTAATCATATAAATAGTTAAAAATATACAGTTTAAAAAAATGGAGCTACAGAAAAAGATTTAATTTAGAAATGTGAATTCTCTTTTACTTTTGAAAACATGAAATAAATAAAACAAATTGTCTTGTGTCATCACTTATTTACAAAAACTGCAATTTAACAGATATCCTATTCTGTATAAAATACATATACCACCTTGAATTACCCCTTTGATAAAATAAAAAGCATATGCACTCTGCATTACTAAAAGCTAAAGCTTTTTGTTCTGAGCAAATTTCTTTATTCATTTAATGAATTTAGAGCATATATTAAACACACTTAAGATGGTTATGATTATATTTTATAAATTTCAATGGATATGAAAAAAATATTCTTTGTTATTAAAATGTTTGAAAAGAAACACCAATTTTCCAGCTTTATGAGTTCCTAAGCGATTACAGAGTTTACAGTGAATTAAAGTTTGATTGATTTGAATTTAAAATAAAAATAATTAAATCAGGCCTTTTTTTAAGATTTTAAAACTTTAGTTGTTTATGAGTTTACATTTGCAAGTAATTGAAATTGTATGAAAAAAAATATATATAACATTTCAAAGTATATTACTTACCATGCAATCTTTATTTTCCGAATCTTTCCATAAATAAATTACGTTGAAATATTGAACCATTTGTTATTTACATGTGCACAATGAAGTCATGAGATATCTACATAAATATCAATAAATATACTGTTGACTGACCTATATTTATTTTACTATATTTATGAAGTCCAGTTGCCTGTAAAAATTTATGTATATTTAAAGTCAAAATTTTATCATCATTAATGACAAAAAAAGAAATGTTTGAGTCTTTTATTCTTCAATGGCAGATCACTTAATAGAAGAATATTAAAAATTACAAATAATTCAGGAAAAATATATAAAAAATAAGTGTCTATTTAATAAAAAATCTGACTTCGCAAATGTGTATGTGCTATTTTTTTTAAACTTAAACTTAGTAAAATAAATCAATCGCATTTAATCTGCACAAACATTAAATTGCACATACTAACAAAATACTATTTAAAAAAATATATATAAGTTACTCGATTTTTTTTTCTGGCTAACTACAAAAGACAGAAAAAATAAAACAAACATTTATACTGAAAAATAACATTTATTTGCAACAAAACTATAAATCAAAATGTTATAATGAATAAAAATTACAGCAATACTGATATTACTTCCATTGACAGTTCTTGCCTCCGAATAGCTGCACTTAGTAAAAAAGTAGGCCTAGGTTCTTTAATTTCTTCCAGGCCTTAATTGATTACACAATATGATGCTACCAAAACAAAATTGTCCTAGGACATTTCTCCGAAAAAACTGTCAAACCATCAATATTATTCGAGAACAGCATATGATTTCCTTTCTTACATCATCATTCGCTACTAAGCAAGGATGATATGCTCTAGCTGGAATGCGACACTGATCACTGCAGTAATATCCTGCAATAATAACAATAATAATATTAATATATTTTTATTTTACTAATTTCTAGTGATCATGTATATTTAATGGGACAAAAACAGCACAACAGCAATGAATGATCAAGAGGACTCTTCGTCTTCAGCGATAAGTATTTTTAAGAGCATAAAATTTGAAAATTTTCCTTTAAGTAAAAATTTCAAATTTCATAAGTTTTAAAAATACTTAAAAATTAAGGAAAATTTTTAAAATGTACAATTTAAAAATGTTAATTTAAAGATGCACATTGGACATCTGCTTCCTGCTGGTGAAAGCTATATTTTGATAATTGTATAAGGGAATTTACTAACTCTTTAAAATTTACATAGGTTACCATGGGATTTCACGATCAGAATTAAATGAAAAAAAATGGTGCCACAGTAATATAATAGAACTAGTGGGTAAGTGTGATCGAACATCGCTCAAAGGGTTTCGTTTAATATTCCTTTCAAAACACTTTGTCCTTTCTTTAATAAATCCAAATAAATTTCATTTAGCAACAACAACAAAAAAAACTCATGTTTTTTATAAAGTAAAAATTTACCGGTTCTGCATGAAAACCCATTTCTTTAAATTAGGGGGTAGAGAATAGCTCCGTTCCCTCTCTTTATACTTCACCAATTAAACTTCAAAACTGATCAGGGAAGCACCTTATCAAACTGAACCTATATACAAAATTTGAAGCAAATCGGATAATTCTGTATGAAAAACCCATTTATCTAAATTAAGGAGGGGAGATTAGCCTCCCGATCCCCCCTTTATACCTTACCATTGAACCCCCAAAACTAATCAAGGAAGCGCCTTATAACAATGAACCTATATACAAAATGTGAAGCAAATTGGATAATTCTGCATGAAAAACATATTTATCTAAATTAAGGGAGGGATTGGACCTTGTTCCCCCTTTCTATACTTAACCAATGAACCCCCAAAACTAAACAGAGAAGCAACTTGTCACATTGAACCTATTTACAAAATTTGAAGCAAATCGGATAATTCTGCATGAAATACCCATTTATCTAATTTAAGGAGGGGGATTTGCCTCCCTTCCCTACCCTTTATACTTAACCAATGAACCCCCAAAACTGATCAGGGAAGCGCCTTATCAGAACCCAGCAAACACAGAATTGTCAGAAACGTCACGAATTGATATAAGAAATATCATTATTGTCAGGTACATCGATTTTCATGTAACAATCCGATATATTTTTCATGGCAAAATACAGTTTTATCATATAAGTGGTGTCCGTACTGTAAAAGAATGGCGATAATCTTACGCAGCACAAAACCCGTATCAAATACTAGGTATCCATTAGCTATACCTACATAGGACGACATGTCGTCGTGCTAACATTACGTCGAATGCACAGTTTCCATTTGACACCATGGATATGATAATTTTTTAACACCCATCGATACATCGCCGATACACTATCATCGGCTGGCATTTATCTAAACCGGAGTGGCAACACATTTGACCTTCAATTCAATGGCCGCTGTGTTGTGAGTGTTTCGTAGCGGCGATAAAAATTCTTCTATAGAACATCTCAGCTAAAGTAAGTTATTTGTCTAATATATTGACTGTTTAAGTTGTAAATGTTATCTAAGTTTTCTTTTTTTTTAATGAATTAAGTATTTAATTCTTTTCATGCATTTTAAATTATGTGCTAGTGTACGTATATAAACAAACACGTGTAGTGTTTAGCGTTTGCATTAAATATTGAAAACAAAATTTGTACCTTTTTACGATTGGCTTTCAAATTACTTAATTCATGTTTTTTTATCTGACTAATAAGTATTGTTTAATGGGGAAATAGGAAATATAAAAGTATAACTTGCTTATTTATTATTATTATTTTTTTTGTTTGTGTAAGGTTAGAAGATTTTTTTTTTTTTTTTTTTAGTAGTTTACTAGTCTGCAAGATGCAATATAGGGCAGATGTGCCAGTAATGGACATCTTTCAAAGTGGAAAAAAAAAAATCAATAAAATTTTAACTTCCATTATTTTTTTCTTCATAAATTGCATGTTTTATTTATAATCTATGTTACTGTTGACACTTTTAAACAAAGCAATCTGAGGCAAAAAATGTTTCACAGTTCCATTGTTTTTGAGTGAAAATCTAAATTAACATGCTAAGAGCTGGCTTGAATTAAATTAATTAAATCTTTTTAATTTTCTTGCAAAAATTGTATGGTTTTGTTTTGATAATAATATAAAACTTTGAATTTTATATATTAATGGCCAATGGCCATTTAGAAAATCGTATTTATTTTTTTAATTTTTAGGACCCATGCCCATTACTGGAATACTTAATTAGTCGATTTCTAGTAATGTACATCACATTACTAAAAGTGCAATTTCAGTAATGTTCATAGTGTTTAAAATCTTTTAATTTAACTGAACAGCTAAGTACTCTAATTTAATTTTTAAATTGTACTTACCAGAATGTTTGTAATAACCTTTTTCTATATATATATAAATAGACGCTTGTAAATAATTTCATGTAATTAATAAAATTTGGTACTGTTTGGTTAGCCGGGCGGCAGTGATATATATATGCAGAGGTTAGTACTTGTCCTGATATTCCTGAAAAAAATAAAAACGTCCTGAAATGTCCTGAAATATGGTAGTCTGTCCTAATATTCCTGAAATTTTGCAAGTTTTGTGCTATGTCGGTATTTGAAATCATCAAATTGGGGGTAGGTGTACTTTTTTACTGATGCAAAACGATCACGAAAGTTGCAATTTTCTTTAGTCTATCATTAAAAATAATTTTCATCGATTTGCAAAAAAAAAAAAAAAAAAAAAAAATCGCAATTTTTGGTGATAAATTACCAAAAATCATTTTTTATAGATTAGTCATTAAAAAAAGTTTGCTATTTTCATCTGTCAGTCACAAAAAATCCCAATTTTTACCAGTCAGTTATAAAAAAAGAAACCTTTTGCAATTTTCGTCGATCAGTGAAGAAAAAAAAATTGAGATTTTTGTCTTTCAGTAATGCAAAAATTGCAGTTTTTTAGCAGTTTGGTCAAAGAGTTCTGGTAAAATTACTTTTCTTTTAAATGTATACTTTTACAACAAAAAAATTGTGTATATAGTGTATTATTTATGATAATAAAATGTATTGAACAGGGAGTTAAGGGTTTTTTTTGGTTTGGTTTTCAATCAAATGTGTCCTGAAATTGTCCTGAAATATCGTAAAAAGTATGTCCTGAAATATTTTCTGGGCTAGTACTACCCCTGTATATGTGTATGTACATATATCACTGGCGCGCCCGGCTAACTGAAAAGTACCTAAAGTTTTTATCATGCAATGAAATTAAAGTTTTTTAAAAACGGTGACTTGCATATTTTATAATTTGTATTTAAAGTTTTTTTATATCATGTTTGAAATTTCATGTATCTTTAACACATTTTAACCCCCCCCCCCAAAAAAAAAAAAATAAATAAATAAATAGGTACTTTTCCATTATACGGACACCATGCCAAAATGTAAGCTAATGCATAATGTATGTATGTGTATGTATCAGGGTTAGAAATAAGCAGTCGTTAGTCGCCAAATGCAACTAAATTATTGCATTTGACGACCACAAAATTATACCTAATCGTCAAATTTAACACCTAGCTTTTCTTTTTTCTTTCTTTTTTTTTTTTTTTTTTTTTTTTTTTACACAAATGCTTTTATTCCTATTTTAGTATAAGTTTGCATCCACACCCCTTCCGCTGCCTGCACTTGAAACACCTGTTTTAATATACTGTGTAAAGAATGTTTTAAAATTTCAGTGTTTTTCCTCAAAAAAAAAAAAAAAAAGTATTTATATAGAAATCAATATCTTTAAATGCCATACAAATATACATTAATTGGTATCCAAAAGTTCATTTATTTGCTTCTTTTTTCATTTTCTGATGTACTTTCAATCATAAGATTTTTTTAAAAATTAATACCTGGTTGTATCTAAAAGTTCAAATTTTCTTTCTATGGATATAAATGCTTGATAATCTGTTTTGTATGTATATTAGCTTTATAAAAAGAATTATTTAAACATTTTTCTAGAATCCAAATATTGTAGTTTAATGCTGTTTTAAAATTTTATCGAAAGCCAATTTTTATTTTGTTTTAGTGATTAACGCAGGGATAAAATGTTTAATATGTACAGCCCCCTTGCCCTTAACACATAAAGGTAATTACAATATTATTGTTAACCTGGGTTCGAAAAGAAATGAAAAAATATCATATAACATGAAATGCAGTTTGACACCTAGGAAAAAAATTGCAGGTGTCATTTGACGCCTTACTTAGAATTCCCAATTTCTAACCCTGATATGTATGCTTGGCGACAATGGCTCCTGTATAACAAAGAAGTACCATAAAAAAAAACTTTCCCAAGTTTTATATTTGAAGCTGAATTTTTAAATGTAGAATCAATAATTATGTTGGACAATATTTACTTAGAAAAGCTATTGAAAGATAAACTTGCAGCTTCATTAGAAATATTTTTTTCTCGTTTTCGTTTTGTTCAGTTAAGAAGACCAAGCTTACTATATTTATGTTAATTTTTTTTAATAAAAACAAATTATTTTGTTGTGTAAAACAAAATTTTCTTGAAACTTGTTTACTAAATCTTAATAGTTTGTTTTTTGTGAGTGTAAAAAAGCAAATTGTGTCTGTTTTCAATTAGTTGATCTTAAATTTTGTTAAGTAAAAAAGAAAAATAGAAAAAGACATTTTCTATTAGTTACATTATCTATCTATAGCATTTTCATGCTAAATGACGTGTTTTAATGTCTAATTTATATTAACTCTGAAAATATTTATAATCATCAATAAGTTAACTATTTTGAAAATATGGGACCCAGAAGCAGAAAATTCTCCAAGTGTCTGCGACGGATATTTCAGCGGTAGAAAATAATCTGCAGGTAAACTATGTTACAATTCAGGATTGGCAGGTCTTTGACATGTGTCCGTTTTTGAGTTTTAACTGCTATGTCCAAAACCATCTTATGTCAAAAACCTCAAATACTGCATTGATATGTAAAATTTTACATTAAATAGTACTTATATTAGATGAAACAGTACAACATTATACGTAATAAATAAGTCATTTACTGTATATCATCAATAATTAATATCTAGTAAAGTATTACTGTTACATGCAATTTTTTAATTTGATTTCTCGATATTTACCAGCAGAGTTGTATAATATAGACGCACGCGCGCACGGCGTGCGCGGAAAATTTTCTGCAAAATTCGGAATTGTGCAGAAAATTTTTTTAGGAAAAAAAAATTTTTTTTTTTTTTTTTTGTTATACCAAAAAATTTAAAATATTTCCCAATTTTATGTAAGATTTATTTACTGTTTGCGCACAATTCAAAATTTAAAGATGCAAAACATTGTGACATTACAGACGCTTGCAAAGAGGTCAAATTATTAAGGATTGGGTTGTTTCTAAATGCATTGACAAAATAATTGATAAGAATTCAGCTCTTCCTATCTTGATTTTTAGCTTTATTATTTTTAACCAAAATAATTATTCTTTAATTAATATTAATTAATTTTAAATGGTAATTATTTTAAACTACTGTTTTTAATTATATCGTCAAAATAATAGAACATGTAATTTTATTAAACATTAAATTAATTTGCAGAAAGTTTTTGATTCAATATTTATGTGCGCAGAAAGTTTTTGGTTTTATACAAGTCTGTTTACCAGCAACCTATTGGTGAATTGAGCTGTTTTTTTCCCGCGAGATATTGAAGAATTTCACGTTTATTTTTTGTAACCAACTGATGAATTTCGCGATTGTTTTCCTGTGATCGATTGAAGAAATTTGTGATATTTTCCTGCTACCAATTGACAATTTTTTTTTTTTTTTTTTTTTTTTGCCAACTGATAAGCGAATTTCGCGCTTGTTTTCCCGCGTCTTACAGGTGAAACTCGCATGTTTTTTTTTTTTTTTTTTTTTTTTTTTTTTTTTTTTTTTTTTTTAACACATAATTGGACAAATTTCACAATTGTTTTCATGACCGATCGGCGAATTTGGCTATTTACATGCAATAGCTTGACAAAATTTACAATTTTTCCTTGCGACTGACTGACGCATTTCGCAATATTTTCCGCTATCTATAGATGAATTTTGCAATGTTCTTCCGCAGCAGATGGAAGAATTTTGGGTTTTTTTTCTGCAACTGACTGAAGAGATTCACTATTTTTTCCCGTAACAGACAGATGAATTTCTAGATAGTTTTCTAACGACTGATTGACTAAACTCGTGATATTTTCCTGCAACTGATTGATGCTTTTTTCGGATTTTTTTCCACGTCTTGCTGGCAAAACTCGCAGGTTTTTTTTCACATGATCGTAGACGAATTTTGCTATTTCCCCCCTGTTATCGACTGGGGAATTTCGCAATTTTTCCCACAACAGATTGGCAAATTTTTCGATTTTTTCTTCACACGATCGATTAACAAATTTCGCAATATTTTCACATGACTGTTTAACGAATTTTGCGAAATTTTGCTGTGCCCGATTGACAAATTTTTTGGTTTTTTTCCGCAACCTATTGGTGAAATATGCAGACGGAGATTTTTTTTCGCAAACCCAAAATGCTATGCAGCTATTAACAAAAAAAACAGGCAGAGTGCATTTGCAGCTCTAAAAGAAAATATAGGGTCTGCTTTTTGCTGATTTCTTCAACCGCTTTTCACAGATTTTCTCTTTTGAACTTTCTGCCGAGATGCAAGCACGGTATATGAGCAAACGCTGTTGGTCCATTGAGCAAGGATGTCGGAGGGAAAAAAATGATATTTAGCTTGCAAAGAATGAGACAATGCACAGAAGATCATAGCGCTCTGCCAGATGCGAAGCGAAAGTGTGGCTGCGGCACCGCACTCACTGACAAAGTAAAAAAATGTGCAGAAGGAGGGAGAAAAAATCTGAGCCGAAGAAAATTCCATGGAAAAAAATCTGCTGAAGAGGGGAAAAAATCTGCGACATACGTCGCCAGTCTCTATCTTTCTGCTACTGGGATATAGTATATTAAAAAAATATTGTATACTTTTGAAAATGCCATGATATTTACGAACCCTGATTTTTGTATATATAAAATAAGACAAAATGCCTTCAGTATGAAATAAAATGTTTCTAGTTGGTTATATATCGGTACTTTTGGGTTAGCCGGGCACCAGTGATATCTATACACATATATATCTACACAGATACATATATACATATGTATATATACACACATATATGTATGAATATATATACATATGTTTATACACAGTTTCCCCCAGGTTTAAAAAAGGGCAGGGTGCTGATGATGAGAAAAGGGCACTTTTCAGATTCTTATTGGCACTTTTTTTAATTTTTAAAGTTATTATTTTGGTGTTTAAAGCCACTTTTAATATTTAAAAGTCAGGGCATTCTTTTTAAGACAACATTGAGTCAGTTTTTACTCTGGAAGGAAATTTTTTAATGCAAAAAGGACACTTTTTCTACTGAGGGGCAAGAAGTGTGCTAATTATTTTTGTGAAGGGCGAGAAGGGTGCTATTTTGTAAACCAAAGGGCAGGCAGGGTTCAGCACCCTTCTGAAACCGTCTGGGGGAAACTGATATACATATATATATGTACATATATCACTGGCACCCGGCTAATCGAAAAGCACCCAAAATTTTTATCATGCAATGAAATGAAAAGTTTTTAAAAAACCGTGACTTGCATATTTTATAATCTATGTATAAAGTTTTTTATATGATGTTTGAAATTTCATGTTTTGTTAGCATTGTACCCCCCCCCCCCCCCCAAAAAAAAAAAAAAATAATAATAATAAAAATAAAATAAAAAGGTACTTTTCTGTTATACGGACACCATGCCAAAATGTATGCTAATGTATGTATGTATATGTATGCTTGGTGACAATGGTGTCTGTATAACAGAAAAGTACCCTAAAAAAAACTTTACTAAGTTTTATATTTGAAGCTGAATTTCTAAATCTAGAATCAATAATTATGTCAGACAGTATTTACTTAGAAAAGCTACTGAAAGATAAAATATCTCATTTAGATAAACTTGCAACTTCATTAGAAATAATTTTTTTCTCGTTTTCGTTTACTTAAGAAGACCAAGCTTACTATATTTATGTTAAAATTTTTTAATAAAAACAAATTATTTTGTTGTGTAAAACATAAAATTTTCTCAAAACTTGTTTACTAAATCTTAATAGTTTGTTTTTTGTGAGTGTAAAAAGCCAATTGTCTGTTTTCAATTAGTTGATCTTAAATTTTGCTAAGTAAAAAAAAAAAAAAGACATTTAGAATATTGTTTTATATAAGTTTTCATGCTAAATGACATATATGTTTTAATGTCTAATTTATATTAACTTTAAAAATATTTATAATCATCAATAAATTAACTATTTTGAAAATATGGGATATAGTACATAAAAAAAATTCTATATTTTTGAAATCATGATATTTACAAATCCTGATTTTTGTGTGTATAAGATAAAAATGCCTTCAGTATAAAATAAAATTTTCTAGTTTATTATATCAGTACTTTTCAGTTAGCTGGGTGCCAATGAAATATATACACACACCCATATATATGTGTATATATATATTACTGCCCCCCCCCCCCCTGGCTAACCGAAAAGTACCGTTATATCTTACCATTTTTATAATGGGCTTAAGTCTAATTTTTAATAGACCCAATTACATGCGATTTTTTTTTTTATTGATATGTTTATTTTTACATGTAAGTTTTTAAAGATACTATATTGCAATGTTAAAATATTGGCTATTTGTTTCTAGCTCATGTTGAATTATTGGCAAGATTAAAATTAAAAAATATGGCTATCACTGGTCAAAGTATATCTTCATAAGCAGTCTACTAGTGTGGACAAAATGGGAGAAATAAAAGTAAGTTAATTTTTGTTTATTTATTTGATAAGTATTGTGTTATGTGCTTAAATTATAAGCACGGCGGGATTCGCGGTGAAAATTTTGAAATACCACCCAAAAAAGATTGTGGGTGGGAGCCTCCCGCCCAAAAAATTTCACAATTTTAGGAAAAATTTGCATTATTTTATTTACCTGCAACTGAACGATAAATTTCGTGATTTTTTTTTTCCCGCAACCGATCGACGAACTTTGCGTTTCTTTCGCGACAGATCGACAAACTTTGCTGTTTTTTCCGTGACAGATCGGCGAACTTTGTGGTTTTTTCTAGATTGACGAACTTGGCGTTTTTTCCACAACAGATCCACGAACTTTTAGTTTTTTAAGCGACTGGTCGACGAACTTTTCCTTTTTTAAGCGACTGATTGACGAACTTTGTTTTTTGGTGACAGATCGACGAACTTTGTGTTTTTTCCGCGATCGATTGATGAAATTTGCTTTTTTCCCACGACTGATCGGCGAACTTTGTGGGTTTTTTTGGCGACAGATTGACGAACAGCGTTTTTTCCACGACAGATCGACGAACTTTGTTTTTTCCATGACAGATTGACGAAATTTGCGTTTTTTCCGAGATCGATCGGCGAAATTTGTGTTTTTCCCGCGGTCTATCGACAAAATTCGTGTTTTCTTTTTCACAATCGACCGACGAAATTTGCGTTTTTTCGCGATCGATCTACGAAAATCGCGTAACTTTCCAAACACTTCACAGAATACTGTGGGCTCAAATAAATGGCAATAACAAAAATGAAAATCCTAATTATGAATATATATGAATTAATAAAATGAATTTCATCAAAGTATCGCAAAAAAAAAAATCCGAGAAATTAGTCAAATGATCGTGGGAAAAATTGCGAAATCTCTCAAATGAACTCTGGGGAAAATCATGAAATTAGTCAAACAATGATTTCAGTAAAAAAATCAAAAAATCCATCAAGTGATTTCGGGGAAAAATCGCGAAAATAATCAAACGATCGCAGAAAAAATCATGAAATTCATTAAACGAATGAGAAAAAAAATCGCTAATTTTACGATCGTAAAAATCATGAATTTTATCGACCGAGCGTGTAAAAATCATGAATTTTCTAATGCATAAGTGCAATTTTTTCTTATTTTCTGTTCAGTTGTTCCAAAAATGCAAAATATTTATTCAAGGGAATTTATTTCTGTTTCTGCACTTGATAAATTTTAGGAATGTGTGTGTGGGGGGGGGGGGGGAGGGACTGAAACTTTGCACAGGGCGCAAATTTTCTTTTGCATGATCCTCTTTTTTTTCCCTCTCCAGTCGCTCCCCCTCTCCCACACACTTTCCTCCCATAAAATGGACTTTTGAAAACAGAAATTCTGTTGTTCTGATTGACTTACGTGTTGTGAGTTCTAAATAAATGTAAAAAAAAAACAAAAAACAGATGCATCAACTGCATAATTGCAATATGCATTTTCCATTTACGGCACGTTTCTATAAGTGGAACATTAAAAAAGTGAAGTTATTTTAATCAGATTATTATGAGATTCTTAAAAGTACAGCACGATTTCAGCTTACCTTGATAATGTGCACTAGTGAATCCAGAGTGTGGCGTTCTGGGGAGGGGGGTAATTCCCCCCCCCTCCCTTAGTTTAGATAAAATGGAGTTTTCATGCAGAATTATCAGATTTCTTCCAAATTTTGTATATAGACTCATTGTGGTACGGAGCTTCCCTGATTAGTTTTGGGGGTTCATCGGAAAAGTTTAAAGGGGAACAAAGGCTAACCCCCCCTCCCTCCCCTTAATTTAGATAAATTGGTTTTTCATGCAGAATTATCAGATTTGCTCCAGAGTTTGTATAGAGGTTCATTGTTATAAGGTGCTACACTGATTAGTTTTGGGGGTACATTGTAAAGGTGAAAATAAGCAGTCTCCACTCGTCGATTAAACTTTAAAAACTGGCGATTAAAAATATGGAAAGAACCAACCAAATTCAGGATTTCCTGATTACCATTTTCCCCTAAATTTCACGATTTTTCCGCGTCCGTTCGACGTAATTCGTAATTTGTACGCACCGTTGGAAGAAATTTATGATTTTCTGTACATAATCGACGAAATTCATGATCTTTACGCGTCCGATTGATAAAATTCATGATTTTTATGCGCATAATCGACGAAATTCATGATTTTTACATGCCCAGTTGATAAAATTCATGACTTTTACACGTTTGATAGACGAAATTAAAGATTTTTACTCTCCCGAATGACAAAAATCAAGATTTGTATTTAGCTGTTCAATGAAATTTAAGATTTATACGTAGCCGATCGACGAAATTCAAGATATTTATGTAGCCGATCGACAAAATTCAAGATATTTACGTAGCCGATCGACGAAATTGAAGATTTTTCTGCACCTGATTGACAAGATTGAAGATTTTTCTGCACCTGATCGACGAAATTGAAGATTTTCCTGCACCTGATCGACGAAATTGGAGATTTTTGTGCACCCAATCGACGAAATTGAAGATTTTTATGCACCCATGCGACGAAATTCATGACTTTTATGCACTCTGTCAATAAAATTCATGATTTTCATTCTCCCGATCTACGAAATTCATGATTTTTACGTTGAATGATAAAATTTATTATTTTTACGTAGCTGATCGACAAAATTCATGATATTTTTTTGCACCTGATCGACGAAATTTAAGATTTTTCCTCATCCGAAAGACGAAATTCATTATTTTTATGCACACTATCGACAAAATTCATGATTTTTATGCGCTTGATTGACAAAATTCATGATTTTCCATGCGATATTGACGAAATTCATGAATTTTACGCTCTCGAATGACGAAATTAGCAATTTTTTCTGAAACTAATTGCCGAAATACACACAATTCCTGAATTTGTGGAGATTTTGGCCTGCTGGCCACAAGTTGTGCATGTGTAATGCATTCATGATTCATATCATGTTGTGGGTTATTATTTAGTACATAAACATACCTATTTATTATTGTCAGACCTTCATTCTATACAAATAATTTTTTTTGAAAAGTACTTATGTAGTTAGTTAAAAAGTACCTAAGCTAGTGTGACTTATGTAGTTAGCTATATAAGCATGTTGTGTAGAACTTTACTGTTAACTTATTTTAAAATTTAAAATAGATTGGAAATTAATATCTGAAGTTTATTCAAAACAATATAAATTAAAACATTTTTATTTAGTACATAAATTACTTTTTTACTGTAAAGTCATTGTATTTAAAAAAAATAAATATTCAGTGACATACGTGTATTTACTGGCTACTAAAGAAATTATTCTCATTAGCCAGTAACTGGCTACTAAAACAAATCAACCTACCGGCCAGTGGCTACTAAACGAAATTCCTTATTTTCTCCTTTAGTTCATTGGTTACAAAGGGGGAACGAGGGGCTAATCCCTCCCCCTTAATATAGTAATAGCCTTTGAGCTCAATGCCATCAGTTTAACTGGACGCTTTTATTTTTATTTTAATGGTACTATCAAGTTGTTTGCCGTCAAATTTTGGTGGGTTTCATCTAGTTTTCTTTTATTTATTAGGGTTGAGTGCGCCAGGTTTTGTTTTAATGAAAATGTTTGTCTGATTCAGGTTGATGATTTTTAAGTTAATAATATTTTTTTGTCTGGTTCAGTTAGAGTTGTAGGTTTACTTGATATAATGTTTAGCAGGCTTATTTTCAGGTTGGTTTGTTGTCTGGCTTAGTTCATTGTGGTCACTTATGGGTTTTGCGGGGCTGATTGCAACTGTCTTGATCCAGTGCAGTATTCTATTTTATGTGCATTAATTCCAGGGAAATAATCAAATAAAAGTATGGTGTCATTTAAAAAAAAAGAAAATCCAATCATTGTTAACAACAGATTATGCAATCTGATGCAGAATTTCACCTAAAAGTGTTAAAAGGAAATTATAACTACAATCATCAAAACTTACTCAAACCAGGGTTGGCAGGTTTCTGACAGTTTAAACTGTCACTTCAAAAACCTAATCAGAAACCTCGAATACTACATTGATATGTAAAATTTCACATTAAATGTCATATATATACAACATTAGATGTAATGTTTAAAATGTTACTATTACTGTAAATCAATAATTAATATCTAGTAAAGTGTTATTGTTAAGTGTAATTTTTTAACTGGCTAAAATTGTTTTTAAGTAATTGAAACTGCTCACATGAGCTGCACATTTTTTCCCTTACTAAATATCTTAAATGTGCCCGTAATTTAAAACAATGATATCATCTTCCTGCAGCATGGCTTAAAGAGTGTAAAGAATCATAGAATCCCAGCTGCCAAGTGATACCTGCTGGAATAGTCAACTGAACATTTTATGGAGCCCTGAAACATTTTATGGAATCGGAATATTTCAGAAAATTATGGAAGAGCATAAGGAGGATGCAAGGAATATTAGAATTTCCCAACTAGTTAATGATTTTAATTTATGCAGTGCAAATATCTTATTCTTCAGTTAAAACCCATAGGTGTTTCATTGCATTAGATATTCTTAAACGAGATACTGCTAAAATTGTTAATGCATGTCATGTTTGATCAAGTCTTCAGAAAAAAAGTTCACTTAAGCCCCATATGGAAAATGTGCATAATAAGAATGGATCAAATCATGAAACTTTGAATTTTTTTTGTTTGATTTTGCATCTCAACCATAACGGTTGCAGAAATTTATTCAGCTTGCACATGGACTACAGAAAGCAAGGGTCGATGCAGGTTTTTTTTCTTGGGGCCCATTTTGTGAAAATTAAAGGTTATTTTTGTGAAAAATATTTTTTAACGAAAGTTGAAATCCAGTTAATAAAATTTGAACCAAGCATTTATAAACAAAAACCTTTTAAAATCCTTTTGCTGAAGTTTTCCTCTCTGGTGAACTTGTTTGTTTACAAATTACACATTTTAAAACATCACAAAATAATAAATAGATAATAAATAGTAATTTTTTATGGAATAGAATTTTGTGAAGGGAACCTATTTTATCAAATTGATTTCTGTGAAGGGGCCCATTTTATTAGATTTTTGTGAACGGACCCTAAATAGGCCCCAAATTTTTCCTGGATCGACCCCTGGAAAGAATAGATAAATGTTTACCTGTATGCTGGTAACATAAATCACATTTCTTAATAAGGGTGTATAATTTTAAATTAAAAATTAAATTTAATTACAACTATTGCAATTTAAACTTAAATTATTTACACTAGTTTGTATCTGAAATAGCAAAAACTTTCTTCTGGTCTTTGATAAAAATGCATTTGTAACTTTTTTTTTTTTTTCAGATTCTCCTTTTTTCAGCCTATGGTGGCAAAGATGCACATAGTGCAACCAGGAAAATGATGTCCTAATATCCAGTATCTTCGCAGAAGCAGAAAATTCTCCAAGTGTCTGCGACGGATATTTCAGCGTCAGAAAATAATCTGCAGGTAAACTATGTTACAATTCAATAAGTATGAACCCTGAGGGGGTAGTTGAACTGTTTGGAAGGGAGAAAAATAATCTATCCCACTATTTTATATGATATTTGAAGAATTACATTAATACAGACATGACAAAAAGTTTGAAAAAAAATTAAATCTAGAACCGAGAACTCAGAATGATTATATGCAAAGTGTTTATTTTTAAAAAAAGGAAGAACATCAAGCTCTATATATACACAACATCTCTACGTTTTTCAACTTTCACCAATGTTATGGACCTTTAACAATTGGGTTGCTAAATGAATTTCTGATTTTTTTTTTTCGATTTTGTGCACTGGAGATGAGTTTCAGAACCTTTACAAAATCAGATGTCTTTATTTTTAACTACTTGCATGAAAAATACATATTTAGGATGATGGCATCAATATCCATTTCTGAATAAAATTGTTTTATTATATCCTTAATGAAGTATAGGTAAAACTTGAATCCCTGGTATTTTCTTAGGTTCTATGTGCATTGAAATTTTAAACTGATGTCCAAAGTTTGAAAGGGAAACAGTCAATTCATTTTTTCTGTTAGATGAGAAATGTTTGTTGACTTTAAAGCTCTTCTGAAATCCAAAAGAACTACTTTCTGACTTCTAAATTCATTTTTCTTCGCAAATACATGAAATTGCCAGGTGTTCTTATTCAGAAACTATGTATTCAAAAGACATTTTCCTTTTTTTTTTGGTAAAGGCAGAAGTTTTTTCAGAAAAAACAATCAAAGTCAGCAACCTAATTCTGATGCACAAGAAAGGAAAAAACATTCTCACGTAACAAGATTCGCTGACAAGTTGATAAGTAATTTATTTATCAAAAAACACTATTTGATTCCAAATTGCTTTAATAGTCATGCCTGCCAATTGGGTACCTTTTATGTTTAAAAATGAGTAAGAAAATTTAGCGTTGTTGAGCAGGGAATTTGAGAATTACTTTAAATTGTCAAGTCCTAATTTCTGTAAATTGCAAGGATCAACTAGTTTGTTGTTTCTAAATGTTTCCTTGGAGTTCAGGAAAAATAAAATTCCATGTGCACTACAAGTTCTGCACAGTTCTAATCTCATTTCTGCTTAGTGCTGACTAGGCGAATTTGGTGGGGCGCAGCACACGGTGGACCTTACTGTCCTTTTGGTTCTTTTCCTTTTTGGTAGCAAAAAAAAAAAAAATCTTGAAATACATCTGTCTGTCATCAGAATGTCAGTAGGTCGAGGAAAAAAATTGCAAAATTTCTTGATCAGTTGTGGGGGAAAAAATACAAAATTTGTTGATTGATTTCATGGAAAAAATTATGTATTTCGCCAATCTGTTGCGGGAAAAGTTTTTAACTACTTGCCTCTGTTGTGAGAAAAAAACCACACCATTCGATAATCGGTCAAGGGAAAATATCAGTAAATTCGTCAATTGGCCACGGGAAAAATATCGTGAAATTTGTTGATCTGTCGGGGGGGGGAGGGGGGGGTTGTAAAATTCACTGTTTTGTCACTGAAAAATATCGCAAAGTTTGTCAATTGGTCTCGGGAAGAAAGTTGTGAAAATTTTCGATCAGTTGCGGGGAGAGGGATGGTAAATCATGAAAATTTTCAGTCTTAACGCAAGGAAAATCGCGAATCTTGTCACTCTCGCAAGAAGAAACCATGCAATCAGTCGAGCAAAATATCACAAAAATTGCCCATCTATCATGGAAAAAAATTGCAAATTTGTCAATTGGATGCATAAAAATATTTCTAAATTCGTGAGCAGGTTGTGAAGAAAAATCCCAAAAATTTTCATTCAGACGCAGCGAAAAAAAAGTGTTCATTTTGTCAATCTATCGGTCAGAAAAAACCATGAAATTCACCAATCGGTCGTGGGGGAAAAATCGTGAATTTCTTCAATCTCAAGGAAAAAATCATAAATGTTGTTGGTTGGTTGCTGGAAAACATCGCAAAATTGTCAATCAGTCGCTTGAGGAGGAAAAAATTACAAATATTTTCAGTTGAACACTGGAAAAAAAAAATCATAAAATTTGTAAATCATGTTGGAAAAAAAAAAGCATGCAAATCACCGATCACTCACGGAAAATATCGCAAAATTTGTCAATTGCTCATGAAAAAATATTGCAAAATTTGTTGATATGTTGTGGGAAAAAATTGCAAAATTTGTCAATATGTCGTGGGATCCTATCGTGTCAATCCCCACAAAATTTTTTGATCGGCATGAGAAAATATTCATCAGTTGGTTGCGGGACTTGATCTTCGCTTTAAAAAACAAATTTCTTCGGAAAATGGTAATTCTTTTTTGGGCCGGAGCCTTCCGTCCTCAACATTCTTTTGGGTGGGATTTCAAAATTTTGGGCATGAATCCCATCATCCGACCCTGAAATTCAAGCCTTGTATAGATTTATTATTTAAAGTGGTTTTTCTGTAATTTTCTACGTTATGAAATGAGACAACTCAATGTAATTAACTCTTAACAAAACTCAATACAATTAAATATTGAGAGTGTGCTATTGGAGGGTTTAGAAACAAATCTATTGGTAAATACTGTTTGATATTAATTTATATCCGAACGGAATAGCTGCTGCAATAATAGTAAATATTTATGCACTGTATGATTGTGCATAAATGTTATATACAGTGTTGTTATAACTAAAGTTACCCTGCTTAGACCTGGTTGACAGATATCGATGAAACTTGGAATATAAGTTATATGAGGGGGCGGAGGGGAGTTGCAAAATTCACCGGTCCATCACTGAAAAATATTGCGAAATTTCTGAAAAGAAGCCGACTCAGACTCCGGCTGTTTGTTTGTTTGTTTGTTAGACTGTTTGAAGTGAAATTAAACCAATTCTCAATATGCTGCCTGGTGTACATTGTAGATGAAAACTGTAGTTATTTCTGAACTGATAAAATTTTAATCTTTATTTTATTTTATTTTTCCTTTCCATCAAAAATTTTTCTGCTCTGGGGAACCTTATTAATCTACTTTCCCCTTTTCAAGTCCACAAATCCGAAATAGTAAAATTTCTGTTTTCTTTTCTTCTTTAGATTTCGATAGTTGGAATTTTTCGGGTTTGTGGGATATGAAATTGAAAAATTAGTAAATCATTTGAGAATTTCTAGCTGAGCAAGTTTATTGGCAGGCATGCCCAAAAAGCTGTTGGCAATATTGGAAACTTCATCATTTGATTGCGAAAAATAATTGTGAATTTCATCCATAGATTGAAAATAAATCGTGATTTTCGTCAATGTATCTCAGAAGAAAAAAATATGAATTTCGTCTATCGGTCATTGAAAAAGTTGCCAATTTTGTTAATCGATGGCTGATAAAAAAACGTGATCTTAGTCTATGAAGTGGTTATAAAAAGAAAGAAAAATTCTCCAGTCAATTGCATTAAAAAATTGTTGATTTTGTCAGTCATTGTAATATATCTGGAAATTTGTCGATCAGTTGATAAAAATCGTAAATTTCGGCATTCACTTTTCGAAATATCGTTTTTTGTCATTCATCTGTCTAAGAAAAAAAAAAATCTAATTTCTTCAGTCTCATCAATCAGTCCCTGAAATGAATCTCAAAATTTGTCGACCATTGGTTGATAAAAAAAAATCTCGAAATTTCAACAGTCACTCGCTGTGAAAAAAAAACATTTTGATTTTGCCAGTAAGCCATAACATATAATTGCGAATTTCTTCTGTGTCTTCAATTTCGTCAGTCAAGCAAAAAATCACAAATTCCTTCAGTTAGTCGTGGTGAAATATCATGCATTTCTTCAATCAGTCTCTGCAAATATTACTGATTTTGTCAATCTGTCATTGAAATATATCATCAAATGTGTCGATTGTTCATTGATTAAAATCTTATTTTTCAGTCACTTATGGCTTAAAAATATCGCTGATTTCGTTAGTTGGTCATTGAAATGAATCAGGAAAATGTGTCGATTGTTCGTTATTAAAAAATGCATATTTCGGCAATAGTGGAAAAAAATCTTTTGTCAGTCGATCATCGAAATATATTACGAAATTTGTCAATCATTTTTGTCAATAAAAATAGTAATTTATGGCAATCAGTCACGGTAAAACAAAAATCTCAGATTTCTTTCTGTAGCTTTCCGATATTTTTTAAATTTAAACCCTATCTTACCAAAACTAATTTGTCTTGTTAATTTATATGCAAATAATGTACTAATATTGTATTCTTAAATATTTTCTAGCTTCAGTGAGACACGACCAACTGTTTGAAGATGCTGCTGTTAGTGACATTCAAAGCTGGATAGCCAAGTGGCTGCGATATGCAACAGATAGAGAGTTGGGCTGTCGAAAAAAACAACCTAATGTATCAGAAAATTTTGATTTTAATAAATAAATAAATAAATTACCATGTATTAGTATTGTCATTTCTTTTTTTTTTCCAAATCTTAATATCAAAATTTTTATTACATACAATTTCAAAGGTTTTGAAATATCAATATTTGTATGGAGTTAAATAAAATTTGTTCCAAAGTTGATTTTTCTTTTTTCTTTTTTTTTTTTTTTTTTATCATTGCAGAGGATGAAGTCAAAAAAGGATCTTTCAAAGTTTATTATACTTTAGCCAAAAATCTAAAATACTTTATAAAAATTATCTCATGTTTCTTTTAAGTATATCAACAGTTTTAAATTATCTGCACAAACTAAAAAAGTCAGTTTTTATAAATAGCCTTGACTTGACAATAGCTTTTGTAAGGTAGTTTATCAGTGAAGCTAATCTAAAAAATAAAAATCAAAGTACAACCAATATTATTGCAGTTTGACGACAAATTTAAACTTTTAAAGTATTGTTAAGTATGTAAACAATGCCATTTTTGAAAAACAAATTTTATTTTTGGCATAAATACTATTTTCAAATCTTCAATTATTACTAATTTGATACTGTGCATTTTGTTTTGGAGCAGCTTTTCAGTGTTCTTAAGGTCGAAATATGAAGCAGCAGAGATGTTACTATAGTACATTTTATGATGAATGTGATCAAGTTATTCATGTGAAATATAAATAACATACACAGACAGGTGTGGGAGAATTAACAGAAAATTTTATCAGACAATGATTTACTTCACTAGCCAACAAGATGCAAGATACAGTTGAACATTGTTATGACAAGATGTAAGTAACTGAAAAAGAAATAGTTTCATAATCTTTTGAATAAAAATATTGAAAAAAAAAACTTAGTTTACTGAAGATAATTGAGGTGGTCAGGGCAAGAAAGAGATAAGCCACATTTGTAAACTTCTGAGATATCAGTTTGAAAGTTATATCAAAAACTCAAATCAAGATATATAACTTAAAGTTTTTTCGCCAATGTCTTAGTAACATTTGAGATACTGAGCCACAATATGGCATTACTTTAATTATATTAATATTACGTTTTTTGTAAATTAGCTATCTTTATTGGGGTAAAAAACGAAACTTGTCACATAGGCTGCCACCAAGTGACATTAGAAACAAATTATATGTTTTATATTATAATTTACAATATTGAGCAACAGATTACAGTACTATATTTATTTCACTAAAAATGTGGCTTGGGACTTTCTTGCCCCGACCCCCTCAATTGTTGGGTAAAGCCAGATCAACTATTTAAAGTGTAGTACATTGGGAAAATTGTAAAGTTTTCTGAATAAACATGTTAGGAAGTCTGCCATTATAATTTTAGAAAAATTTAGTGTCTAGTGGCTAATTAAGCAAACATCACATTTTGCATAGTTTGTTCAAAATATCAACTTTTATCAAAGATAAATAAAATGTTTAACTGTTTTATTGCATTTTAAAAGTACAACTAAACTTAATGTAGAAATTTTTCTTTAAAAAAAAATGGTGGTATGTTCATTTAATACTAGTGATGTGAGAAATATAAGTCAATTTTTTTACAGTAAACTTGTAAATAGAAAAGACCGGCTAGAAAGGTAAAAGGGAGATGTATCATTTATTGTGTTGTCCTCTAAATGTTTCTTAATAAAAACCCACAACCCGTACTGCATCAAATATTTCACTAAAGTCAATTTTTTTTGTTTTGTTCTCTTTTTCTGCACCATTTATAATAATAAAAATACCTAAGAAGTCTTATTTAGTTTTAAAATGATTTAAATTAACAATTGCAGAATTCTGGCTAAGCATGAACTTATAAATTTTCTTGTAATAGAATTTTAGAATGATCTACATAATTTTTTTTTTTTTTACGTTAAACCATTAATATGTAACAAAATGCTCCATATTCTGCTGATTATGTGTGTGTTTTTTCAGGTAACAAAGATTATATATATATATTTTAATTCTTTATTAGATTTTATACAGAAAGAATTTCAAAAGTTTTTTTTTTTTTTTTTTTTTTTTTTTTTTTTTTTTAGATGACAGCAAAATATATAATAATAATATTTAAAAAAAATCAAAGCATTAAATATTTTTTCTGAATAGCTTGAAATTTGATTTGCCTTAAAACCTTTTTTAAAAAAAATTCTGTTATGTATGTCAACTAGGAGTGATAAATGACAATAACGGAATAAAATAATTTTTTTTTTTTTTTTTGGGGGGGGGGGGGGGGGTCTGAAAACTTTAAATGCATTTTTAGAAGAACTTTGATTTCACTGATTTTAGTATGCGGTAAATTAGGTTACTTGGAAATTTTACAGATATTCTTAAGAAATGTTTTTTTTACATTGATTTGCACATAATGTAGTTATGCCATGAAAGTTGAAGTATCTGTCGTAAATTTTTAATTTTGAATCATTTATATTGAAAAATAGATTTTTTTAATTTAAAATTGGTCTTTTTGCTAAAAATTTCAAATTTCTAGTTCATTGCACAGAACAAGAACAAAAGAATGTGGCAATGAAAAAATTTTTAAATGAATAAAGACATTTATATAAAAGATTTAAAGAAATCGAAAAAACAAAACTTGGTATCTGTATTTAGTTAAAGAATTGAAGTTAAGTACAACACCATAAAATGATAAATTGAGCATGTGAGTGGAAAAAGCATAACATTAGAGCTGATGTAAATGTTGAGGAAACGCCAAAAAAAAAAAAAAAAAAAAAAAAAAACGTGCATTTCAAAGTAAAAAACTGATTAATTTTATTTATCAATGAAACTATTTCTATTTATCAATGAAACTATTTCATTTCATTTTTTGTTTTTAGAATGTTATTCTTTTTCCACACACCTGTTCAGTTAACTGCAAAATGTGAAAAGGAAAAAAAAAATCTTCAGTTAGCTTTTGACAATAAAAGTTTAATTATTTTTATTTATAGAACTAGGATAAATTAACTTGCGTATTTTCCATTTGTTCCTTTCTTTATATAACAGTAGAGGAGAATAAGCTACTATAAATAAACTTGATTTTATAAGCTAATAATTTTTTTTTTTAGTTTTCAATACTATGAAATTCAATATATTCTTTACTGTTCAATATTAATTAAATCACAAATATTCGCCGACATGCGTATAAATGTCGATAAATTGTCACAAAATCGATATTGATCATAAATATACGTCGAATATAAGGCACAAGAACGATATTCATCGCATATACGTCGAAAATAAAAGGCGAAATCATAACAATTAGATATAAGCAATACCAAATTAGTGTCATTTTGTTTACGTTCTTGTGTCGGTCAAATTTGAATTCAAGCATATTTGTATCGAATACGTATCGGATATATCGCCGGTGGCCGTCGTTGTGTCAGATTTTTGGCGGCAAATCGATAACCAGTCCACGTATCGCTAAAGATACCAGAAAAGTTGACAAAATCGAAACAGTTCTGTTAAGATTTGCTGTTATCGGTATAGCACCTCTAGTATTTGATGATAGGTATCTTTCTTGTATCAATCTGTCAGCTCTGTGTTTGCTGGGAATGAACCTATATACAAACTTTGACACAAATCGGATAATTCTGCATTAAAAACCCATTTATCTAAATTAAGGGGGGATTGGACACAGTTCCCCCTTTATGCTTAATCAATGAACCCCCAAAACTGATAAGGAGAAGCGTCTTATCACAATTAACCTATATAAAAAATTTGAAGCAAATCGGATAATTCTGAATAAAAAAACCCATTTATTTAAATTAAGAGGGGGGATTGGCCCCCTGGTTTCCCCTTTATACTTAATCAAGGACCCCCAAAACTGATATAGGGAAGCGTCTTATCACAATTAACCTATATACAAAATTTGAAGCAAATCGGATAATTCTGCATAAAAACCCATTTATCTAAATTAAGGGGGGGGGAATTAGCCACCGTTCCCCTCTTTACACTTAGCAAATGAACCCCCAAAACTAATAAGGGAAGCGCCTTATCACAATGAAGCTTTATACAAAACTTGAAGCAAATTGGGTAATTTTGCATTAAAAACCCATTTATTTAAATTAGGGGTGATTAGCCCCTGTTCCCCCTTTATACTTAACCAATGAACCCCCAAAACTGATCAGGGAAGCGCCTTCCCAGCAAACACAGAATTGTCAGAAATGTCACGAATTGGTATAAGTAATATCATTATTGTCAGATACATCGATTTTCATGTAACATTCCGATAAATGTTTCATGGCAAATTAAAGTTTTATCAAATAAGTGGTGTCTGTACTGTAAAAAAATGGCGATAATCTTACGCGCCACAAAATCCGTGTCAATTACTAGGTATCCAATAGTTAGACTACAAAGGATAGCGTTGCGTCGCGCCACTAGTTTATCGAAAAGCAAAATCCATTTGACGCCATGGATATGATAATTTTTTAACGCCCACCGATTAATCATCCATATACTATCATTGTTGTCGTCTAGGCATTTATCTAAACCGCAGTGGCAACACACTCGACCTTGGGGCTGTTCAGAACAGAAGATCAGGCGGCGCGCGGGTGATGGAGATTAAAATATCGAGTGAGTCTGTACTGTGAATGAAATTGAAAGGCCTGCGTTCGTTATCATTGATTTGGACATCCAAATCAATGATAATGAACACGGTCCTTCATTTGACTTTTAGCGTATTTTAATGATATTTTGTTGATTCGGGGGGTAGCAGGTTCGATCCCCCAAAATTTCTGTTTGATTTTTCTGGGTTTTTTTTTCATGTTTTTTCTGTTTTTTTTTTTCAAAATGTTTAATCGGTTGCTTTGTATTTTTCATGATTAATGGAATATATTTTATAAAAGCAAAATTTGATATTATTAACAATTACTTATTTAATTAAATACGCAAATTCAGCTATTTTACGATTAAAATTTTACATTACAGTGTCTTTTAATATTTAAACATTATTATTATTATTATTTTCTTTTTAGCAAATGTAAAATAAGAAATGAAAATATAGTCAATTTGCACGAATTTCTCCATGTTTTTATAATGAGTACTTCAACAGTGAATTTTTAGTACGAATAGAATGCAAAGCATATTTTACAATGTAAAAAATAATATAAAAATAAAATGTAAAATATATACATTATTTAAACTAGAAATATCAGTACCTATTTTTGTAATGAGGTAAAATACATGTGGTTTACCGTCTAGTTTCGTAATGAATATAAATAAAATATAGTTAGAATGTTTATAAATTTTCTACTGAATGTACAAGTATTTTAGCATTTGTTTCTCGTGTTTTATGATGTTTATTGCAAAATAATAAATAATGCAATTTACATCGAAAAATGAATTTCAAGAAAAATAAATTTTTAGAAATTAATAATTATGCTTCAACAAGGTTGTTATCGAAAAATATATTTTAATAAAATGTTTAAAAGCTTTTTTTATCAAATTTTAACAAAGATTTTATTTTACTATTATAAATAAAGAAATAAATCTTTTAACATATGTTAAAAGATTTATCGTAAATCAAGGTCGTGATACCAACATATGTTGGTATCACGACCTTGATTTATTAACATTCTATTTATCCCAAAAAATATAAAGCAACTGCTAAATAATTTTTTAATTAATAAAAATAGGGGAAGAAAATCGGAAATAAACGGCGAGCATTCACTTTGTATCCATACTTTTCAGGTTCATCTGTGTAGGACAACCCAAACGTCAGTAAAGTATACATAACAATTTTTGGTACTTTTCGGTTAGCCGGGCGCCAGTGAAAAAAAAATATAAATATATATCTACATATATGTTTGTGTATATATGTATGTATATATATATATATGTGTGTGTCTGTGTATCTTCTAAAATAAAAGCGTAAGTCATGTGACTGTCATCAACGGTTCCGGGATGGCCGTTTCACTTTTTCATATGCCAGGTGGCCATTTTTATTCAAAATTATTTTTTCGAACAAAACTGCATAAAAGTTACATTTTAAGAAAGATCGTTCAAAATAAATTAATATTTGAGAGATGACTTACGTTCAATTATGTATATATTCTGCAATAACTTCAGTCGAAATTAGGTTCGCAGTTCAAATTCTCTATTCATGAAAGTAAAAAAAAAAAAAAAAAAAAAAAAAAAAAAAAATTGATTGCTCTTGAACATTTAAAATATTAAATCATGGAGGTAATCATTCGCAAAGCAAGTTCTCCGCGAATGAATTGTTGGACCGCTGCCTCGCGTCAAAAAAATAATTCGCACCAGTGAGACAATCAAAGTTTACCATAATTATGTGCTATACAACTCAACTTCCTTCCGGAGCTTTTCTTGACGTAAATTGAACTCATGTAATAATATTTAATGAATCAGTTTTTTAGCATTTTTAAAATCGCTAATACAGCTTTTATTTATCGCGTGTACAAATTAGAAACGATACTTTGATTTTGAAATCAAATGTTTTGATTTATGATATTATTTCTTATTTATTTATTTTCTATTTAAATGAAAAGTGTGAAATATTTTAAATTCATGTAATATAAGCATTTTAGATTAAAGTTAAGTATTTTAAATGAAATGAGTGACAGCTTTATAATTTAAAATTAAATTAATGTAGTATGAATGATGGTGATGGGAACAATATTTCGCGATTTATCATCTGCTCCCGGCTAACAAAAATACTCATAATTAAACAAGAACGAAAAATCATGCGTCAAGCATAGATTATGTAACACTTTCCAACGCTTCCAAAATAATTTTACAAATCATACCGTTTAATAAGCTAAAAGATAACATCTAAGTAAACAATTTGGAAAACGCATAACATATTTAAAAACATAATTTCAGGAATTTCCAACATATACAATATTCGGAAAAATATCCGAATACTTTTATTCAGCCCTGTATATGATCTATAGATTTGTATATATACTACATAGGATGCTAAATTTTAGTTTAGTTAGGAAACGCGGAGCACAGTTTAAAATTCTCCTTCTGGAGTTTCTGTCAATAAACGGAAATGTGTTCACGAACTTTTGTGCTTCCCTGTATAGGATCTACAGAATTTATACACACCACGTAATATACAAAAAGCGAGTTAAAATTAAAATTGCGTTCAGTAACTTAAAACGCACTTCCAGGAATTATTGTTAACAGACAGTAGAGAATTCTTTTGTGTGTCCCTGTAAATCAACGATGACTGCTATACACACAATATTCTGTAGTAAGCCTCTTGTAATACAAATTTCAATGCGTTTAAAATAGTGAAACATTATTTAAATAAACCGCAGACGATTTTTCTCCATAGACGTAATGTAACGGAATTCTTTTGACTGTCCCTGTAGAGTAACTATAAGTGCTATGCACACCCTATTCCATATTAAGCTTCTTCTAATGCACCTTAGTGATATATATAAATTTCAATGCGTTTAAAATAGTGAAACATTATTTAAATAAACCGCAAATGATTTTTCCCCATAGACCGCAATGTAATGGAATTCTTTTGAATGTCCCTGTAAAAAAAAAAAAAAAAATACATGCTACACACTTCCGTTGAAATAGAGAACATGCTATAGATAACGACAATAACATATAAAAATTGCAGAGCAATCCGAGCATATTTACGGGAGTTAGAGCACGGACAGACGGCCATACGGCAGACAAACCGAAGTCATTAACACTTTTCAACTAGGTTGGAAAGTGTTAAAAAGGAAATAAAAATAAATAAATGATAGTTTGATGTAAATAAATATTGATATACATATCAAAAATAATTTATAGAACTAAAAAAAAAAAAAAACAAGAGGGGAAAATTCTGCTATAAGGCAGAATATAGATTGCCACACACGGCTTTTATTTAAAAAATAAATAAACTAGCTGCAACTCAGAATAAAAACGCAATGACAAATAACAATTTTAAAATATCTAAATAACAAATAAAAATTCCTCTGTTAAAGTGTTGAGTTGTTGAATAACCATTCGATTTAGAAAAATATTTTTCTACCACTGAGCAATTTTTCTTAATGAAATTTAATTCATGTTGCTATGGCAGCAGACGATAAAACGATATCTTTGGAATAAGGGAATAAATAGAAGAAAAATTTTTGTTGACGTTTGTGATAAAATGTTTTTCTTTATTTTTTAAAAATGTATATACATAATTCACTTTTATATTTTAACAGAATAATAAGTTTACTATAATTCGTTACTCATGCTATGGCCAGTATACACGATACAAGTCGAGCCACAATGCCTTTTTATCATTATCTTTTTACGCATAAAAGTTTCGCTACGGTACTCCATTGTGAAGTTTTGTAATTTTTGAAATTTTGTGGTGTCTGAATAGTGACATTGACTCTATGGTTTATATCGATGAACTGAATAAACTATATTATAAGATACTGTGAACGAGATTATGGAATACGAGTTGTTGTGTTTAATAAGATGGCTATGAGTAGTTGTATGCCGATTGAGCATAGATAGAAAATGTTGTACCTTTTGTGTATATAAATGTTTGTGTTGTTATAGTAAAGTATGTGCATCGTGTCCGATTTCAGTTTCCATTATTAAATGTATTTATACCCACGCAAACACGACAAAACAGCTGGCGACGAGTATTTAAAAATTGAACTGTTTGAAGACGGCTCAAGGTAAAAGATTTTTTTTTTCATCTTTTAATTACTATATTGAATTATGGAGAAACAAATTCAAGAGTTATTGAAGCAGAATCAAGAACTGATTCTTGCTCTCCAGAATAAAGAGAGTAGCTCTCACAAAGTAACTGTACAATTTGAAAAGTTTAATGAAGAATATGAAAACTTCGATAGTTTTTTTGAAAGATTTCTCACATATTTAGATGTACAAAAAGTCCCAGAAGACGCTAGGGCTAAAGTATTTATTTCTTCTTTAAGTGCTAAATTGTATCAGTTATTAAAAAATTTGCTGTCTCCAGAAATTCCTTCTGCGCAAAGCTTGGAAAAATTGAAAGCTGTTTTGAAAAAACATTTAACCCCAAAGCCATTGGTTATACCTTCTCGACATAAATTTCTGAATAGTAAACAGCGGGAAGGGGAGGGTATTAATACTTATATAGCGGAACTCCGAGCACTAGCAATTAATTGCGATTATGATAGCAATATGTTAAATATCATGTTACGCGATGTTTTTGTTAGCGGATTACGCGATAAAACAATTCTGGATCGATTATTTGAAGAAGATAACATAGATCTAGATAAAACCTTGCAAATAGCTTTAGCCATGGAAAAAGCATTTAAAGGGGCAAATGATATTATGGGTCGAGGAATAAATGCAGTTCATGCAGTAAAAAAACAATGGAACAGGAAATCAAATTATGCTGAAAAACAGCGAAAATCTTTATTTTGCACGCGATGCACCGGCACAGACCATGTCAAAGCTAAATGTAGATTTATTTCCAGTAAATGTGATTTTTATTCAAAAATTGGTCACATAAAAAAAGCATGTTTCGCAGCAAGAAAAGTAAATGCTAGACCAGTTAAGCAAAAACAAGTAAATTTTAAGGATGTGGTTGAAAACAATAACCAGGTCCCATTATTTGAATTAAATTCAAATAACGGTACTTTACGTGAGGAAGAACCGAGACGACCTCCAATAATGGTTAATTAAAAAATTGATGGAAAAAATTGCTCAATGGAGTTAGATACTGGCGGGGCAGTCAGTGTTATGAGTATAAGGAATTTTAGGAAAATTTCACGGAAGAAAATTCAACCCACTAATATAGTTTTTAAAACCTACAATGGTGAAGCATTAGTACCTATGGGGTATGTTACAGTTAAAGTTGAATATAAAAATCAAATTTCGAATTTGAACTTATACATTGTTAAGGAGGACTTGGATACCATTTTTGGCCGTGAATGGCTCCATAAGATAAATCTAGACTGGAACGCTATCAAGGCATTAAGAGCTACAAATAAATTAAACTTAAAAGATCTCTTGGAAGAGTATAAAGATATTTTTGATGATAAACTCGGGGAAATAAATAATTATGAAGCTAAGCTCGAACTTAAACCAGATGTTAAACCTGTATTTTGTAGGGTTAGAACAGTGCCATTTGCTTTAAAAAGCAGAGTTGAAGATGAAATAGAAAGATTAGAAAAGGAAGGTATTATAGAGAGAGTTGAAAGCTCTGAATGGGCAACGCCAGTAGTACCAGTCGTAAAATCGGATGGCAGTATACGATTATGTGCGGATTATTCAGTAACCTTAAATCCCAATTTAATCGTGCCACAACACCCTTTGCCGAAGTTGGAGGAGATATTCTCTAGTTTAAATGGGGGAAAACAATTTTCAAAATTAGATTTCAAACATGCGTATTTACAAATGAAGATCCATCCTGAAAGTCAAAAACTGTTGACAATAAATACTCATAAGGGACTCTATATTTGCAAGAGGCTTATATTTGAGTTAAACGCAGCACCTGCAATTTGGCAGCGGTACGTTGATGGATTATTCCAAGGTATGGAATGGGTAAAAGTGTTCATGGATGATGCTAGAATAACAGGAAATGACGAAATGTCACATCTTAAAGCTTTAGAGCAGTTTTTCAAAACGTGTAAAGAGCATGGCCTGAAACTTAATCTAAGTAAGAGTCAATTTTTTCAAAATGAAATAAATTTTCTAGGGCATAAAATTGATGCAAATGGCATACATAAAACTGACGAGAAGATTTCAGCGATTTTAAATGCTCCTGTACCTAAAAGTGTACAAGAACTAAAGAGTTTCCTTGGATTAGTAACGTTTTATGGTAAATTTTGTAAAAATTTATCGACTATTGCAAATCCTCTTAATAGTTTGACAAGAAAAGATGTGAAATTTAAATGGTCGAAGAATTGTCAAGTTGCTTTTGAGAAAATAAAACAAGAAATTTGTTCAGAAAAAGTCTTAGTTCATTATGATCCGAAACTTCCCTTAATCCTGGCAAGTGATGCATCTCCAGTTGGTATTGGTTGTGTCTTATCTCATCGATATCCAGATGGTTCTGAACGGCCAATAGCTTTTGCATCCAAAACCTTAACCAAGACTGAGCAGAAATATTCTCAAATCGACAAAGAAGCCTTAGCAATAGTGTGGACAGTAAAAAAGTTTTACTTATACCTAAAGGGAAGAAGGTTTACTTTAATAACTGACCACAAACCTCTAGTAGCGATTTTTGGATCAAAACGAGGGTTACCAGTATTAGCAGCCACAAGATTACTACATTATGCATTGATTTTACAATCATTCCAATTTGACATAGTATTCCGAAAAACTGATGACCATGGAAATGCAGACTTTTTGTCAAGATTGCCTAAAACTTCTGAAGAATTGGAAGTAAAAGATGACATTACAATATTCCAGATGTCACAAATTGAAACACTACCAGTTACTGCAAGGGAATTACGGCAAGAAACGTGGAGAGATGAAGAATTAGGTCCACTTTTAGAAGCCTTACGAAAAGGTCAGAATTTGCACGGAAGAGAAGCACAATGTACTATTGAAGATGGATGCATTATGTACGGACAAAGAGTGTGTATTCCGAAGAAATATCAAAAAAGTGTTCTGGAAGAATTGCATGAAGGCCACTTGGGTATGGTTAAAATGAAAGCAATCGCAAGATCATTCGTCTATTGGAAAGGGATTGATAATGATATAGAAGAAGCAGCCAGAAATTGTGCTGACTGTGCCAGACACAAATCAGATCCTACAAAGGCAAAAGTTCATTATTGGGAATATCCCAGCATGCCTTGGGAACGTATACATGTTGATTTTGCCGGTCCTATATTTGAATATATGTTTTTAGTGATAGTTGATGCTCACTCGAAGTGGCTAGAAGTTTATCCAATGAAGGTGACCACAGCGAGGAAAACAATTGAATGTCTACGAGACAGTTTTGCGCGATTTGGATTGCCATTAATCCTGGTCAGCGACAACGGGCCACAATTCTCATCTGATGAATTTCGGAGATTCATGCGAAGAAACGGTATCAAGCACAAAACTAGCGCACCATTTAAACCATCAAGTAATGGACAAGCTGAACGTTATGTGCATACAGTAAAACAGTCGCTGCGAGCTATGCAGACTTATGAAGGAAGTATTCAACAAAAATTGAGTACATTTTTGCTACAATACAGAAAAGCACCCAATGCAACAACAAGTTATAGCCCAGCAATGTTATTCTTAAAAAGAGATGTCCGAACCAGAATTGATTTACTAGTACCTCAACTGAAATCGAGGATTCAAGAAAAAATACGAAAGGGAGTATTTGAATTCGCAGACAGAAAATTTGACATCGGTGATTCTGTAGCGGTGAGAGATTATAGATCAGCCAATTCAAAATGGAAGTTTGGAAGAATCATTAATAAAGATGGTGCTCTACATTACACCATCAATGTTCAAGGCACACTAGTAAGACGCCATGTTGATCAAATCCGTTCAGTGGGTGAACAAGTACAAGAGAATGATTCTATATCAAATGAATATCGAAGATTTCCAACAACAAGGTCTAAAGACACTCCTTCAGAGCCGGAACATTCCAATGCTGAAAGTATCACTCCCCAGATCTCCAATGAGAAACCAGTAGCATCAGCTTCAACGGATGATCCGACTCCAGACTTGACTTCGCCAACTCAACAGCCAAGTAGTTTGTCAAGAGTTCCCGCTACGACAGATACTCCACCGGTTCAAGCAAGCCCGACTGTAATACCCAGACGATCTCAGAGAGTTCGCCGACCGCCCAAGAAGCTTGACCTGTAAAGGGGGAGGAGATGTGGTGTCTGAATAGTGACATTGACTCTATGGTTTATATCGATGAACTGAATAAACTATATTATAAGATACTGTGAACGAGATTATGGAATACGAGTTGTTGTGTTTAATAAGATGGCTATGAGTAGTTGTATGCCGATTGAGCATAGATAGAAAATGTTGTACCTTTTGTGTATATAAATGTTTGTGTTGTTATAGTAAAGTATGTGCATCGTGTCCGATTTCAGTTTCCATTATTAAATGTATTTATACCCACGCAAACACGACAAATTTAATACTTGAAAAACGACTTAATTATTAGATTTGAAATTTATATCAAGAAAAATACAATTTTTTACCATTCTAACGCAGTTTGTAAAACAATTTTGTGACAAATACTTTTCTAGTTATTAATTTTTTAAGTAACTTCAAATGTTTCATTTTCCGAGATTAACTGTGGCAACGATGGATTGCTGTGACTTTTCATAAACATGAAAAATGATAGAGATTGAAAGAATAAGCCACCCTGTGTGTGGCTAAAAAAAAAAAAAAAAAGTAAATAAAAAACAATTTCCATAACAAAGTTTTCGCCAAATTGGCGGAGGGAAAATGTGACACCTGTGCCCAAAAAATTTGCGAAATGCTACCATGATCGCAAAAGTTCATGATTTGTCTATTAGAATTTTCCGATTTGGTGAAGGATTAAGGGAAAATTAAATTATGAATAAATGTAACGTGTTGCAATGTTTAACATACATTTAAGGGAGACCAAACTGGTCGCCAGTGGCGGCTAGTATATTTGGTACTTTTCGGTTAGCCGGGCGCCAGTGAAATGTATATATCTATATATACATATATATGTATACATACACACATATATGTATGTGTATATATATGTATATATATATACATGCATATATAAATGTGTGTATGTATATATATATGTATACATAGATATATAAATTTCACTGGCGCCCGGCTAACCGAAAAGTACCGTATATTTATATTTGTTTCACTGGTACCCGGTTAACCAAAAAGTACCATTTTTTTTTTTAGAGTTTACATTAATTTTATTGAAACCACCAATACCGTGTTTCAGGAATTCGGTGATCCGAACCGAACGTCCTCTCCCTTGTTAGTTAAAGGTGCACTGGTTATAGAAAATTAAACTTTATAATATTATATGCATTGTTTTGTACAATATATATATTTATGTAACTGCTATCAACTAAACTAATATATCAGTTTTAGTAGGTGCTGTAGTTTTAGAGACATATAAGTCGACAGCAGTTATGTAACTATATGATGTATATATATATATATACACATCATACTTTCGTATTCTATTATTTTATGTTGGATCAAAGGCTTAAAAAATCATTTTAGAATGTTAAAAATTTTAAATTTTTCAGATATCCGATCATGTTGCTACAGCTGTATCGATCAACCTACCAAACCAAGTAAGACACAAAAAAGCCCAATCACGTGATCAAATCGCCCACAGAATTTTTGTGAGTCACCCGCGCGCAGCCCGCGCTAAAAATTTGCAGGTTATGAACGCGGATCGGGCTATCTGATCACGTGATGCTTTTCATAAATGTTTTGGGGGTTTATTATGATGAAATAAAAATAGATATTCCTATGATAAGATCCATTTTTTTTGGAGGATAAAGATGTGTAGTCGTTAGTTTCACCTTATCCGAGCCACAGAAGCTTAAAATAATTGAAATAATTAAATTATTTCAATATATTAAATTATTTAAATTTCCGATAAGACTTACTCCATAATCCTTCTCTCCATCGCGCGCGCGCCGCGCGAACTTCTTTCCTGAACACAACCCTTCACTTCTGTCTTCAATGGCCGCGCGCGTTAGTTTGTTTGTGTACATCAAGATGGTCTGCAGAATATCCCAGTTTAAGTAAGTTTTTTCTCTAATCTTTTAGCTGTTTAGCTTTGAAATTTTGTATCTTTCCTTTTTTATAATGATTTAAGTCATCTTACTGAAGTAAATCTTTTGCGAACGTATAAAAACATGTAATTAGGGTTACGTACTTGTTTAGCTTGAATTACATATTGAAATGATAAGTGATGCATGCTTTTTTAATATCTGCTTTCAAATCACTTAATTTCTTTCTCTGACTAAGTGAATAAATATCAAAGATTATTTTTTGTTTTCATTAATAGTTATATAGTAAATTTTATTGTTAAAAGTTACTAAAGTTGATACTTTAGTGATCGAGTTTTTCCAAATTTCTTGTGCGTTTCGTTTCGTTTGAGATTCAACTACTTCACTGCATCCAGTAATTTTTTGTTGTATTCGTGTGCAAAATTCTTATACATGCACAAGAGTGGAAATTTGTTTTTAGTAGTTTAACAGCCAAAGACCTGTTTTTACTAGTCAGCAAGATGAAATATAGGGTAGTGAAAATTGGTTTTTAAAAAAATAACCTGTATATATATTTTTTTAACTTCCCCTTGCATGTTTTTTAATCTATGTTACTGTTGACTCTTTTAATCAAACCAATCTTTGGCAGAAAATAATGTTTCACAGTTTCATGAGTTTTTTTTTTTGTTTTTGTTTTTGAGTGAAAATCTGAATTAACTGCTAAGAGCTTGAATTAATTTATTTATATATTTTTTACTTTCTTGCAAAAAATTGTATGTTTTTGTTTTGATAGTAGTCAGGGCTGGCCGGGGTTGTTATAACCGGTTAAAATTGGCAAGGCAGAAACTAAGAAATAATATGAAGAATTTTAGCAGCAATGATTCATAATTCACACATGTATTTGATATGTAAACAAATTAAAAATTAACACTAAAGATAACGAGTGTTAATTAAAGTAGCAAAATGCTTCAAAATGATCATATAAATATACTTTATTTATATAATACTAATTTTCTTTTACTTGAAAAACAGAAATTTTCATAATGGTAATCTGATGTTATATAAGTTTAACTATTAATATTATTATTTGCAGTTACATTTCTATTTAAAAGTAAAAAAAGAAAGAAATTTACAAAAAATTCTATGATATTTTAACAAATCACTGTTCAGAGAATTTTTAAATAAATAATATAATGCAATAACTTAAAGGTTATCAACTATATGGAATATGGTTTATATATATATGGTTAGAACATTTTCAACTAACAGTCTTAAATTTAAAAAAAGATGTCAGATTTGTTCCTTTGAATACTGTATTTAAATGAAATGTTTTTAAATCCACAGAATTACAAGATCCACATATAACTACAGCTTCAAGTTAAAAAATTAGAATAATAGAAAAAAAGGAATTGTGAAGAAAAGGTTTTTTTATGTATCGCTTATACAAAAAGTAATACCTTTACATTTTATAACTTTATGCTGGAAAGAAGCTCAACTTTGTTTTTTGGCGCAATATCTATTGTGCCATAAATGCTTATTTTATGCAACCTTCTGAACAAATCAGGAAAATTCATAAGTATTCTAATTTTTTGAACCACCTATTTTAGTATTCTAATATTTTGAATAATGAAATTTTACAAAAATTAAATATTCACTCAAAATTTAATATTTTACAGTTTTAATTTTCCTTAATAACATGCAAATGCATTAAAACATCCACCGCTGTTTTTTTTTTTTTTTTTTCAATTGTACTACAGTGAAATAAAGCTAAATGCTATTCCAAATACAAATGGAATTAATTATTCTAATTTTTTGATTTGGAGCTGTATAACATTTCTATGAGAAAGGTTTTTTACAGTTATTAAATTATGTTAAATTACAGAAAAGTATTTTGAGTAAGTATTGGATATAGTTTTCTATTTTGAATTTTAAACTGAGATTTCAAATGCTCTAATAATTGTTTATATATAAAATTACACGACCATATTATAACAAATTTTATCTGTTACATTACTCATTTTTTCTAATACAAATATATTTATTTTAAATTAAAACTATCCACAGTATTTTATTTGTTATTTATCCTGAATAAAATATACTTAAGGAATTTAATACAGTAGAACCTCGATTAACCGAGCTTCGATTAATCGAGGTTTCTGTTAACCGAGCCGATAACAAAGTCTGATTTTTTTTTTTTTTTTTTTTTGTGAATGAGCCTTGAAAAATACCACACGTTTTAGTTCACTGTCCATGCTGCAGGCTACATAATTATTCTAAAGAGAAGAGAGGATGGATCCCAGCAAAGGGTAAACCCACCGACAGACGGAGAACTATTTGAGATTATTAATCGCATTAAGAGGTGTGAAAAAGTTTTGGAAGAAGACATTTCCGAATGGCTGGACGTTGAAAAGCAACATCCAAGTTTTCAAATCCTTAATGATGAAGAAATTATACAAGCCGTTAATTCCTATTGAACATTAATGATGCTGACAATGAGGACCAGGACTTTGAGGATTCAAGAACTATAAGTCATACTGAAGGTGTTCAAGCACTAACAACTGCCCTAAAATATTTGGAGCAAAGAAGCGATGTTGCACCGATAGATCTTCTGCTGCTCAAAAAATGGCGTGATCGGACAGCCACTGATAGAAAATCTGGACTTAATTTAGAATAGTTAAAAACATTTCAATTTGCTTTTTAAAATTTACTATTTTTAGTTGATTTCCTTTTTAAATTTGTTCAGCTGTGAAACATAACTTTATATATGTTTATTTTTATTATTCAAAAAACGTTTTACTGTATTTTATGCTAAGAGCTGTTAAATTCGCGACCACGGTTAGTTTTTATGCACAATTTCTATTAACCGAGATTTCCGATATCCGAGGTACTAGCGGTCCCAATTAGCTCGGATAATCGAGGTTGCACTGTACTACCTCAAGTCCCAGATTTTGACATGAAATGTATTTATGCCAGTTTCTGCCGGTTATAACCATTTTCTGCCACTGGCACGGCAGAAACCACTTTCTGCCGGCAAAAACACAGCCCTGATAGTACAGTGCAACCTCAATTATCCGAGCTAATTGGGACTGCTAGTACCTCGGATATCGGAAATCTCGGTTAATAGAAATTGTGCATAAAAACTCACCCTACTCGCGAATTTAACATCTCTTGGAATAAAAAACAATAGAACGTTTTTTAAATTATAAAAATAAACCTATATAAAGTTATAGTCTTTTTAAAGGCTCATTCACGAAAAAAATATAAAAATCCCTGATGGCTCGGCCTACAGGCACAGGTAGATTTCGAAAACGCAGACCGTGGGACACCTGTTTGTTGGGAATTGTGGAAGAAATGATATTTTTGTCTTGATGCGGCAATTGGAAGCGCCCACTTCGGAACCTAACTTGTTTGCTGGCGGAGCCGGCATGGATTTTTTTTTTTTTTTTTTTTTTTTTTTGCTATGAGTGTTAGTCCTATAAAAACTTGTCAATATAAAAGTTTTAGATAATATTAAGTAGATTTATAATAAATTTAAGCAGATTTGATATCTTGTGTTGTGAATTGACAAAGTTATGAATTTACGATTTTCCGTGCGTAATCGCCGAAATTCTTGATTTTTATGCGGCAATCGATTCGTGATTTTTACACGGCAATTGACAAAGTTCAGGAATTTTACACGGCAATCGACGAAGTTCAGGAATTTTACACTCCCGAATGACGAAATTTGATTTTTACATAGCCGATCGACAAAATTCATTGTTTTTCTGCGCCTGATCGACGAAATTCGTTATTTTTATGCACATGATTGACAAAATTAATGATTTTTATGCAGCGATCGATAAAATTCATGATTTTTTACACGCTTGGTCGTAAAATTCATGATTTTTACACACTTGGTCGATAAAATTACATGATTTTTACGCGCCCGATTGACGAAATTCATAATATTTATGCATTCGATCGACAAAATTCATGGTTTTTATACGTTCGATCGACAACATTCAGGATTTTTACACTCCCGAATGACGAAATTTTATTTTTACGTAGTCGATCGACAAAATTCATTATTTTTCTGCACCCAATCGTTGAAATTAATTTTTTTTTACACGCACGATCAATGAAATTTGTGATTTTTAGGCGGCGATCGATGAAATTCATGATTTTTATGCTTTCGATCGAAGAAGCTCATGATTTTTACACAAGCAGTCGATAAAATTCGTGATTTTTCCATGCTCAGTCGATGAAATTCGTAATTTTTACGTGCCTGATAGACTAAATTCGTGACTTTTACGCATTTGATCGACAAAATTCATTATTTTTACACGTTCAATAGACAAAATTCAGGATTTTTACATTCCTGAATGACAAAATTCGATTTTTATGTAGCCGTTTGATGAAATACATGATTTGTACGTACCGATAGATAAAATTCATAATTCTTACGTTCTCGATCGACGAAGCTCATGATTTTTACGCTACTTAATAGCTACTTGATAGCTACTTAAGCATGTTGTGTAGAACTATGCTGTTAACTTATTTAAAAATTTAAAATAGATTGGAAATTAATATCTCAAGTTTATTCAAAACAATATAAATTAAAATAGTTTTTTTAGTACATAAATTACTTTTTTACTGTAAAGTCATTGTATTTAAAAAATAAATAAATATTCAGTGACATAAATGTACCTACTGGCTACTAAAGAAATTATTCTCCTTAGCCAGTAATTGGCTACTAAAAAAATCAGCCTACTGGCCAGTGGCTACTAAGCGAAATTCCTTATTTTCACCTTTAAACTTAATGGTGAAACTTAGGGGGCTTTTTCTTGCAATCGTAGATGGATTTCACAATTTCTTTTTCTACAACCAACTGCTGAATTTTGCATTTTTACACGCAACCGACAGATGAAGTTTGTCATATTTTCTCGTGACCGATAGTTGAAGTTTGCGATATTTTCCTGCAACCTTTTGGTGAAATTAATGCCAGCAATTTTTGCAAATTCAAGATAATTTGGCACATTTCCAGCTATATAAAAACGGACAAGGCACATTCACAACTATAAAAAAAATCTCTGACGGCTCGGCCCCTACATGCACAGGTAGATTTTAAAGATGCAGACCGTGGGGCGTCTGTTTATTAGGAATTGCAGAAGAAATGACCTTTTTACCATGATGCAGCAGTTGGAACTGCCCACTTTGAAATCTACCTGTGTCAAGTAGGCAGAGCTGGCCGATTTTTTTTTTTTTTTTCCTGTAAAGGTTGGTCTTATAAAAAACTTGTCAATATAAAAGTTTTAGATAATATTAAGAGGATTTATAATAAATTTAAGCAGATTTGATATCTTATGAATTCTTAGAAGTAATAATAACTTTAAACAGATTCGATATGTTTCATAATTAAAAGTTATGGGGAATTTTCAGTTTTCACAATACCCTCCCCTCCCCCCCACCAGTTGTTTATTGGGCATTATGTGGTGATATATCTTTTTTTTTTTTTTTTTTTTTTCGTGCTAAGCGGTTAATGGGGAAGGATCTTATTTTGATTATGTAACATGATAAATATAAACTTTTTGTGTAGGTATATATTTTTTTAATTAAAAGTTTTGGTTTTCTGGACTTGTTTTTAATCAGATTTTTAATGCAGTAAAAACATGAAATGCCTCATATATGCTTAAATCAGGGTTGGTAAGTTTTTTTAATGTGGTGGCATAAACTCGTTTTAAATATGGTTAAAATTGTCACTTCAAAAACCTAATTTTAATAAAATATCATTAAAGGAATTATTTAGTAGAGTTGGATAGACTTTAATCTATAAATTCTAAATAAAATGCACAGATACATTCTTGAAACCTATTTGTAGAGGATACGGTTGGTTAACTGCAGCATGATAATTAATTTTTTTAATAAAACTTGCCTAATTCTTTTTTGATGAATTATTTTATTGTTGTTATTTGTTAATGCATGTTTTTAATGATAATTCATGCTTTTTAAAGATAAAATTTTACTTTCTAAATGATTTTAATAGATTTTGGTATTTTATATAAATGTAAGTTTCTATTTTTGTCAGGGTTCAGGGATGTATATCCAATATTTTTTATATTTTCAGTTAAAACAAATGTAAAATAATTTTTTAACTGTTATTGGCTATGTCGTTCTGTAGATAAAGAATTTTTGCTCACTTAAAAAAAGAAAGTTCACTTAAGCTGCATATTGAAAATGTGTGTAATAGGAATGGATCAAATCATGAAACCATACCATTTTTGGTTTAATTTTGCATCTTAACCGTAAGGGTGAAGGGTTGACTGATGCACAAATTGATTCAGCTTGCACATAGAATAGATGGATGTTTACCTGTATGCTGGTAACATAAATCACATTTCTTAATAAGGGTGTATAATTTTAAATTCAAAATAAAATTTAATTACAATATTGCAATTTAAACAAACTATTTACACTAGTTTGTATCTGAAATAGCAAAAACTGTTTCTTCTGATCTTTGATAAAAATACATTTGTAACTTTTTTTTTTCAGATTTTCTTTTACTTCAGCCTATGATAGCAAAGATGCCCATAATGCAACCAGGAAAATGAGTTCCTAACTTCAAATATATTAGACACGAAGTACAATGGGATCGGAAGTTTTGTAAAATGTTCATTCCAGGAATACAAGCACGTCATCGAGCTTGTTGCAGGTTTGTCTACCTACCGAGACTTGACATGTCTCCTAATTTTCACACATTTTCCTGCATTCCTGATTTTTGACATATTTCTTCTGATTTTCTTACTCTGTTCTTTTGACTATCAAAAGCTGCCTCAAATAAAAATTAAAATCTTCACTTTTGTTTTGTAGGGGATTATGTAGGAAAAAAAAAATTCCTCAGTTCGTAGTTAATCTAAATATGATATGCTTGAATTTTTCTACATTTAAGAAGTAGTATATATTTTTTTCTTGAGTAAAAATGATAGTTAATCTTCTAAGACATCCAAGCACAATTTTAAATTAAACTTCTACTAAACAAGCTTGCATTTTTAAAAAATGTTTTTTACCAAAAAGCTTTCTGAAATAAAATCTGATTTTTGGGTTTCAGAGCGTGTCAAGTCTGCCTACCTAAAACTTCTTGACATAAGTATTAATTTTTAATAAGTTTTGTAGCGAAATCGATGCTTCAAGAGGTGGGCAGGGTGTGTCATTCTGTAAATCTTGTGGCAGTAACTTTTGTTGTTTGGTGCAAAATTTGTTCTGCTGTGTGATTTGCAAATCTTAACAACAAACCTCAGCTACAGTCTATTCTCTATATGGTCAAAAGTCGTATATTTTTATCCCCATTGACACTTGCTGCTAAAATAAAGTACTAATCCACCAAATGATTTAATTTGGTTTCTGGTAACATTTGTCTATTTACTCATTATGTCTTCATATTTTACCGCCAGGTTTTTTATTTGGAATTGCTTTATCTATAGACAAGGTTTGAAATTCAAATTTTCCTAGGAGGGTAGTCTCCCTCCCAACATTTATAAATGGAGGGGAGTTTAACTGTTTGGAAGGAAGAAAAATAATCTATCCCACTATTTTATATGCTATTTGAAGAATCACATTAATACAGACATGACAAAAAGCTTTTAAAAAATTGAAATCTAGAACTCAGAATAATTATGTACATGTTTATTTATTATACATGATTATTATATATATTATATACGTGTATATATATGTCTATTTATATTTTTAAAAAAGGAAGAAAGTCGAGCTCTATATATATACACAACAATCTCTATATTTTTCAACGCTCATCAATGTTATGGACCTTTTAACAATTGGGTTGCTAAATGAATTTCTGATTTTATTCGATTTTGTGCACTGGAGATGAGTCTTTCACAAGGTACACTTGTGACAGGCCAGCACAAGAGCAACTTTTATAACTTAGGAAAATATTGGAAACTTATAGTTATGTTCTCTTTAAAAAAATTTCAGAAACTTTACAAAATCTTATGTGTCTTTATTTTTAACTACTTGCATGAAAAATACATATTCAGGGTGATGACATCAATATCAATTTCTGAATAAAATTGTTTTATTATATCCTTAATGAAATATAGGTAAAACCTGAATCCCTGGTATTTTCTTAGGTTCTATATGCATTGAAATTTTAAATAGATCTCCAAAGTTTGAAAGGGAAACAGTCAATTTATTTTTTCTGTTAGATGAGAAATGCTTGTTGACTTTAAAGCTGTTCTCAAATCCAAAAGAACTACTTTCTGACACATTTCTAAATTCATTTTTGTTTGCAAATACATGAAATTGCCAGGTGTTCTTATTCAGAAACTATGTATTCAGAAGTCATTTTCCATTTTTTTTTGGTAAAGGCCGAAGATTTTTCAGAAAAAAGTCAATGTCAGCTTTTTGAACCTAATTCTGACGCACAAGACAGGAAAAAAACATATCGTCATGTAACAAGATTTGCGTACAAGTTGATAAGTAATTTATTTATCCAAAAACGCTATTCGATTCCAAATTGCTTTAATAGTCAGGCCTGCCAATTAGGTACCTTTTATGTTTAAAAATGAGTCAGAAAATTTAGCATTGTTGACCAGGGAATTTAAGAACTACTTTAAATTGTCAAGTCCTAATTTCTGTGAATTGCAAGGATAAACTAGTTTGTTGTTTTTAAATGTTTCTTTAAAGTTCAGGAAAAAAAAATTACATATACACCACAAGTTCTTTACAGTTCTAATATCTGTATCATTTCTGCTTAGTGCTGTCTAGGCAAATTTGGTTGGGTGCAGAGCACGGTGGACCTTACTGCCCTTTCGGTTCTTTTCCTTTTTCGGTAACAGAAAAGAAAATCGTGAAATACTGTTGGTTGTCGGAATGTCAATAGGTCAAGGAAAAAAATTGCCAAAATTACTTGATCAGTTGTGGGGGGAAAAAAATTGCCAAAATTACTTGATCAGTTGTGGGGGGAAAAAAACCCAAAATTCGTTGATTGATTTCATGGAGAAAATTATGTATTTCATCGATCTGTTGCAGGAAAAGTTTTTAACTACTTGCCTCCGTTGCAAGAAAAAACCCCACCATTCGTTAATCGGTCACGGGGAAAATAACACAAAATTAGCCACAGGAAAAAAAAAAATCTCGAAATTTGTTGATCTGTTCAGAAGGGGGGGGGGGGGGGGGAATGTGAAATTAACCGGTTTGTCACTGGTAAATATCGCAAAATTTGTCAATTGGTCGTGAAAATTTTAGACTGGTTTTGGGAGGGAGGAAGGGAATAAATCGCGAAAATTTTCAGTCAAACGCAAGGAAAATCGTGCATCATAAGTCGAGCAAAATATCACAAAAATTGCCCATTTATCATGGAAAAAAATCGTAAAATTTGTCAATTGGATGCGTAAAAGTATCTCAGTTCGTGAGCTGGTTGTGAAGAAAAATCCCAAAAATTTTCATTCGGATGCAGCGAAAAAAAATGTTAATTTTTTTTCAATCTATCAGTCAGAAAAACTCATGAAATTCACCAATCGGTTGTGGGGGGAAAATCGTGAATTTCTTCAATCTATCTTTGGAAAAAAATCATATATGTTGTTGGGCGGTTTCTTGAAAATATCGCAAAATTGTCAATCAGTCGCTCGAGGGGGAAAAAATTACAAATATTTTCAGATGAACACTGAAGAAAAAAATCATTTGTAAATCATGTTGGGAAAAGAAAGCATGCAAATCACCGATCAGTCGTGGAAAATATCACAAAATTTGTCAATCGCTCATGAAAAAATATTGCAAAATTTGTCGAAAGGATGTGGGGAAAAAATTGCGAATTTTGTCAATCTGTCGTGGGAAAATCCTTGCAAAATTTGTTGAACGGGCATGAGAAAATATTCGTCAGTCAGTTGTGGGACTTGATCATCGCTTCAAAAAACAAATTTCTTCGAAAAATGGTAATTCTTTTTTGGGCAATACAATTACATATTAAGAGTGTGCTATTGGAGGGTTAAGAAACAAATCTATCAGTAAATACTGTTTGATATTAATTTATATCCAAATAGAATGGTTGCTGCAAGAATAGTAAATATTTATGCACTGTATGATTATGCATAAATGTTATGTACAGGTTTGTTATAATTAAAGTTACCCTGCTTAGACCTGGTTGACAGATATCGATAAAACTTGGAATATAAGTTATATGGGGGGGGGGGATTGCAAAATTCACAGTTCTATTACTGAAAAAGATTGCAAAATTCACAGTTCTATTACTGAAAAAGATTGCAAAATTTCTCAATTGGTCGTGGGAAGAAAGTCGTGAAATTTTTTGACCGGTTTTCAGTCGAATGCAAGGAAAATCGTGAATTTTGTCACTCTCGCAAGAAGAAAATGTGCAATCAGTTGAGCAAAATATTACAAATTTGCCAATCTATCACAGAAAAAAACAAGCCGACTCAGACTCCGGCTTTTTTTTTGTTAGACAGTTTGAAGTGAAATTAAACCAATTCTCAATATACTGCCTGGCATACTTTGTAGATGAAAACTAGAAAATTTTACTAGTTTGGCAATAATTAATCTTTATTTTATTTTATTTTTCTCTTCCATCAAAAAATTTTTCTGCCCTGGGGAACCTTATTACTCTACTTTCCCTTTTTCAAGGCCACGAATCCGAAATAGTAAAATTTCTGTTTTGTTTTCTTCTTTAGGTTTCGATAATTGGAATTTTTCGGGTTTGTGAATATGAAATTAAAAAATTAGTAAATCATTTGAGCATTTCTAGTTGAGCAAGTTTACTGGCAGGTATGCCCAAAAAGCTATTGCATCTGATGATAATTTTGCACTAATTAACGAGTTAACTGTCCTAAGGGATCATCTCATTTCAGCATTTAATTAGCAGAATTACTTTGCTTCTGAAAGTGTTATATATGCTCAGGCCTTGCAGTGCTCCTATATTTCCTATAAATTTGAAAAAGTTCCTATTTTTTCAGCCCTTTACCCTCGCAATTATTTTTTATTTAGTTGTGAGCCGCAAAGTTCTACAATCCAGATGTGATTGCACAAATTTCGTCAATCCTACGAAGAAAAAAAAGTTCATTTGTTAAGTCTGCGGCAATATTGGAAACTTCATCATTTGATTGCGAAAAATAATTGTAAATTTCATCGATCGGTTAAAAATAAATCTGGATTTTCGTCAATTTATCTCAGAAGAAAAAATATGGATTTCATCTATCGGTCATTGAAAAAAAATTGCCAATTTTGTTAATCGATGGCTGATAAAAATCGTGATCTTAGTCTATGAAGTGGTAAAAAAAAAATAATTTCTCCAGTCAATCGCATTAAAAAATTGTTGATTTTGTCAATCAGTCATTGTAATATATCGGGAAATTTGTCGATCAGTTGATAAAAATCATAAAAATCCTGTAAGTTTTTCAGTCTCACCAATCAATTGCTGAAATGAATCTCAAAATTTGTCGACCATTGGTTAATAAAAAATCTCAAATTTCGGCAGTCACTCGCTGTAAAAAAAAAAAAAAAATTCAATTTTGTCAGTCAGCCATAACAAAAAATTACCAATTTCGTCAGTCAGCCATAACAAAAAATTACCAATTTCGTCAGTCAGTAGTTGTTAAAAATTGTAATTTTCAGCAGTCGCAAGTCACAAATTTCAGCAGTCGCTGTAAAAAAAAAAAAAAAAAAATCATTCATTTCGTCATTCAATCGCAGCAAAAAAAAAAAAAAATTGCTGATTTCATTAGTCGGTCATTGAAATGCATCAGAAAATGTGTTGATCGTTCATTATTAAAAATTGCAAATTTTGGCAGTCGTTCACTGTTAAAAAAAAAAAAAAAAAAAAAAAAAAATGCATATTTCGCCTATCGTGGAAAAAAAATCTCTGATTTCATCAGTCTGTCATTGAAATATATTACAAAATTTGGCAGTCACTTGCGACAAAACCAAAGTCTCAGATTTCTTTCTGTAGCTTTCCGAAATAAAATCTTATTTAAAGCCCTATCTTACCAAAACTAATTTATTTGTCTTGTTAATTTATATGCAAATAATGTACTAATATTGTATTCTTAAATATTTTCTAGCTTTAGTGAGACACAACAAACTGTTTGAAGATGCTGCTGTTAGTGACATTCAAAGCTGGATAGCCAAGTGGCTGCAATATGCAACAGATAGAGAGAGAGTTGGGCTGTCGAAAAAAACAACCTAATGTATCAGAAAATTCTGATTTTAATAAATAAATAACCATGTATTTGTATTGTCTTTCTCTTTTTTTTCTTTTTTCTTTCTTTCTTTTTTTTAGATCTTAATATCAAAAAAGGATTTTTTTAAAGTTTATTATACTTTAGCCAAAAATGTAAAATACTTTATACAATTTATTTCTCATAAATGTTTCTTTTAAGTATATCAACAATTTTAAATTATCTGCATAAACTAAAAAAGAAAAAAGTCAGTTTTTATAAATAGCCTTGATAATAGTTTTTCCTGTTTAATTAAAAATAAATTGTAAGATAGTTTATCAGTGAAGCTAATCTAAAAAATAAAAATGAAAGTTCGAGCAATATTATTGCAGTTTGAAGACAAATTTAAACTTTTAAAGTATTGTTAAGTATGTAAACGATGCCATTTTAGAGAAACAAATTTTATTTTTGGCATAAATATTTTCAAATCTTCAATTGTTACTAATTTGTTCTGTGCATTTTGTTTTGGAGCAGCTTTTAAGTGTTCTTAAGGTTGAATTGTGGAGCAACAGAGATGTTACTGTAGTGATGACTATAGTACATTTTATGATGAATGTGATCAAGTTAATCATGTGGAACATAAGTGAAATATAAATAATTACACAGGCAGGTGTGGGAGAATTATCAGAAAATTTTATCGACAATGATTTACTTCACTAGCCAACAAGATGCAAAATACAGTTGAACATTGTTATAACAAGATGTAAGCAACTGAAAAATAAATAGTTTATTATTTTACAAATAATTTAATATTTCTTTTATAAAATAGAATTGTACACAAGAGGGAAAAGTTTAGTATAGGATATAACTTTAAGTACAATATTTTGGTTTGTAACTTTTATTTTTTTAAACATGTCTTGTTTTTTTTTTTTTTTTAAATTTTCAAAGACTGCCTAAAATTTCACTCACCCTGTCAGAAAATCCTCCTGCCTGTTGTGATTAAAATGTATTTCTCCACTCTTATAGGGGCATATGTATAATTTATGTAAAAGCGAAGCAAAATCAAATATGTCATCCTGATCATAGTCCAAACTGTTTTAGTTTATGTAAATACGTGAAGATATTTGATACGAAAATAATACATATTAATGAAGGTTATAAAACAGGTGAATTTTTGCATACTAAATATATTTCTGGTAATTACCATCTGATTATTTGGAAAACTACAGCCAAAAGAAAAAAAAATCAAGTTTTGTATGTTTTTGACCTTGCCATTACCATTGTTATTGAAACAATTTTACTCTTTCAAAAAGTACATTAAAACTTTCCTACTAAATTTTCTTTTTAACAAAGAGAAAGTTGCATTAACTATCTTGCCAGGAATTTGATCAGATTCCCCCCCCCCCCCCAATGCTATCCCATTTTTATAAACTTTTATATCTATTTATAGCTTGTAAAGAATTTAATAAAAATTTTAATTTTGTTTCTTCAAGATTAATCGATGATTTAAGCTATTTACAATCACTACGTTTGATTACTACTGAGTACTACTTATTACTTGTAAAAAATTTAATAAAAATTCGAATTTTATTTCTTCCAGTTTTATTAATAATTTAAGCTATTTACAATCACTACGTTTGTAAAGGATTGAATTTGGTGGTTCTAGATAGAGAAGATGTTTCAATGGAAATTTCTAGGATGGATTTTTCTAGATAGATATAAATTGGGAAAGTTGAGTCGGCATGGGATAAAATAGAAACACGTGGCGTTTAGAAGAAAATTTAATATCATGGAAAATTAAGTGTGTAGTAGTTAACATTCACATTTTGCATAGTGTTCAAATTTGTGCAAGATAAATGTTTAACTATTTTATTGGATTTTAAACCTGTATCATCCCCCCCCCCCTTTAAAAATATTTGCTCATATATAACTAGAAGGGATGAATGACAATAATCGAAAAACAGCAGATTAGCAACTGTACACTGTTAAAAATTTTCAGCTTTTGCTGCATAGTCACTCCCCTGCTTTTATAGACTGTCTTTATTTTGACCAATGAAAACACTCCGTAATATATAGTATCATAACCATTTTCTCTAAAAGCAGTGGAGTGTGTCTGCAGCAAAAGCTGAAGATTTTTAACAGTGTATGCTATACTAATGGTTATCTTTATAAAAGCTTTATTGCTTGAAAACTACTGAAATATAATAGACATATGAATATACATTTAACAAGTGTTTATTATATTGTTTTTCACCATGAAGCTGTGTTATGAACTGAAAATGAAGTATGTCGTTTGAGATATTTACATTGAACAACATAATTTTTTTTAAATTAAAATTGTCAGAATTTATCAATATTTGTTTAAAATGAAACCCTTTTCAAAATTTAGTTCTAGTTTATTGCACTGGATATGATGAACATGGCCGATCAAAAATATGAAACTAAGTGAAGAGATTTATATAAAATATTAAAAAAAAAGATTGCTTTCTCTAAGTATATCTGTATTAAGCTAAAAAAAATTGAAGTTAAGTATTGCACCATAAAATAAGGTAACTGCAAGGTCTTGGGGGGGTTCAGTCCTAACATTTCAAAATATGACAACATAAGCTTAATTCTGTACTATAAAATTAGTTTAGAGAAAATCGTGCAACTATTTAAGATTCTGAAACTTAAATGTGCATATGAATACTTATATAGATATAAAAGATTTTTTCAATTATATAACTCTTTCAAGGGTGATGACTTATGAAGCCACTTAATTTTAATTACAGAATGGTACCAGAATTTCGATTTGATAAAAAAAAAAGTTCATGAAGCATGTGAAATTTAGCTTTTTTCTTTTCCAAATTTGTAAATTCCGGTATCATTCATTCATTTTAACATTGTAGCAATCGAAGTGCTTTGCCCCTGAAAGGGTTAAAACAGTTTCGATACTACAAAATGTGTAATTAAATAGATTAAAAGTATTCGCCGACATACATATAAAATGTCATTCGATTGGCACAAGATCTATATTGTCATATGTGCATCAAAAATGCAGTTCAAAATGATTACCATTGGATATCAATAATACCACATTTGTGCCGTTATTTTAACATTTTTATGCCTGCAATCTCGGAATTCCTACGTATTTGTATCAATTACGTATCACCTATATCGCCGATTTGCGTTGTTGTGCCATATTTCTGGCGCAATGTCGATAACCCATCAAAGTATCGCCAAAGATATCGAATGAGTGGACAGAATCGATACTTTTTGGTTATGATTCGCTGTTATCGAAATAACACCTCCAGTACTTGACGAAAGATACTATTTTTGTGCCAATCTGTTAGTTCTGTGCTAGCTGGGTTACCAGAATGAACCTATATACAAAATTTGAAACAAATCGGATAATTCTGCATAAAAAAACCCATTTATCTAAATTAAAGGGGTGATTGGACACCGTTTCCTCCTTTATACTTAATCAATCAACCTCCAAAATTGATATGGGGAAACGTCTTATCACAATTAACCTATATACAAAATTTGAAACAAATCCAATAATTGTGCATAAAAACACATTTATCTAAATTAAGGGGGGGGGGGGATTAGCCACCGTTCTCCTCTTTATACTTAACTAATGAACCCCCAAAACTGATCAGGGAAGCGCCTTATCAGAATGAACCTATATACAAAATTTGAAACAAATCGGATAATTCTGCATAAAAAAACCCATTTATCTAAATTAAGGGGGTGATTGGACACCGTTTCCCCCTTTATACTTAATCAATCGACCTCCAAAATTGATATGGGGAAACGTCTTATCACAATTAACCTATATACAAAATTTGAAACAAATCAGATAATTGTGCATAAAAACACATTTATCTAAATTAAGGGGGAGGGGATTAGCCACCGTTCTCCTCTTTATACTTAACTAATGAACCCCAAAACTGATCAGGGAAGCGCCTTATCAGAATGAACATATATACAAAATTTGAAACAAATCGGATAATTCTGCATGAAAAACCCATTAGCCCCCAGTTCCCCCTGTATCTTTAACCAAAGAACCCCCAAAACTAATCAGGGAAGCAACTTATTAGAAGGAACCTATATACAAAATTTTTAGCAAATACGATAATTCTGCATAAAAACCCCATTTATCTAAATTATGGGGGGGATTAGCCCCCGTTCCCCTCTTTATGCTGAACGAAATAACTCCCAAAATTAATGAGGGACGCACCTTATCACAATGAAGCTATATACAAAATTTGAAGAAAATTGTGTAATTCTGCATGAAAAACCCATTTACCTAAATTAGAGGGGATTAGTCCCTGTTCCCTCCTTTTTGCTTAACCAATGAACCCCTAAAACTGAGCAGGGTACCACCGCCTTATCAGAATGAACCTATATGCAAAATTTGAAACAAATCAGATATTTCCGCATGGAAAACCCATTTATCTAAATTAAGGGGGTATCAGCTCCCCATCCCCCCCTTTATACTTACCAATGAACCCCCTAAACTAATCAGGAAAGCGGCTTTTAACAATGAACCTATATACAAAATTTGAAGCAAATTGGATAATTCTGCATTAAAAACCCATTTATCTAAATTAAGGGGGGGGATTGGACACCGTTCCCCCCTTTATACTTAATCAATGAACAACCAAAATTGATAAGGGGAAGCGCCTTATCACAATTAACCTATATACAAAATTTGAAGCAAATCGGATAATTCTGCATAAAAAACCCAATTATTTAAATTAAGGAGGAGGGTATTAACCACCGTTTCCCTCTTTAAACTTAACTAATGAACCTCCAAAACTAATGAGGGAAGCGCCTTTTCTCAATGAAGCTTTATGCAAAATTTGAAGCAAATTGGGTAATTTTGCATGAAAAACCCCTTTATCTAAATTAGGGGGGATTAGCCCCCAGTTCCCCTTTATACTTAACCAATAAACCCTCAAAACTGATCAGGGAAGCGCCTTATCAGAATGAACCTATATACAAAATTTCAAACAAATCGGATAATTCTGCATAAAAAAAACCGTTTATCTAAATTAAGGGGGCTATCAACCCCCTTTTCCTCCCCCTTTATATTTAACCAATGAACCTCCATAACTAATCAAGGAACCGCCTTATCAGAATCAACCTATATACAAAATTTCAAAAATTGAAATCGGATAACTCTGTATGAAAAACCTATTTATCTAAATTAAGGGGGTGGCGAATTAGCCCCCCTTTCTGGCTTTGACAGACTGGGAGCTAAAAAAGGTTTCTATTACAATGATATTTCGGGTTCTGTAGACTCCAAAAGTAGCAGAATTTTCAATTTTTGCCTTACCTCGGGTTCTGCAAACCCCAAAAAGCTGAGTGAAAAGACTGTATACTAAATGGAAAATATCAACGAGAGTTTTTAATTAAAAACAGTTTTCATCTATGCGGTATATAGTCCCAAAATAAAAATAATAATTCAGTTTATAAATTTAAAATCACATATAATTAATTTAATTTCACTTTGAATTGTACAAAAAACAAGCTAGAGACTGAGTCAAGTCGGCCAGTTTTTTAGCGACACCGAATCTCCCCTTCCCCCCCCCCCCCCCCCAAAAAAAAAAAAAAAAAAAAAAAAAAAAACGTGCCTGACTTAGACTCCACAGCCCTGGTAGAAATGATTGGATGAGGACGTATCACAAAAATTCTAAGCTTTGAGATTACTTAAGAGTAGTGCTTGGAAGGGCACGCAAAAATGCTGTGCCTAGGACTCTGAAGTTTAAAGTTGGGTTCTAGTGACATTTATGATTTATATGTTGACATCATGACTCTTTTGAACATTTTTTATTTCTTGAAATTTGAACAGTATTAACACGTGCATTTAAATACATGACAAGATTTAGTTAAATGAAAGCAGAAATATGAAATAAAATCAAGTAAGAAATTTTTTTTGCTAAAACACCACATTTTTTTTTTTTTTTTAATGAATGAATGAAGAATTGAAGCTTTATATTTTTGAAATAAAAAAACTTCAAGCCTTTTGAGGGTTTATTCTCCCTGAAGCCCATTCAATATAATTTTTCAAGACATGAGCACGAAATAAAAATCAGAACAAAAAATTGTCTTCCTTTCCACATGTGACATGATGTTCAGCAGTGGAGATCTCCCCCTTCCATCTCTACTGACAAAAATTCCCTGTTTGCTTTTTTCCTTTTTCTGTTTATTTTAAATTATTAGAAAAGATTAAATGTCATTTTTTATTTTCAAAATAATGTAAGAAAAATAAAATTTAGCCAATTAAACTTGAATATCCAGGGCGAGGCAGTTGATCTCTGCTGCCCAAGATGTAAGCTTCTGCATGCAAGCTTTTACAGCATGAATATAGATAATATCAACCTCAAGATATTCAGCATATTCAACTTTACGTTTGTTACAACTAAAATTTTGTCTGATATGCAAAGAATACTGAAATTTATTTTACCATATACCAATATAAATTTCATTATATCGTCCTAACATAAAGTTCTCAATTTATTAATTAACATTATAGAATTTAAAGGACTCCCCTTTTCAATTGAATTTTAATACACTACAAATAATTAGGAATGTAAAGAATATTCGACCACTATTCGGTATTCGGCTTATTCGGTCCTTTTGCCGAATATTGAACAGATATTCTGCCGAATACCTGTAGCCGAATATATTTAGATATATTGTCGAATACTTGCTTATTTGGCCGAATATTCTAAGATATTTGGTTAAATAAGTTCCAGAAAAAAAAATGTGATTTTAAATATTTTTAACAAACAATATTAAAGAATGATATCTAAATACATTAATTATTATAAGAAAAATAAATCCTAATACTTACTCAATTTTAAAGCTTCATGACAACTTATAAATAACTGTATATAATGAAATTACATAAATAAAAAATATTTTTCTTGCTGCATATTTAGGCATCATATGAATTTAAGTAAGTATTGCAACATTAATTTATTTTACATTAAAATGCAAAATATATACTGCATTTAAAGTTTAAATCTCTCTCTCTCTCTCATCAGTGAATTAAAATAAATTAACTTTATATCTATTTTTTTAATCTGATTTATAATGATGATAAGTTTCTTAAACAATAAAATTCATAAATATTAAAAACAAATATTTTACTGTCTTGTAAAAATGCTTAATCTTTCACAAATTAAATCATTTTTCTAGCTTTTAGTTTTACTTTTAAATAATAAATATATGACTATATAATTACTTTACTAATTAAAAATTAAACATTAGATGTTGATTAAACGAACTAATGAGTTTGATACATTGAAAAGAAAAAAAACTATTACCTATACTGAAAAAACATTTAATGAGTTACTTCAAAATAACATACAGGGGTAACAAAATTATTTATCACTGTAAAGCCTGAAATTGTGATGCAAAAATAACTTTTCAGCATTTTCAGGAAGAAGTCTGTTTCGTTTGATTTCATATAATATTACCAGCTTCAGAAAACAAACGTTCACTATATACCGTACTTACTATATTCAGCTGTTATGATTTTTGAACACTCAAACAAAAAATTTATTTCAATTAGTCCTTAATTTAATTTTTGATTTTAAAATTGGAAAAAAAAATAAATAAACAAATAAAATAATTTTTTTTAAAGTCAGTATTCGGCTAAAACTTGGCCGAATATTTCGGTATTCGGCTATTCGGCCAAATCACTATTCGTTACATCCCAACAAATAATAAAATGTAAAATTGATTCTATAATAATGCAGTACCTGAAAAAAGACAATATGATTCTGATATAGCATCGAACATAGAAAAATATCATCAATTTATTTTAAGATCATAGGTATGTTATTGATGTCTTCAGTGTTGAATTCAGACATTTTTTCTCCGGGAGGGATTTCTGTGGTTCCGGGGGGGGATTGCACTTTTTGACTATTAAAAGCATAAAATGTGAAATCTTCCGGGGGGACATTTCAATGCTCCGGGGGGGACTGTCCCCCCACCCCCTGAATTCAACACTATGGATGTCTTACAGAATTAAACAAATAAACAAGGAATTTAATTTAGAATAAGTTAAAAACTATTTAAAAAAACAGCCTACAAAAAATAAGTTTCATTAAGATAATATCTAAGTTAGAAATTTCTGGCACATCAAAATATTTTTTACTTCGGGGATATTTTTCTCATAAAAAATAAACTGAGCGAGAAATAAGATAACATGCATTTTATTTCAGGCTACGCAGCTCCTTAAACATGTTATTCGATTTGATAATCATGCACTATAAATATATGTACATATCAAATCCAAAATATTGAAAATCACATAAATTTTAGTACTTACCATTGCGAAGTTGTTGTTGTTGTTATTGGTTTGGCCCATGGGCCGGTGAGGAGCTTTTTATTCCTATACAGCTGTCTTACTCCGCAAAAACCAGACTCCTACCAGAGGTAAAACTATTGCGAAGTTAGAAGTACGTACAACAGTTGTCCAATATTTAAAAACATGGCGTCCATCTTCATCCAAAAACTCGATTCTGTTCTGTTATCAATCACGTGACGCAACGCCTTTCATACGTCAGCAGAGAGCGAGACTGCGCAGTAAGTCCGGAGAAAGTTGTTTTCCATCCTTTCGGAAACTAATCCGATATAAATAGATTATTTTTATGACTGTAGAAAACCTTTCTGTTGTGATTCGGAATAATTATTTTATCGGTTGTTTTCCGTATCGTAAAGGAAATTTATCTTTTACGAAACGGAAAAGGGTTGGAAATTTTTTACAGTATGTTCTTTTAGGCGAATTTCCAATGATCTACCTGTTTCACCAATTTAGACACTATTGCAATCTTTACAGGGAATAATATAAACAACACCGGGTAATTTAGACTTATCATATTGAAATTTATGCTTAGTGAAAAAGGAACTCACTTTATTAATTGGTTTAAAAGAAACCCCAATATTGAATGATTTTAGAATGCCAGAAATTTTTTCAGAAATGTTCTTATAATAAGGGATACAGATAAAAGTCTGTATCCCTTATTAGTCTGTCTTTTATCTGTATCCCTTAGTATACTCATGTCTGTCTTAAATTATTTTATTTGGTGTTTTTAATAGTTTTCACATTCAGACGTTAAAATGTATACATTTTGCAAAATATATATATAAAGACCTCATCAATGAGTTTTTTTATAACTAAAACCAATATTTGTTTTCTTTACATATCTCAATATGGAAAATTATACAAAACGACAATATATGATATGAAATTCTGAATTTCTGTCCAAATAATCCTAATATAAGTAAAAATCCCACATTTGTTGGTTGAGAGGCAAAAACAATTCTATTACTCATATTTATCTATTTTTATAAGTTTGCATTTAGCATTAGAAAACTAAGCATTTAGTTTTACATTTACACGCTTTTCCTTCTCTCTCGAAGATCTTTATTTTTGTAATATTTTATTTAAATCAACTAGGTTTTTGTATGTAAAGATGGAATTTGTTATTTGAGAGGCTAAAATAATTCTATATCCACATTTATCTATTTTTAAAAAGTTAGCATTTAACGTTAGCAAATTGAGAATTTAGTTTTTGATTTCCGCACTTTTCCTTCTCTTTCGAAGATCTTCATTTTTACTCTTTTATTTAACTGAACTAGGTTTTTGTATGTAAAGATTGAATTTGTTATTTGAAAGGCGAAAAATAATTCTATATCCATATTTATCTATTTTAAAATGGTTAGCATTTAGCATTAACAAAGTGGGCATTTAGTTTTTGATTTCCGCTTTATTTAACTCAACTAGTTTTTTGTATGTAAAGGTTGAATTTGTTATTTGAAAGGCGAAAAATATTTCTATATCCATATTTGTCTAGTTTTTCATTTCCGCTTTATTTAACTTAATTAGGTTTTTGTATGTAAAGATTGAATTTATTATTTAAGAGACGAAAAATAATTCTATATCAATATTTATCTATTTTAAAATGGTTAGCATCATTTAGCATTTTAAAGTGAGGATTTAGTTTTTGATTTCCGCTTTATATAACTCAACTAGGTGTTCGTATGTAAAGATTAAATTTGTTATTTTAAACGCGAAAAATATTTCTAGATCCATATTTATCTATTTTAAGACGGTTAGTATTTAGCATTAGCAAAGTGAGCATTTAGTTTTTGATTTCCGCTTCACTCTAAAAAAAATCCGTGAAAATACAAGAGATTTTCCGTTAAATTTTTCGAAGAAGGTATTCACAATATCAAAACTCAAATTCAGTACGGAAGGATTATCGCGACTGATAGAGGTCTAAAACAGTTCTTACACAATTTATCTTCAGTATAATCATATCTCATAAATTTTTTTCAATGAAAACACAAAAACGCATCAAATAAAAAATGACTAGGTGAGATTTTTTAAATTAAAATCCGTACATTTATTTATTTCTACTTTTTGTTGTAATTTGTTTGTTTGTTTTACAGATTAAGTTGTTAAGTTTTAACTTAGAAAATGGCAGAAAACGATAATATATGATATAAAATTCTGAATTTATTTTCCGTTAATCCTACAAGATATTTTACTACATCAAAACTCGAAATAATTGTGGATAGATTTTTATGACTGAAGGATAGCAAAAAAATAATTTATGCACAGTTATTTAAAGTTTAATTGTGTTTTGTTAAATTATTTTCAAAATAACTCGGAAATGTATCAAACATAAAATAACTCAGTGAGATTTCTAAAACAAAAAATCATTCTGAGAAATATGTCACCCGTGTAAAAGATTGTCAAACAAAGCAAGTTTATCTAACGTAATTCTGAACTTCTAAAAAACAGAAAACGACCGTGTATAAACCGAAATTTTCTATTTGAGCTGAAAAAATCTTATATCAAATTTTGAACTTGGTATGAAAAGATTTTTCATGAACAGCAATGGATAGCCAAATAAGAAATTCATGCATAATGATCTTAAGTTTAATTGCGTTTTGTTACATTTGTTTCACTCAGAAATGTATTGAACATAAAATAACTCATTGAATTTTGCGAAACTAAAAATCATTCCGGAGCAGGAGCATCATCCATTTAAAAAGGTTAGCAATCAAAGCAAGTTCGTTTTATGTAATTCTGAACTTGGAAAAGACAGAAACAAACAATATAAGAACCAAAATTCTCAGTTTGAGCTCAAATAATCCTGCATCAAATCTTTTGAACTCAATATGGAGATTTTTTTATAACCGAAAGATAGCAGAATAAAAAATTCATTCCCAATTATCTCATGTATAATTATGTTTTGTTAAATGTTTTTAGAATAACTCAAAAATACAGCGAACATCAAACACCTCAGTGAAATATCTGAGCTCAAAAATCATTTCTGAAAAGTACTATTTTCGAGTAAAAAATTATAAAACAAAGTAAATTTAAATTAAAGTCTAATAATGCTTAAAGTGATAAAAAAAAAAAAAAAAAACATAACACGGAATATTTAAAAATACCTTTTTAATGTAGATTACGTATGTTTCGTTCACTCTATCGGTGACATCTTCAGATCTAAATGCTAAATACAATATTCTCGCATATTTTTGAAAATGGTAAACATAAGCCACGAGATCGCATGTCCAAGGCTAGCAGGTGCTTAAATTGGTCAAACCGGTAAACTTGAAAATTATTATTTGTTTTCATTTTTATTGCTTTTTCAATCTATCGATCATCGCGTGCCAAATTTTCGCTATTTCAAAAGAAGCGGCTTCGTTGCAAATGCTATCTTTTCGCAAATACATTTCTATAGATTCACGGATAATGGATGGGAAATAAGCTCTTGATTGAAAAATTATTTTACTATTCTCGAAATCAATCTACAACTGCTCCTTTCTATATTGTCTGGCTAAAGCAGTAGTTCTTCTGCCATGTTTGATATCTGCCATATGTTCTTTTATTCTTGTTTTAAATTTTCTGTTTGTCATTCCTATATAGTATTGTACTGTTCCATCTGCCTTGGTGAATGGGATTTCATAAACACCGGAAAGTTGATCAGGTTCTATTGGATCTGTTTTTCTACATACTATGTTTTTTAATTTTGTGGAAGGTTTTGCAATAAGGCAAATTCAATGTGCCATATTGCATTTATTACATGCAATGCAGTCAGTCAAATTGAAATTAAACAAAGCAAAGCTTCTTAGAAATACACAAGATTGTTTTTTCATTAAATGAGTGGCTTGAAGATGATATTTGAATCTTTTTCCATGAAAGTAAATTTGTTTTACATAAATCTGAACTTGAAAAAGACAGAAACCGGAATTCTCAAATAATCCTGCATCAAATTTTAAACTCAGTATGGAGAGATTTGCCTGACCAAAGAATAGCAGAATTACATCAGGTATTAATTTATGTTTTGTTAAGTGTTTCCAGAATATCTGAAAAATGCAACGAATATGAAACATCTCAGTGAGATTTTTAAAATTAATAATCATTCCAAAGAAGCGCCATCCATGCAAAAGATTATTAAACAAAGCAAAGCTTCTTACAAAAACACAAGCTTTTTTTTTTTTCATTAAATGAGTGGTGTAAAAATGATATTTGAATCTTTTTGGAAAAGCAAAATAGCAAGAAGCATTTTTCAAAACAGAAACTTGAAGCAGAAGCAAGTAGAAAACAATACCAAATCCTATTTCGAAGTCGTCGTCAATATGTTATTAAGATAATGAAAATTGAAATTATAATCATAATGAACATTGTGATTCCTCTGTAATTCGTTGCAGAACTTGCCTTTTGTACTTAGAAATATGTAATATAAACGTTAAAGATTACTATTTTGTTTAAGTATTTTTTCTTTTTTTTTCTTTTTTGCCTTTTGTTGTTTTTATATTCGTTTGATTACTTGTTTTACGTAATTTGTACCTTAGAAAAATGCAATATATAAATTGAAATTCTTGAGTTATTATCGAATAAACCTACAAAACACTCAACTGCATCAATGTCAGAAATCAATACTTTGTTTTTTCATGACTGGAAGATATCAGACAAAGGAATTCATGCACATTTAGCTCAGGTATAATTAAGCTTTTAATTATCTTTCATTGCTATTAGACAAGAAAATTCATTTGAAAGTGATTCTTAGAAGTACACTAATATAAACTAATTAAAATAGCATGTATTAAAATATTACATCATATTTTACCATTTTCTCACTTCGTACCACTAGAATTCAGCAATGTATCGAACATAAAGCAACTCGGTGAGATTTCTGAAACTAAAATTCATTCCGGAGAAATGTCATCCGCGTGAAAGAACAAAGCAAAACTTCTTACATAGACATAAGAAAATAGGCGTATAGTTTGAAGGTGATTCATGAATCTTATGGGAAAATTGCAAATAGCCACGAAGCGTCATTCAGAACAAAATCTTAAAGCAGCAACAAACAGACAACAAAACCAAATCCCATGCCGCAGTCGTCCATCAATAGTTTATAGGAATTAAAGAAAATTGAGATTAAAATCATAAAAACCATTTTGATTCGTCTGAATTTAATTGTGAATATTCTAATTTGTACTAAAATTATGTAATATAACTAATAATTAAATGAATAATACTGTTTTGATTAAGTACTTTGTTTTTAATTTTGGTTGTTGTTATTTGTTTGCTTGCTTCCTTGACGTAATTTGTAATTTAGAAGCTGGTATAAACGGCAATGTATGAATTGAAATCTTTTATTAATTATCGATTAATGGTTTATTATCGATTTATTATATAGTAGGCATTTACTACATCAAAGCTAAAATTCAGTACGGAATGTATTTTTATGGTTGAAGAATAGCAGAAAAAGAAATTCCTGTACATTTATGTCAGGGACAATTCTGTTTTTAATTATCTTTCTTTGTTATCAGTAAGAAAATCCAAATCAAAGTTATTCATGGAAGTAAACTGATGAAAAATAACTAAAATTGCATGTATTAAAATACTACATGAAATTTAACATTTTCTCACTTCGTTCTAGTACAAATCAGCAATGCATCGAACATAAAACAACTCAAGTGAGATTTCTGAAACTAAAAATCATTCCGGAGTAGCGTCATCCGTGTAAAAGATTATTAAACAAAGCAAAGTTTCTTACAAAGACCGAAGAAAAAAAACCATAAAACGAGTGTTTTGAAGATGATATATGAATCTTTTGGGAAAAGACAAATAGCAAGAAGCATCTTTCAAAACAGCAACTTGAAGCAGCAAACAAAACCAAATCCTATGCCGCAGTCGTCCATCAAGATTTTATAAAAATAACGAAAATTGAGATTAAAATCATGAAGTCCTTTCGCTCCTTCACGGATGGTAATTTAATTCGTACCAGAACGATATGTTTTCCAGCATCTGACAGCTAGGCAGGGGCGTTTATCCTCCTTCGAGAAACAATTCCATGGAGCGCTTCCAATACTTATTTCGGCGCTTAACTTTCTATTCACGGGGTTTTTTATTAAAGGAAAAAGTGCTAAATATTGCATGAGACTGGAAGGGAATTTAACTTCCTGATGTATTTGTGAAATCAGCTCCTCGTCTAAGATTTTCATGCATTTTTGGGAAGGAAAAGGTCCTCCGACTCCTGCCCCACGCCTCCTAGCGGAATTTCAATTTAAAATTTGAGGTGGGATTTACCTTGATCGTAAATCAAGCGAACTGTCTCGGTAAAGCGAAGTTACCGGAACAAGTGGCACGTATATTGTTGACGAAAAGAATTTCTTTTTCCCAGAAAGTTGGGAAAAGGCATGGGAAAGGAAACAACTTTTTTGCATATTTTTGTTGTTAGCGAAATCTGCAGGGAACTCAGCAGTTTGGGTGTAAAACGGATGGAATGTGTGCCCAGAGGATTTATGGGAAGAAACTAATAGTCGAGGATGTTATTATATTCAGTGATTTTTGGAAAGGTTGAAGATTAATGCTAAATAATTAAGTAAAATCTATTCGGGCTAGAATTTTTGTAACGGATTTGAAATTGGTATTTGTTAAATGTATAATTATAGAAATAATAACGTATGAGCGGGATTACACATATGTTGAAGATATATATAGCATCATGGATTTAACTATTTTATTTCCTACACATGGGCCCCAGTTGCACTTTTTAAGTAAACAGATAATGCTAATATACAAAATGTATTGGAAATATGATCTAAAATACAATATCTGAGATGAAAATTTCTAAAAGATGTAAACGAAGTTTTTGCAATTCGTATTTCTAATTTCTGAAATACAAAATAAAATGTAAGAAGATTAGAGATTATAAGGAATAGCATCTTAGTCAGAATGTAAATTCTTCTTAGTTCGTTTGAAACTAATGACGATAATTTCAGTTTCAACATGATTGGCGATTTGGTTTCTTCATAGTTTCTGAAAATTGTTTAAATAAGTGCATCTATTTTTAATAAAACACTAATATTTTATTGATTTACTTAGACAATTGTTACTGTGACAAAAAACCTAATGTGATAGCATATGGTATGATAGAATGTAAGTTTCTAACCAACCCCTAAATAAACAAATAAATAAATAATTTCGGCATTTAGAATTACTATTTATTGCTACATTCCCCTCACCTATTTATAATTAAAAAAAAAAAAAAGATACATTTATAGTGGGTATCTACATCTTAAAGTAATCTCAATATCAAATGTCAAGTTTCTAGCCCCAACAGTTCCAGAAAAATCAGGATTTTAGAAAGTTTCCCCCTTCTTTTCACCAGTTTAAATTTAATATATATATATATATTTTAATAAATCTGTTAATGAGCATATACATATAGGGAGATAATATTGATCTCCATTTTCCTTCACCCCGTTCTAACTGTAATAGTTCCTTAGAAATCTTGATGAAACCGTGTTTGCAGAATATTGAAGTATTGTCCCTATATTTCATTTTATAATTCTATTTTTTTTATCTCTCTTTTAATGAGTATGACTGTTTTAAAAGTAATCTCTGTATCATACTTTATGTTCCTTGTCCGAATATCTGAATGAAACTGTGATTTTAGAATGTTTTTCTAGTAATTAATTTCTTTAAAATTTGATTAAAAAACTTCTATAGCGAGCGCATCCACATTAAAGATTAGCCGCATACATTTTTCAATTTACTCGCCCGAGAATTTCTAGATAAATCGTAACAAAATGTAACTTTCAGAAGTATATTTTTAAACTGTTTTTCACTTATTTTTGCCATTTTAAAATTCGAATCTTTCAAAAAATTTTCTTTGTATATTGCTTCGCTACTTGAGAAGTTCGCGTTCCACCTTAATCTCGACAGTTTTGAACATTTTATCATTTTACTTAATTCGCATTTTTTATTTTTTTTTTTAATCTTTTAAATGTAATTTCCAGATATATATTTTTTAATTTAATTATGTTTCCCAATTTTAATTCTATCTTAAACGCTTTTCTATCTTTATTTATAACTAGCAGATCCGCCCGGTGTTGCCCGGTCCCGTCAAAAAATAATACAAAATGCGAAATCACTCTAAAAATCGCTGCACGAAACCCTTCCTCTGGTAACTCTTTCACTTTCGGAAATTAAATAGAGAGATTTACTCGAAGCGGAAGTAAATTTAATACCACCTCCTCAAATGTCTGGAACATTTGATTCAAAACGGGTCAGTTTTTGGTCAAAATTTTTTAAAAAAAACACCGTCGGATTTTTACAAAATTTGCATCTTTGGAATCAGAAACATAAACTGTGAGTTTCGATTCAAATAATCCAATACTTTTCTTAATACTCGAGAATGAGTGAAAATGAAACTTTTTCGTTTTCTGGGATTATCAAATCGGTAACTTTCTTTTGCGGTTTCAATAACAATAGTCATTTTTGGCGCACGCGCAGGAAAATCTTTTAGTTCCACTGCGAGGGGATAGGGGGTGCATTTTGTTCTAATCAAATTATTTCACACGTGTCCCCGCTGCCTACGATACCGTGTATAGCGGACGTGCTAGGCACGCACTGCAAAATCTTTTACTTCCAGTTTCCACCACCAGGTGGAGCATTCTGCTCTAAATAAACCTATTTCCAAACGAAACTCCGGCACTCGTTCCTGCTGCTTATGGCACCGTGTAGAACGCGTGTCGTACACGCGCGAAAAATCTGTTAGTTCCACTTTCCACCGCCAGAGAGTACCAAATCTATGTCTTAAATAATTAGCTATATCTTAATTAGTTCATGTTAAGTTGAATGAACCGATTCCCGTTGAAATCGGACCCGCAGAACCCGAGAAAATAAATCACCCCCTGGATATTAATATTCATAAATGGTCGTAACCAAGGGCTGAAAAAATGATACCGAAGTTTATTTAGTACCTGGGCGACCTCGGAATAATGTCAGAAAAGATTTCGTTTGAATCGGACCAACTTTAAATGCAAAATCTTTTAGTTACATTGTCCACCGCCAGGAGGTGCACTCTGTTCTAAACAAACCTCTTTCCGATCGAAACTCGGGCACATGTCCCTGCTGCCTATGACATCGTATAGCAGGCGTGCTGCGCACGCGCTTCAAAATCTTTTAGTTCCATTTTTTACCTCCAGATGGCGCCAAATCTGTATCTTAATTAGTTATCTATACCTTAATTAGTTCGCTTTAAGTTGAATGAACTAATTTTCATTGAAATTGGGCCCATAAAACCCGAGAAAATACCCTTCCCTGGTCATTAATGTTCAAAAATAGTGGTAACCAAGGGCTGAAAAAAATGATACCAACAGCTGCCCAAGAGATATAGTGTTGTATGAATCTGATCTTCCTCCCCTTTCAAGGAGAAGAGAATATTGCCTTGCAAAGCACTATAATAAGATCTACAGCTATCATGACCAACATCGTACTTCTGCTTACCTCCATTCTTGGCAAAATAATCGCCGACTTAAGCGACACAGCCCTTTTTCTTATGCGAAAGAGATGGGCCTACCTTCCAATAATGTGGAACCCCACTCCTTAAGGCCTCCATTGCAGCTTAGGTTGGATCTAGCCGTATACATTTTCACACGGATCTTTTAACCAACGTGTGCAAAAAAACTTGAGAACCCGGCATTTACTAGACAAATGGGACTGGAAACTATTCATTGCATTCCACCTTCGGCCCTGAAAATGTTTACAGATGGCAGTAGGGGTGTGGGAGGTATTTCTGGCAGTGGTGTTCGCATTGAGACACCGGATCGTACATTCGACATAAAGATAAGAAATGCTAATTATTGCTCGGTTTTTAGATCTGAGCTTTTGGCTATTTATAAAGGCCTTTGTTTTATTGATTTGACACCAGGACTCGAGTACAAGGACATTTGGATTTTAACTGATAGTCTTGCCTCTATACAGCATCTTATTAATTGGACAAATTTATGGGGGACAGAACGAGTCTGAACATCCTGGAACTATTGAATTGCTTATCTGCAAGACACTCCATCCACTTTCAGTGGATCCCGTCACATGTTGGGCTGAGAGGAAACGAAATGGCCGATGACTTGGCCAAGTCTGCCTCAGCTGAAGATCACCAGGAGGATGGAATATTAACCTATAGTGAAATATCTTCGATTAAGAAACAAGAATTAAATTCACTTTGGAGAGTACCTCCTATTCATCCATGGTACTTTATTAAAACAACAGGATGGTCTCTCCAACTTAATATTTGTAGGAAACAACAGACGGCACTCTCACGCTTTATGAGTGGTCATTTAAGAGGACCATCTTTCCATCTTGGCCAGAAAACATTTTCTGAGTGTCATCGGTGCCCGGGAGTCCAGGCCTCTCTTCTGCATATTATCAAATGCCTAAATTTTACCCGCTGTGAAATCTTGGAAAATCCAGCGCTCTTTCATGATTTTCTGGAAGTCTTTGGATTTGTGGAGATGGTTTAACATAGCTAAACCATCTGGGATTAGAAACAACAACAACAACAAAAATGATACCGAAGTTTATCTGGAGAACTGAGAAAAGGTTTCGTTTGAATAGGACTAATAATTAAATAGTTCTGATTTTGGAGGCAGGGGGGGAAGGAGGGAGTTTCGGTCAGAGCATTAACGCGATATTTAAACTACAACCGAACACTCACCCCCACAGAATTTAACCAAAGACGTTAAAAAATTAAGAATTATCATTAACTTTCTAAACAGAAACAAAATTACTTTTTTTTTACATACAAAAAAAGTAAGTTACAGTTGTTAATTTCTGAAATCAAATACATAAATGACGTATACATGAGAAAACTCTAAGAGTCGCATAGAACAAATCGCAAAAATTCACAACTCGCTGTTCGAATTGCAATCAGCTGACGACGTTTACATCTGTGCCTACAATTCTATCAGCTATCAATCACAACTGCCCTCCAATGATGTTTGACTTGTAGTGGGCAATTTGCGACGTCATTTGAAACAAAAAACGCTGCAAAAGATGAAAAAAATGTTAAAAAGCGCATAAAAAATTAAATTAAAAGAAAAAATCTAATAAAAAAAATCAGGATAATAAATAAATATTAAATTATGATTTTTTTATCTGTAAAGAATTATAAACTTTCTCCAAGCTAAAGAGAGTTAAAAAAAAAAAAATACGATTCTGAGCGTATCTGAGACTGAAATAAAAGCCACCACCGAACCAATCAAGCATTCTGGGCAAAATTACTTAGTGTCGAAGGAAAAAAATCGCCAAAAAATCAAAAATCGCTGCACGAATTTCGCATAAACTTTATTGAAAAGAGGATAAAATTTACTATATTGGGCTTAAAGATTGGAACCAGATTCCTGTTACTAATGTGGAAAAATCGCAGCGAAACGTGAAAAAACACTAAAATTCGCATTAAAAATTAAATTTAAAAAAATCTATTCAAAAATTCCAAAATATGGCTTCGAGGTGCAAAACTACATGCATAGAGGTACCTTCCCACCAAATTTTGTAGCTCTGTGTGCAGCGGTCTCTTTAGAACACAACCGAGAAACAGACAGACAGACAGATACACAAACTTCCTTCTTTATTATAGTTGGAGATTATACTCACTCTTATGTAGTTTAGACAACATTTAGACTTCTTCTCTCTGATGGTTCCCTAAGTTTTAGAAATGTATCTACTCCTAGACAGGGCGAAAAGTTGGCGTCAACTAGGAAAAGACTAAAATGTTCAATGTGATGGAATTATTCTGAAATATTTCATTTTGTCAAGTGCTGAGAAACTGTCTTGTGTGGGAGACACTGTAAGCTCTTACTTAACTTTACTACATTCTGAATAGAGGGTTTATGTACCAGTAACGGAAAGCTTGCGTACCATAGTTTCGGAAATCTTGCACTGGTGGATACATGTTTCCGGGGATGTAGTGGTGGGTATACGCCGTATATCTTCTGGATAACTCCGTGTACCCTATGTAACTATACAGTATACTCTCTGGTGTATACACCCTGGACCCTGCCTATAGCGTATATACCCTACGGATTTTTTACGACACCATCACTGCATACTTCGTTGAGATATTCCATCTAAGAGCAAAAGGATTAATGTAATTATTTTTAATTAAGGTTAGACTTAATTTTTCTCGGCTCAGGACCAGGATTTAGCAAAACACTTACTTCTCGACGGATGTGAAGTTGCTATGCAACTAGGAATCCCCTTGAATTACCTATATTGTTCAGCAAATAAACAACTTACTCTAATTTTCTTAATAATTTTGAAATATAAAATAATCTTAAATGAAAAGAATAATGCAATTCAGATCTTTTTATAGAAAATAAACAAAAACACTCAATTATTAATTGTTTTAATTAACCACAGCACTATCTAGTTTCGCAAAACTATTTCGCCAATGCGTCCCAAAACAGCCTTCCCGCCGCCAGTAAGAAAAACAGCATCGTCAGCAAAAGAGAACACAAATAAAATGATCATCCCCATCCTCCCTATCTAATACGAAAACCATTCTCTCGTTATGGTGAACAAACCTCGTTACAGCGTCATTAAAGAAACAGCCTGTACCAGAAACGATAGTTACGTACGTTGGCGGCTGGAACATTTTGCCCATAACGATATCGACTTTTTCTTTTTCTCCTTCGCCAATGATGGTCATTACAGCGTAAAAGAAGACACAAAGACCAATTTTAGTGCGGGAGGTTAAATAGATTTATGAGAAAAAGAGGAGGCGTCTTTTAGAGAAGTGATTCTTCAACAGATGGCGCTAGTTAACTTAAATAAAGCATGCGAGAATGGAATAAAGTTATCCGCAAACCGGGCTAAGAATAAAGCTATAGAAGGTATATGAGAGATTCTAGCACCATGCGGCTAAGTATTGTAAAAACGAAGACAGATATTTAAACAAGAACGAAAAATCATGTATCAGACATAGATTATGAAACACTTTCCAACACCAGAATTCCAGACTATATTGATTAAAATGTAATAGAATTCTTTTGTGCGTCCCTATAAATGAACTATAAATGAAGAGGACTTATTCTATATTCTACAGGAAGTATGTTGTAGTCCACATCAGTGATACATATCAATTTCATTATGTTTGAAGTATTGCAACATCATTAAAATACACCGTAACCGGTTTTCCCCTATAACAGACCGTAAGGTAAGGTAAAGTACCCAGTAGTTGACACTGGACCAATACTTGACACTTTTTTAGAAACAGTAGTGTAACAAGAAAACGTCACAGGTAGGAACATGAGAGACACAGAATTTTAAAAATCTATCACCTTGCGGCAAAACTGAGAACTAAAACTATAAACAGTCGAGCCCAATTCCAATATGGCGGAAGACAACAAAGAAGCATGTGTGCAAAGTTGAATTTTTCGAATTTATCTTAAGAAAAGTGATAAGGACCGCACGTTACAGTAAGTATTAAAACCCGTAATTTATCTTAATTTCTGGTTATGTTTTGATTGATATTGATTGTTTCGATGTCCAAGAATTGTACTGGAATAAAATTGATGCATTTTGTACAAAATAGCGGGAATGAGTGTGAGTGTCAACCATTGAATATGAAAAGAAACAGATTTTCAAAAGTTGACACTCAGTGTCAACTACTCGCTCATATTGGGGTTTTGTTAATCTAATTCAGTGCAATGAAAATAAGCTGGAATCTACCAGATAAATTCATGACTGACCTTTGAAAAACTAAAAATGCATTTAAACCAATAGATGACACAGAGTGTCAATTATTGAAATTAGGGAGTGTCAACTACTAAAATTAATTATTTACTTTTTTATTTTGCTAATTTTGCTAATTAAGGGTTCTTATCATTATGTCTTCATATGGGACAATTAATATAGTAATATAATAATAAGAGTATTTATTATTATTAATTTAGGCCCCGCCGCAGTCAGTGTCAATTACTAGTTCACGAAGGTGTCAACTACTAAACTCTCACGTTCACGATGGTGTCGACTTCTGGACAAAAATCATGTTTTCATATCCCCTAGTAATTTTTACAAAATGTATTCATTTCGGGACATTAAACGTTATGATTTTGTGGAAAAATGTTCAAACCCCCTAGTAATGATCAAACTGTTTCCCTTAATTGAAAACTGCACGAACCAAAGGCGACGAACGCCGAAAAATTCCTTAAGGTGTCAACTACTGGTACTTTACCTTAACATAATTTTTTGTATGTCCCTGTAAACGCTTCACAATTTCATTTTCAATACGAACACTCTATAGCAGTAGTCACCAAATGGCGGACCGCAGGCAAGTTTTCTACGGACTGCGACGAAATTGTGAATAAAAACTCTTGCGATTGATCAATTTTTGATAAAAAATGTGTCTGCAAAAAAGTATCCAGAACAAAAAGCTTTAGCCATAAAATTATGTACCATATTTGGTTCAACTTATGTGTGTAAAGCAGCATTCTCGAAAATGAACTTGATCACCTTAACAGCTTGATGAGTATCAGCTGCATCAACTTGACACAAAATTTCAGTCAGGATGGTCAAAATAAAAAGTGCCAATTTTCCCCACTGAACATTACCCACAATGAACTTTCGTGAGTATTCTTTTAGAATTTATATGTACTTCGTATCATTTTTCGTGTATTCTAAAAGTGAGGATAAAACTATTCATATGATATTTATGCACTTCATTTCTCTGGTATCCATTGCGTTTTTACGTAAGATAACAACTGATTTCAAATAAAAGTTTACTAAGCAGGGCAAATAGCCAGGGGGGGGGGGGAGGCGTTAGGCAGCTGGGATGGGGACGCTTAAGTTCTCTGGACCGCGGAAGTTAATAATGTTTTGAAACGGACCTAAAGTGAAAAATAATTGGTGACCACTGTTCTATAGTAAACCTCAATAACATATAAAAATTACGTTTCAATCTGAGTATATTTACGAGAGTTAGAGCATGAACAGACCGAAGTCATACATTTTTTTCAAGTAAGTTGGAAAGTGTAAAAATATGAATAATACTAAAAATTTCACTCAAATTTCATCTATTTGCCAGAGCGGTTAACATTAATAAATAATTGTTAACGCTGTCCAACAGAGTTGAAAAGTGTTTATGAATTCAGTTTGTCTGTCTGTTTGTCCTTGCTCTAACTCACGTAAATATACTCGGATTGACATGCAACTGATATATGTTATTGAAGTTTACTATGGCATGCTGGGTATTAAAAATGGAGTGTGTAGCACTTATAGTTCGTTTACAGGGAGACTCAAAATAATTCCGTTACATTACTGTCTGGAGGGGGAAAACGTTTGTGGTGTATTTTAATAACGTTACACTATTTCAAACACATTGAAATTGATATATATCACAGAAGTGCAATATCAATGAAGTGCACTACAAGAGGCTTACTATAAAATAGGGTGTGCATAGCATTCATCATTTATTTACAGGGACACACAAAAGTATTGTTACAGCAATGTGTATTAACAATAATTGCTGGAAGTGCGTTTTCCGGTATGGTACGCGTTTTTAAATTAAACTAAATTTTTACCTATAACTTGGTGTGTATGTATTCTAAAGAGGCAGCACAAACTATCTCGAGTACAATTCCGTTAATTGACAGAAATTGATGAAGGGGCATTTTCTACAGTGCTATGCGTTTCCTAACGGAACTAAATTTCAGCATACAATATAGTACAGATACAAATCTATAGATCATATACAGAGCTACACAATAAAATTCAGATATTTTTCCGACTTTTAATGGTAATTTCTGAAATTCGGTTTTTAAATGTGTACTGCGTTTTCCAAATTGCTTGCTTAGACGCCATCATTCTTCGGTGAAGTTTTATTAAAGTATTCTGGAAATGTTGGAAAGTGTTTTATAATCTATGCTTGACGCATTATCCTTCGTTTTTGTTAATTTTTAAATTACCTTTTTTGCCGAGTTCCGATGGACACAGTATTTTCTCCGAACGATTTTGAATAATCTATAGAAGTCCAAGTATTGTTCTAAAGTTCTTATTCCGCCTCCACTTTCTTCCTGGATAAAAATGTTTGAATTCAACATTTTGATGCCTTCCCCTCACCCCCCCCAAACCCGCACACACTAATCATGATTTTTAATTTTGATTCTCCGATTTAGTAAGATAATCTTGTAACGAATCTGGCAAGGCTGCCGCAGTGGGACAATTAGGACAAGTAAAAACTTTTTTGGGATAAGCATAGCTCTACATCCCTCCCGCTTTTTGAGCACCACTATTTTCGAGTAGAAATTTCGCTTTAGAAATTTGAGACAGAAATTCGCGATTAAATAAGACAAATATTACTATTCGGAAATAGTGGTAATCAAAAACCGGGAGGGTTTCTAATTATGGATATGTACGCATACATTTCATTTTTGTAATAAAAAAAATTACATTGTATAATGACATCGTATCGTATCGTATAGAGAATGCAAACAGATTTATCAGAGTTCAGGTTCAAATATCTGTAACCCAAGATTAAAATAGATATAAACACTGCAAATTTTCATTCTGATCCAAGCAGTGTAACCAATTTTGCACGTTTCTTTTTTTATTCAAAAAAATCTAACACTATTTTCCAATATTAATCCTTGCTTTATTTAACCACGGAATGTATGTCAAATAAAGTGAAGATTTCTATCAAAAAATAGTGGTAAGTATTTTGAATAAATATATGTATTAAACTGGCAAAAGCACTCCAAGGCTTCTAAAGAACCGCTTCGTCTCTCCTCATTGCCATCAAGTGCGGCAAATGCCTTTACCATTTGCCCCAATTGGTAAAGGCAAAAAATTGTCTTTACCAATTTTTTGCCTATCTCATGTTAACCTTTTATACAATTTAATTATGTGATTACTTATTACCTGATATAATTATCAGAAAACGGTTTTCACGATCCAAAAAGAGACGCAAATTTCCGGCGTAACGCGTTTTTAAAAGTTATCTCCTTAAATTGTGTTTTTTTTATACTTAAAATTTACGTGAATAACTTTTAAAAATGCACTACGTCGACAATTTTCGTCTCCTTTCTAGTGGTGAGATCTGTTTTCCGATAATTATATTACGTAATGTATAAGTAATCACCTAATTTAAATTTTTCCATAGATTAAAACAAGCTTTCGCGATCGGAGGGTGGAAAACCTGTCAGAGCCCGATCAACTAACTCCATGTGGGTCCTGGGGCACACATATTATGTGAAAGTTCCTTCCCGAAATAATTTAGAGTTACCAAATTAGTGCATTACGAACATAAGATACAAGCTTACGGGCATTTAAAATTTTACACCACTGTTTTATGTTATGTTTAAAAAAATATATAATATTTTATCTTAGTGATACTAATTAGAATTTTAATGACTTAAGACTTAAGTTATTTGCACAAACATGTTTGACGTAATATTCAACTTTCATAAATTTGGCAGTTTCTTTTAAACTTATTTACAAACACTGTTCAATTATGATAAATAGGTAAAATATTGTTTTAATGCCAATTGTAAACAGAAATTTGCTTTAACATCTATTTTTTCAAAGACTAGGCGAAAAGCATTTGGGGGCCCCTATAACTATAGAAACGGGACACGTGCCCCTATTAAACAATCAGGCCCTGAAACCTGTTTCCCAAAAAATATTTTCCCTCCGACCCACACCGCGAAACTTTCTGATACATTTACGACTTATTTTTAAACGCAAAAACATTTCACTTGCAAGCAAGATATTGAAGAAATTTGGAACTGAATGGTGTTTTTTATTTTTTGGTAAAGGAATTACTTGTCGAGTTATAAGCCATTGTTGTCACGGGACAACAGGTCTTCCTCCTTTCCCGCGCTGCTGCGTCCGGAAATTCGGTTCAAAATGCCACCTTTGACTATATCTTCTGCCTTTATCGAAGGAAGGAAAACGCCATTTGATTACATAGTTTCTGAATAAGAACTCCTGCCTATTTCATGCTTTTCCGAATACAAATGAATTCAGAAATGTATCAGAATCCTTTGTATTTGAGAAAAGTAAAAAAGGTGAGAACAATATGTGAACAGTTATCTTAAATTTTCTAATTAATAGTTAATAATTTTAGAAATAAAAAATAACATTTTATTTTTAATTTACAATTTTAATTTGTACAAAACACTCTCTTGTTAATGACTACATATGACAGACAGAATCAGGCAAATCAACTAATTCTTGTGCTGCCATCTGGTGTTTGTTGTAGAATATTTTTTCAATCCAAGCAGCAAAATACCTTGATTTTGACATGAGGCGAGAATGTCTTCCTGCAAAAATAAAACAAAGAAAAAAGATCGAATTTTGCAATAACAAGCTGAAAATATATAAAGAGTTGCCTTTTATATTTTTATTTCTTTGTGAAATAAATTGATTTTATTTGAATTCTTGTTACAATCCTTTACAAAATACAAACTTTGAATCAATCGTTCAAAGCTGAAAGGCATAGGCATATCACACGTTGCTTTTTTTTTTTAAACACTATTTCCCTCGTTTTCCATACAATAACATTTATTTTCTGCAGTAAATTTTAACAAAAATCTTTTTATAAAGGCCCCAGATGTTGCAATGTAAAAATTCCGAAAAATTGTTCTAAAAGTAACGAAAATAATGCTTTTCAAAACAAGTAAAAAATAAAAAATAAAACTCAAAATACTTTTCAAGATTTTAAAAATATTTTTTAAAAAAATCGAATGTGAAATTTTTACCCTAAAACAGTACCGATTCGCTTATCAGAGTCTGCACTAGAAAGCTATAAAAAAATTTTCAATGTTTCAGAAAAAACAAAAAACAACAGCAAAATAATAATAACAATAATAATAATAATAAGCTCCAAAGAATTTTTTTATTCTATTATCTACTGAACAGATTTCTTCAGATTCAACCAGTGAGGATTTTTTTTTAAGTGCGTTCGTAATTATATAAAAAAAAATATGCCTGGGTTTCATTAGAACTATCGATTGCAAAGAAGGTGTCTTGTAAAACACTTTAACCGAATTCATAAACACTTTTCAACTATGTTATGTTGGAAAGTGTTAAAAATGGAATGATTGTTGTGCAGTATAAACCCTGATGCAAAAAACGTTCCTACTTTTTATAGATAAAAACTCGACTTTTCTTTTTCCTGACATTCGGGAACCGTTTTGCTGCATAAGGGATTCTCTCACTTGTCTGTGGTTTCATGTATATGTACTGCTCTCTTTGCTCATTCATTCTGTTGCTGTTAAAAACCAAGTAGTTGTAATTTTTATATGCGAGTTGTTCTCTAGCCCGCTCATGATGCTTGCATACTATATCTAAAATATATATACTATAGTGCTCCCATATATAATCTATTGTATTAAAATATATTCCAAGTTTCATAACTGCAGTCCTTCTCGAAGATGAATGCAACCACAGATCTCTGAGATTATAACAAATAATTAATATTTTTTCTTCATTGAATTAACTAGTACCGCCCAGCGGATTTATAGTGAATATATATGCTCTAGGTCAGGGTCGGCAAACCTTTTCACATCCGCGTGCCAATTTTCTTTCAAAAAATTTTCAAGGGACCATGGCGTGCCAACCCCCAAACCCCACCTATCTGCGCCAAAAAAATATATATATATAAATAATGAATAAAATTACTTTTATTATTATTAGATTAAGATATATATGGATAATATACCTGCAGGTAATAATATTAACATAATATTAATATCAACATGCATATTAAATTAAATTATGTATAATATTGAAAACTCAAACCAAAATAACTTGTCACATGAAAATAATAGTTGACTATAGTAATAATTATAGAAAGAAGATAAGTATAAGAAATAATTTTAGCAATCGTAAAAAATATTAAAAACTCAAATCGAAACAACTTGCCAAATTACTGTAAAAATTATGGTTATAGATGGTGTTGCCCCTTGGGATCTGTTGATTTTGACATTTTAAGCAATGTGGGGGTTTTATAATTAAAATAATTTTAATTTAAAATAGAAAATGAGAAAAGAAACATCGAAAAAAAAATCATTTACGAATCATATCTGCAAAATATTTGTTTTACACCTGCTATTAAATGGAAAATTATTATTTAAAAAATATATTACAGTGCATAAAAAGAAATTAGCAAATATAAAAAACATTATCTAAAAAGTCTACGAAATAAATCTGTTTTCTCTTTGGTTTTCGTTGATTCACTTTTATTTTCTAATTTCATAAGCATTGCAAAATCGTCTCTTTTTCAGAAAAAAATTAAAAACTTTGTAAAGTACGTAATACAGCAAATTCTTGGAATTTCGGTGTTAGTTTCTCTTCACCGAGTTCACAATTACTCTCATTTAACTCATTGTCATAAATGTTTGTTTCCTCTATCAATTTTCCGCTATCGTTTGTACAAAAAAGATAAATCGTAAGTCGAAGATAAAGTAAGTGAAGGTTTAACAGATCTCATATTTTCAAGTCAAGATTTATTAGGATTTTTTACCGCTATTTCCTTCTTTGGTTGGAACCTCAATAAGCTGGCGTAATATGCAGAGTGATGGTTTAACAATGTCTAACTGTAGTTACATTTTTTAAAGTAATTAAACAAATTAATGTGATTTCTTATGTTGCATCTTGGATTCCATATGATGGGCTCATAACTGGTTATTTTTAATAAAATACATGATGAACTGTAGTCATCTGACAAGTTGATTAGATTAGAATTTTTAATATTGTTCATCTCTGATAATAATGATTCACATGCATAAGTAGAGGGAGAGATTGTTCACATGGGGCAAATGCCGACTTCTTCTGGAATTGAATTCAAAGTTTACATAATTTTACTACCAAAATTTTTGTTTATGATGCCTGGCAGTCTTTCTTTTTCAATCATCTCCAAATCCTCTGTCAATTTGACAAATTGCTGAGTCCATATTGAGCTGGATTAGAAGTCGATAAGCTACATTTTAATTTCTGAAATTTCCAAACAATAGAATACAATCCGTTTATCAATTGGAGTCACATCTGGGTAGATAATAAATTTAACCATAAATGCATGAATTTTTCTTTTAAAATTGAATTTTTTTGCACTTATATTAAGGATTAGACACCAGAAATTTTAAGACAGATTTTTAACTTTGTTTATGCATATTTAAATTAAATTAATATTAATAATTATATTATATATATATTTATAATTAATATTTAATATTAATATTTAAATATTTATGCATATCACATAAAATATGTTGCATATTTTATGTGATTTTTACAGGATTAATATTTCTATATAAATATAGTGGTGGCAAAGAAGTTGATTTATTTATTATAAGTTAAATAAAAAGTGATGCAACTTTGTATCACTATGCATCTAAGGGTTAAATGATTCCGAAATGGGTAATTCATTGATATGACATGTACACAAGTACTACTTATAAAAATCAAAAGCTATTGCCAGTCAAGCTCGTGTATTAATGAAAGAAAAATAATGAGGTGCAGAATTTTGGGGAGTTTGACTAAATTTGATTTAATCAACGGCGTGCCAAAAATATCCTCTCGCGTGCCAGCTACGGCACGCGTGCCATAGGTTCGCCGACCCTGCTCTAGGTGGATCCAACGATGAAAACAGGTAAGCGAATCTTTCTTACCTATATTTATATTGTGTGAAATTTTTAAATTATAAATAGAAAGTCTTTTCTTAACTACTGCACATATCCGTAAAAATGACAAGTATGTTAAGTCGCATCCAACAATTAATTTTACTCTCAAATTTTTAATTTATTTACTGCAGATGCCCTTTAGCAAAAAACCTCATAGTCTTGAAATAGAGATTTTTCAAAGTCTGTGGACATAAGATGGGGGGTGAGTTTGCTATTTGGAAAACAAGAATGTAGTTTAAGAGCCTATGCTAGTCATCTGAAGAAACTAACGCCAATGTCAAGTCTATGGGATGGTTCTTTACAGATTTCTCGCTCGCATTATTTTTAATGTTTAATGGATTAATTTTAAATGTTTTTTTTTGCATAGGATAACTGAGGTTGATCTCTAGCGCTGTTACTTTTTACTTTTTTGATTTTGGTTCCAGTTTTTTTTATATAAGGGTACTTTCACTTTCAGAACCGGTTCCAAAATTCAAAATGTCCGCTTATAAAATAAAAAAGAAAACTGTCCAGTTAAACTTAAGGCATTGAGATCACAGGCTATTCACACTAATTGTATATTATACCCTTATTTCAAATAATTCGAAATTAGGCCCTCAAAAAATAAAGAAATAGACAATATATTATGGAGGGATAGTCCCCCGTTTACCACTCCTTATAGTTAACCAATGAAACCCCAAAACTAATCAGGGAAGCACCTTTTTACAATGAACATATATACAAAATTTGAAGCACATCCGATAATTCTGCATGAAAAACCCATCTATCTAAATTAAGGGGGGGTTAACCCCCCCCCCTTTATACTTAACCAATGACTCCATGAAAAACTCATTTATCTAAATTAAGTGGGGAGGATTAGCCCCTCGTTACCCCTTTATACTTAACCAATAAACCCCCAAAACTAATCAGAAAAGCGCCTCATCACAATGAACCTATATACAAAATTTGAAGAAAATCTAATAATTCTGTATGAAAAACATTTATCTAAATTAAGGGGGGGAATTATTAGCCCCCCTTTATACTTAACCAATGAACCCCCAAAACTAATCAAGGATGTGCCTTATTGCAATGAACCTATATACAAAATTTGAAGAAAATCGGATAATTCTGCACGAAAACCCATTTATCTAAATAAAGGGAGGGGGGGGTTAGCCCCCGTTCCTCCTTTATACTTAACCAATGGAAACCCAAAATTAATCAGGAAAGTGCCTTATCACAATGAACGTATAAACAAAATTTGAAGCATAACGGCTATTTCTATCAAGAGTTATGGCATTACGTACATACAGAACGGGCGGGCACATTAGCTCTGAGGCTTTGATAGCCTGTGAGCTGAAAACTAACTAAAATTTTAAAAAACATAAAATCTAACAACGTTAGGGATCGACCCCAGCTATCCTATGCAAAAAAATCATTTAAAAATATTAAAATGCGAGCGAGAAATCTATAAAGAGCCTTCCCATAGACTTAACATTGGCTTGAGTGTTTCTTCCTGTGACTAGTATTTTCTTAAAGTATTTTAGAATCCTTTAAAAATAAGTTTGAAAGGGAATTGAATTGTTATTGATGGAATAAAAAGAGAAATATTTTATCTGATTCTGAAGACTTTGCACAGCCAGTGTTAGTAAAGAAGCCATGTCCTTGTCTATCCTCACTTTCTTTTTGATGTCCTTTTCCAAATTTTCTGGAAAACAGAACTTATGTCTCTGCTATAGTTGTACAATGTTATTTAAAAAAAAAATAAGAATTGTGACTTTTGCAAATTTCAAGCAATGGTAGGGTGTTAATAACAAATTTGCTATTTTAAACAGATTTTTCAAGGACATGAAAATGACGAAACATCGTTATAAGGGAGTATTTAAGATTAATAATTGTTTCTATGTAAGAAGAGATCTTTAAATGAGAAAATTAATATTGAAACAATTTTGAAAAGTTAAGTAACAATTTTCTACTGTGTACCTTGGGTATTGGGCTCGGGGTCAGATAACAAAATTTTTCGGGTTCAAGCTCTGGGAAAAAAAAAAAAAAAAAAAAGAAAGAAAAAGCCCGAATTCAATTATGGTATGCACACTTTTTTATAATATTTAAATATTTTTGAGTGTTTAATGATCCTCTCAGGGTTAAAATTTGACCAACTTCATGATAAATTATGCAACACTGCATCATAAAATACGAAAAATACATGAGTTTCAAGAATACAATTTTCATTATAACTTCCACTCTTTCTAACTCTTATGTAGGGATTTCCAGGGTAAAAATTATTAAATTTTCATTAATATGAAAATATTCCTTGTGACCAATCTTTGTTAGTCTAGTTTTTAAATTTTCTTTAAAGTCACTTGCCAAATCTAATCTGGGTGTTATTAATTTTCTATGTCTATAGTGGTTTTTGTACAGATTTTTAAGCTCTTAATCCTGTTTGAATTAACCGTCAAAGCACTGTTTTGCAGATATTACAACGCCCAAACTTTTTTGAAAATTTCTTGCATGTTCAGAACTTATATATTAAACAGATTTCTTAAAGCTTCATTATAACGCAACCTCTTGGTTTAAGCAAACAGGGCTGCCCTGAGCCATGCTCTTCAGGTCAGAATTCTTAGAAATTTTATATTAATTAAAAATCGTCTGATGAAAGAGTCATTCTCATTACTTTTTTTTTTTTTACTATTACTCTAATCAAAATATCTTTTTTTCCCCAATTACAAATAAACTTCGATAATCTCACTCTTCTAAAAAAGTTATTAACACTACCGCTGCTGTAATTTAATTTATTGTGACTTCTTCCCTTTCTCAGCTTATCCAGTGAAAACTATTACATATAAAAACTGGTAGTTTTATAGAGAAATGCATGATAAACACATTGAAGAAGACAGTCTTTTAATCAAAGAATTACTTTCAGTTCTAATTAAAGTTGAAATCAGTCAAGATAGCTTCATAGGATCAAAAATTACGCTTAGCAATTTAATCCTCTTTACAGGGGAAGGGATATACTTGACTAGATTGTGGTGTGCAATGGCCAATCATTTTTTTAATTTGGCAAATTTTTTTAGTTTTTTTTTCTTCAAAATTTCATTACGTGAATAGAGATTTAATTCATATTTTGAATTTTTTTATTTACTGTAGCCTCATTTCAAAAAGTTCTAATAATATATACAAACACCGTATTTTCAATTGAAATATATATTTATAAGTTAATATTGAAAAAGACAGAAAACTTTTAAATAATTAAATTATGTGCAAAAACCAATTAATGGTGAAAATTATATCATGTGTTAAAAACGACTTTCTTACAGCGGCTATCTACCAGTTATAATAGTCTGGGAGACAGCGACATTTTTCATTTATCCATGTTATACAAGCTGATTTTCAAATATGTAATTGATCTTACTTAATCACGAAAACAGCCGTCTGCTTTTGCAACAGTGGTGGATGTGGGCTTGAAAGCCCAAGAATCTTCCAGTCTAAGGGAAATGAATGGCAACCCAATTACAGACGATCTCTACTGGATCTGATATTTTTTAATCTTCCATAATCAGGTAATACTTGTAAAACAAAGTAAATTAGCATGTGTGTAGAGCCTGCAGGGTCTGGATGGTGCTGACCTTGTTAGGGGGGAAGCCCCATAGTTTTATAAAAGAAAACACCCTTTTTACAACTTTATTTTTATTGTACTATAGAGAAGCTACAAAACCATATTCTTTATTACAAAGACAGTATTATCTCATTTAAATATAACAGAAATATTTGGCAAAATATAAATTGAACAGTTTTATTGTAAATGCACAAAAATCACTTGTCAACGACACAATTTGCAAAATACATAGTTATATTGCTACTCCTAATAAATAAAACTTCATTCTGACCAGTAAGCAAATAAGTTTTAATGTTTCATTAGCTACAACATATTAAAAATGACAAAAAAAAAAAAAAAAAATACATATTGACAAATAAGAAAACAGATACACAATGAAAAAAAAAATATACAAAAAAAAAAAATTGTGCTCTAGTTTTCAAAATGGGTATGTCAGCTGAAGCTAACATCGGAACAGCTGCGACACGATAATTAAAATGTTGTTTGATTTGATGAAACATGGCATGTTGCACGACACAAAAATTGAGCATTTCATTACATGATGGAATGATGTATTTTTATAAAAATACAAGGGAAAGTAAAAGAAAAAAATAATGCTGCCCAACCTAATTTGATCCTCAGTATCCTTTATAGAAAACTTCATCTCCTTCATAGCAAAAAAATAACTTGAATATATCTTATTTTAGAATTAAATAATGTAATGAAATTACAGTACCTTTGTAGAAAACTTTCTTTCCCTCATAGCAAGAAAATAATTTGAAAATATTTTATTTAAAAAATGCAGCATTAAACACATTTTTAGAAAAACTATTAAGACTTTAACAAAAACTGCAGAGTATTTCGCATTGGTAGATATAAATATATATAGCAAAGATCTTTTATCTGAAAATCCTAGAATATATTGACTAATGAAATGTCATAGAAATTTTTCAATTACAATGAAAACTAATATCTTTTATTAAATGCAGATAAATATGCATAAGATTTCAAAGTTTCTATTAATTTACAACATAATCATAAGAAAACTAATTTTCTATAATGATAACTATGCCTGTTCCATCAAAATATTTAGAAGGAAGCTTTCTTAAAGTCTTATAATATTCATTAGTATCGTCGAACCCTACTTTTCATTTTTTCTCCTTTTTAATAAAAACTCATGTATGCACTACTTTTATAATAATGTCAAAGGTAATATGTATAAGTGATTCTCAGACTAAATTACTTTAGTATATAAATTTCATTATGAAGAAAAGAAAAACTTTGGCACTAAAAAATGAGAGACACAAAGTAGGAATAAAAATATCTAATGTTAATGCACTAAAATAATATATATATATCAGAATTTATATATATTGAGCCGGATTTACTTTATTTATTAAACATATGTCATGAATACAAGATGCAGGGCTGCCAACTTTTGTGAGCATTAATGTGTAGTTCAAACTCAGAAAATGTGTCATTTTAAAGTGTCAAGTGTAGTTACTAAAATTATAAACACACTCAAAGTAGAAAAATCTAAAAGATAATATTAAAATTAATGTTTAGGAAGCATGTTACAATCTCACACACTGCAAAGAGAAATTTCACTAATTAAAAAAGAAAACAAAAGCCTTTCACAAATATACATTATTTTTATCCTTCAACACACATACTCTCTAATTTAAAATCATCTTGTAAATTGAATAAAGTGTGCATATTTAGTTAACATTACAAGATAAAAATTTTGGCCAAAATATCAATTGAATATTTTTACTTAAAATATTTCACCCACTATACAAAGCTTTACACAAAAATTTGTAAAATTGCAATAAAATTTATGAGAAATTTATACATGTTGGGGGAAAAAAAAATCATGACAAGACAAGAGTATTTCTTGTTGAAAAACAACTTGAAAAGAAAGGTGTAGTTTCCAGTAAGTAATGTGTAGTGTGTAGTAGAGATGAGACGGGCTCAGCCCGAGCCCGAAGCTGAATGAGAAAAATGTGATATTACTTTTAAAACAATTTTTAAATATTATGCAATTTTTTTCGGTATCGACCTCGGATTTAAAATCATCGGCTCGGGCGGGCTTGGGCTCCGAAAAGAGAGCTCAAACTCATCTCTAGTGTGTAGTAGTTAGCAGCCTTGCAAGATGAATCTTCGTTATTGGAGAATTTTGTTTTTCCCTGCATATAAATATTCTATTATCCTTTAAGAACAAAAAAAAGTAATGTTTGAATATTATAATTTTTTTAAAGACTAACTCTATACATATACATACCAGACCCTGTGCTAGTGAAACTAAACATCATAAAACATGCATCTAAAAATAGATCGAAATTACATTCATGTGAAAACAATATCGTATGATAATGATGTATAAGTAACTTTACAACTGGAATGCAAGTTAAAAATACAATACATGTAAAACAGCAATTTACCTACTTTTATAAAAAATACTATAGATAATTCTTAATGAAAGGAAAAAAGCTAATCATATATCATATGCGTAACAAAATACATTTTCTATTTCATTTCTCAGTTTAACAATTCCACAAAAATAATGCACTATAAAAATTAATGGCATAATTAAAATATCATTTGATGAATCTCTGGAAATTGGGGGAATCAACAGCATTTAATCATTCTAAATGTGGGATATAAACAATTTTTATTATTATTATTATTAACAGCTGTTAATATTTCACCAATACAATGGTTCAGTTGCTATAAGACATAAATTATAAATAATTTACTATATCACTCAAACAATAAAGTGGTTTCTTTAATATTACAAAATATTTTGATTTACAAACAAATTAAAAATGAATATTTGAGAAAAATACATGAAAAAGCATCCATGTGTTGAATTAGGAAAAACAATCTTCAATACTATTCAATACAATCAAGTTCAATACTATTTCTATCACAATTTGATTTTTGAAGAAGCGACATAATTGAATAACATTAATCAATGTAAACTGCAACATCAAGAGGGTTAAACCAAAACTCAACCCCAAAACTAAACACCAGCCAAAATCAAATTCTAGTCACAGTAATTTAAATTAAGAGTCAATGCAGGATTCTAGTCACATATAATGAGACTACATTAAAAACTGAACACTGCTATCCATTTAAAAATTTTCAATAAGATTATAAATGGTAACTTAATATTTCTTTTTGGGCACACAAAAGAGAAAATAATTCAGAATTTTTCCCAACAAAAATGATAAAAAATTAAAACTTTTAACCAAGGAATTTTCAAATAAGATCTTTCAAAAGTCAAAGCATCTAATCAATGTAAACTGCAACATCAAAAAGGTTAAACCAAAACTCAACCCCAAAAGTCTACAACCAACCAAAATCAAATTCTAGTCACAGTAATTTAAATTAAGAGTCAATGCAGGATTCTAGTCACATATAATGAGACTACATCAAGAACTTAACAGTGGAATCCATTTAAAATTTTTCAATAAGATTAAAAATGGTAATTTCATAGAGATATATACCATATTTCTTTTTTGAATACACAAAAGGGAAAATAATTCAGAATTTTTCAAAACAAAAATGATAAAAAATTAAAACTTTTAACCAAGGAACTTTCAAATACATTTCAAATAAGATCTTTGAAAAGTCAAAGCATCTAAACAATAAGAATATCCAAAATAAAATTTAGTTTAGGAAAATTTTGGCACTCAATAATTTTAATTTTTAAATTTACATTGTATATATAAAAGATCTCAAAAGTCTTTACATAGGCAAACAGTTAAATGTTTTTTTTTTTTTTTTAAATAATATATATACATATATTTAACAATTCTTATTATTTAGATAACAATACAATCTTTCTTAAATAAGCTCCTCATACAGTTTGATTAGATTCTGAATTCATACTTTAGAATAAGATAAATCTGGACATTTTATTTTAAATAATATATTTTATAAAGTTATAATAAAAATTAATAACTTATACCCATCATAAAAGTTGTTTTATTTAAAGTTTTTTTTTTTAACATTCTAAAAAAAAAAAAGTGTCATATAAGAAATTAATATATTAAATACTATAGACAAGGCCTGTAAAACCTTCCAGTAAGGAGGAGCACACCTCAGCTCTTGGCAAACAATGAACGGTGCCATTATTAATGTGGCCAAAAACATGTCACAGTATTAGTAGCGATACACACACATCTTATATGATGCAAATGCACTGCACAGTATAAGAGATAAGACACCATCTTCCACAAACTCCACATTAAAAAAAAAAAAAAAAAAATCAGAAAAAGTATAAATCATAGTAAATTTTTAATTATACAGTTTTCTGGGAGGGACCTATTTCAAAAGTTTTGTAGGGGAAGGAGCCAGAAATTTTAATTTCGCTTATAATTTAGAAAAATGGAAATCAGATATATTGTTAGGTTTTTGAAGGCATAAAAATACTCCTTGATTTATTTTGCAGGCGTGAATTCTGCATTATAAAAAACATAAAAAAAAAAAAGACAGGCATTATAGTGCCCAATCCATGGGTGGTTCCAGAGAGATAGCCTGGAAGAAATGTCATTGACAGAAATCATTTTGTAAGATTTTGTAATTTTTTTTTTTAAATATATAAAATGAGAAAAATTACCTAGTTTTTCGAAAGACTGGAAGAGAAAATTAAACCCATTTACCCCTCCTATAAAAATGCCAATGGTACAGTGTAACAACCACAAAAATGAGCTGAAGTTTAAAGCACAAAGAAATAAGCACGAAGGAGGGGGAAGAGGACAGTTTTTTTTTCTTCTAAAAATTAACCTCTTAAGATATTGAAAAGGTTATTTTCAACTATTACCAATTTCCATTGTCATAATTTTTATTTATAAATAATAAGTTCAAATTAGTGACGAAATGCAATAACAAATGATCAAATTTTCAAAGTACATTTTTGTTTTTTGATGGGTGCAATACGCATTCAAGGATTTTAAAAACATCTCTCAGACAAATATCAAGGATTTTAAATAAAGCATTCTTTAAAAATGCTAATTACAGGAAACCTTCAAAAGGGCACCAAGAAAATCTCCAAAGCGCACCATTCCATGGTGCCCACAGGTGCCATATTGAACAGCCCTGCTATAGATGAAATGGTAAACATTTTACTACTAATAACTATATAGAATACTGATTATCCAGACAATTTGGAGCAGCATTGGAAGTTCAAATGGTCAGTGAAATCTTCACAAATTCTGCATTATCATACAGTATATGTCTGCTTAATTCAATTTTTTTCATAACTTTGTCTAACATATGTTTCTAATGTGAATAAATCCTCTCTCTATAACAACTTCATATTATTTAACTATTCAGAAGTCAACAATGCAAAACTTAATACTGAAAATTTCAAGATTACACAAATCATAAAGATTTATTTGAAATAAAAATCGATGCTCTGCTGCATCTTTTCCCAATCCTTTAGCAGCATTATTGCGAGTAATGTTATTACTGAAGCTCTTTCTTGTAATTTAAGTGAATTAATATTCATTTCATTTAAACAGTTCTCTTTACTAGAATTTAAGTTTATTAATTTTTATAAAATTTCTCCCACAAAATTCTAAATGATGCCAAGAGGAATCTTGGGTATCTCAAATCCTTCGTTGGGACACACTGTTCTACTGTAATGCAAACTGTACTTTGCAATATTATCATTTTGAAAACTCTCACATGTAATTAATTTTAAAAAAATAATCGATCATTTATAAGAACAGCAAAACTCTTTCTAAAGAGAAAACTAACAAAGTGAAATTAATTGATATTTTATGATTGTGCTGTTTGTTTTTTTAAATAATAATGTAGAAATTGTTTTACAAAGTACAAACTTGCTGAACAAAAAACTACTTAAAAACTAAGTAAATAAGCCTTCACAAATTTAAGATACACCTCAAATGAAAGTGATATAACTGCATTAAATATTCATACAAGTAAAACCAAGCAGTGTGTTATAAACAATTTTTTCCTGCTTCAAAATAGGCATAATATCTAACATTATATACAAATTTCACATATACATATATATGTAAAACTGATGAACAGACAATATTTTTATCATAAAAAAATGTATATGTAAATAAATATGATGGGATATTTGTTTACAAAATTTTATAAATAAATATCTGCACATAGTCCTTATTTATTTAGTTTTTTTTTCCTTACAAAATGTTGTTCATCCACCAGTTTTAGACATTTACCTATTAAAATGCATCACATAATAATTTTGGTATTAAGCTTATACAATATTTTCCAGATTTTAATATGCAACATACTATGGTGACACTTTGGATATACCTATTAATTACAGTACAAAACAGTTTAGCTGGAAACCTATTAACTAGAAAACCAGTTATTCAAAATCATATTTCCAACTGACTGGAATCAGAAACTTTCAAGAAAAAAAGGGCCACAGAGTGTCAGTTTGACATATGCATTGCTTGACACATTACTACATGCATGGCATAAACCGATGCCAACATCTAAGATTTGAAATAGATGCATTTTTATATAGGGTTTTTTGATTTTTACATAGAATTACTATATCTATTTGATTCCCATAAACTATCCTCTTTCAAACTCTGATTTTGATTGGATCTGATCCATAATCTGATTAATTTAATAATTAACTTGAAATTAGGAACAATGGACTAATCACATACAGTCAACTCCCGTTAGTGCAGACTTCCGAGGATGGCCATTTTTCTTCTACACCAGCCAAAGCCCACATTCAACAATGTAAACATTTGAATGGCATCCCTTTAGTGAATAGATTTAATTCAGTTTTTAGCAGAAATTAAATAGGTTACCAATTTAATGCTAAACTTTATTTTTTTTTTTTTTGATTCAGTAATTTTAGTTAAGAAACAAGTTAGGGACAATTTGTTAATGAAATTGAATAAATTGTCAAGGTCTACCAAAATATGCAAAGAAATTGCCTACTTTCCTAATTTGACTTTTTAAAGTAAGTTCTTATTTTTCTTTGCATTACTTGAACAAATGATCTTTCAAACTACATCATTTTATACATTTGCACCACACTCAAAAATTTTATCTGTTATATCGCATTTTGATTGGTTATATCGGCAAACAGCCATTAGCAATTTTTGAACTTCAAAAATTGCTAATGGTCATCAAAGTTGCTTTTGAAATAGAAATAGACTAAAGCAGTTTTGATTCTGCCAGAGTTTGTGAGAAAATTGTCCGCATAACCCAATGACTAGTACACTTTAAGTGGTGTATTTAATATTAATTGAAAATGATGGGGAAAACAAAATGGTCCGCATTAACCAGGCATACATCTTAAGCAGAGATGCATTAATGAGAGTCCACTGTATATTCTACAAATCTGATGCCAAATTACTTTTACACCTGGTCTTGACCATCCTGGATAAATGGTCCTATACTATTTAATTTTCTCTTAGTTGAATAAGAAAAATGAGATTAAAATTAAAAAAATGAAAAGCAATATTTAAAGTTCTGAAGAGTTATGAGTTTTCTAGTAAATCTAGAAGACTAGTAAGTAAGTAAACCTAGAGTCCTGCATTGGGTCAGGTAACCTGATTTTACCCGAACTCAACCCGTGGTTGGGTTTTGACTCTTACGGGTTGTGTTCGGGTTGACTGGATTTTTCAAAAGAAAGTCCTGAATATTTTAAAATAAAAGACACTTTAATGAGTGTATGGTTCGTTTTTATACAAAAAAGATGAAATTGATATTAGAGACATAATTGTAGACTGTTTTTCCATAATTGGATTAAAATATGGTTTAATTTACTTTCACTTCGAGGTGATGAATTTTTCTTCTTTTTACTTACCCATCATACGTTGTATAGGGTATGTCTTGTAATCGTTTTGAAAATCGGAAAATTTTTTTTGACGGATTTACATGTTTCAGACACTGGGCATTCCGAAAAACATATTTTTAGAAAAAAAATTTTTGCCATCTGTCTGTGTGTCTGTAAATGCTCTATCTCCTGAAAAAATTGAGATAGAGACTTTAAATTTGGTATGTACTTAGTATGTAATAATGGGAAGAAGCCTATTTCAATTCAATAACCTCGATTATCCGGAACTATTTTTTCGGACTCTCGAAATATTCGTTCTGATAAAAGGTGTATAAAAATTTTCGAAATTGTTTATTATAAGGAGTGAATATAAAAGATAATAAAAAAACATAAATTTTGCATAAAGCATGAAGTCGATCGAATAATGAGTTGCCGAGATATTTGTAATCCTATTTACCACACTCTTAGATTTTTCATGACCCTGTATTTCATCCGAATTTCAATTCAAAGATATATTTTAATTGTAAATAAGACACTTAATCAGATGCAATAAACCGCTAGTTAATAGGATTATTGTTTTTGGAGTTATAAGGATGTTTCTTTTAAGCAATTCAGTAACCGAGCCTTTAAAAGTTGATGTCATCAAGCCACGATTTTATTCGAATTGCAATGCATTTTATAAGTACGTTTACACATTTTTTTATTTTCATATTTTACATTATGCATATCCATGATGGGTCAGTATTACGGTGGCCCCCCCAACGACTAGTTTTTGTATGTGTATGTTTAGGTTGGGTTGACTTTAAGCAGAATTTTCAAGTAAGGTACGACCCAACCCATGCAGGACTCTAAATAAGCCTTAAATTTATGAACAAATATACATAAATACAAAGCTTTTAACAAAAAACTATAAACTCTTTGCAATCTATTTTCATAGAAAATGAAGAATTTTACACTCACTGTAGATGAGCGGAAAACTATGTTAGTTACAATAATTTAAAATGTACACGGCTCTCAGCCATTTTAAAATTTCCTTTCAGAGTAAGGAATGAAACTTACATGAGGCACACTAGAAAAGGCATGATTTTTAAAATATGAAAAACATAATATGAATAGATACAACTTTTGATTGTACATCTAATGACTATATTAAAATCTAAAGAAAACTTTTTACAAACATAATACGAAGTAGCTTTCACACATACATATATAAAAAAGAAAAATCATCTCAGTTCTTAGAAAAAATATGTCAAATAAAATTAAAATAAAAGCATCATTATAATACATGTTTTCAACAAAGAGCTATTTACTTGTGTCAATGGATGAATACTAAAATGTATTCCCCATTTTAAAAAGATAAGTTCTTTGGTTATACACTCATCGAGTGTTTAGAGCAGTTTTTAAGATTGCATTCTCAAATATCATAGTTCAACTATAACATCTATTTTAGGTCCTCAGCACACAGTACTGGTCCATTAAAATTTTTAACTTATAAGCTATTAGCGTTTTAATGATCCCTTAACAGATTTTAGACTTGACCTTATAGATGAAGTTTTAGATGAAGTACCTGATGATTTAGTATTATTTTGTCCACTTGTACTAGGTGCACTTGTAGAGTGTTTTTCTTTCTTACTTGGAGGTTTCACAGGAAGTGCAGATCGTTGGTCCTCAATTCTACCAGCTTGCAGCCGCATTATTAAACTGAAAAAATCCTCATCAGGAACTGTCGGAGCTGCATGATGAGCATTGTTGCCATTGCAATGAGCCATAGAGAACATATTATGCTGATCTGCGGCAGTTTCAGGCATGGTACTCCTTTGGTCTTCAATTCGGCTAGCCTGAATTAAATTTAAATAATGATTAAAACAGCAAATATCGACATTAATAAAACAAAGTAGATTAACTCACATTAATATAATTTTAAGCACAACTGTTTATCATTATACATTTAAAAAAAGGTTCATTTTATATTACAAATATAGTAAAAAATAAACATAACTTTGTTAGGTAAACATTTTTTGTAACAAAGCTTATATTATTTTGTTGAAGAAACTAATTTACATATATGCAATTGTTTATTTTTTAACATTTTCAGCATTTAATGAATACTCTTTTCACCTTTTTTCACCAATGGAAAAAAAAAAAAAAAAAAAAAAAAAGACTCCAAAAGATAATAGGAAATATTGCCCCATAAATCCACATAAATCAGTTTGCATTCCATAATACTGGCTGAATCCTCTTTAAGAGTGTTGTACTGATAATTATGTTTCATATTTTAAAAGGACTGAAGTTGAGAAGTTTAGGGGGATTAAAATGTTGAATGATACCCAAAAATTTTCACTGTGTAATATCTTTCTGGAGACCCATTTAAAATACCTGCATCTTTCAAAATTCTACCAATAGTTTATCATAAAGCATTAAGTTTATATCTGCAATATTTTTCAGGCAGTGCAAGATGCTGCAAACTACATCAGACAAGGTTGATCATTAGCATGCAAAATGTTCGTCTTTTGTGATTTAGCTGATTAAGAAAGGCTGATTAAGGAAAGCTGATTAAGGAAATTATTCCATCCTATTTAAAATTTTTCATAACTCAGTTACATATTCTAAAAGGTATCCCTATTTTTCTAGGCATAGCCAATAGTACAGACCAGGCCTGTCAAACCTTTCAAACTGCAAGGGCATACCTCAGATCTTGGCAAACAATAAAGCACACCAGTACTTATTTGACCTAAAACATACAATGAAATTGTATGTTTCTCATAGTATTAGTATGTATCTCATAGTATTAGTAGTGATATGCACACATCTTAGACAATGCAAATGCTGCACACTAATAGAATTAACGGCTCTATAATTCAGGAGCTCCATGTAAAACAATTAAAAAACATAAATCATACTAGATTTCGAATTATAAAATTTTGTAACACAGGTCAATGTCAAAAATATTTGTAGAAGAAAGTGCCAGAAACATTTATCTCGCCTATAATAAAAGACATGGGAATCCCCGAGATGGTACTAGGTTTTATTTTATTTATTTTGAAGGAGGGAGGGAGGGGGAGGGCTGTAAAAATAGTCCTTGACTTATTTTGGAAGCATGAATTTATCGTTATATAAAGTAAAAAGAAAAAAAAAAAAGACAGATTTGATGGTACCCAATCCATAGGTAGTTCCAGCGAGATAGCCTGAAAGGCTCTCATTGCCAGAAATTTTTTTGCACAGTTATCTAAAATTTCAAAGATCAGAGAAGGAAAATTACCCCCTTTACCCCTGCTATAAAATAGCTAATGGACCAGTGTAACAAAGGAAAAAAAAATTGTACTTTCATGCACAGAAGAGAGGAAAGAGGCGAGAAACATTTATTATTCTAAATTTTACTTCTTAATATATTAAAAAAAAATATTTACAATTATTGCCAATTTTAACCTTTATAATTCCACTACACAAAATTTTATAAAGAATAACTACAAACCATGAAAATATGAATGATAAATTTTTTAAAAGTATATATTTGACTTTTAATGAGTTAAATACACTTTCAGATATATTAAAAACATCTCAAATGCAAATGATTTTAAAGAAAGCATCCTTCAAAATGGAATACAATGACTAGCAACAGAAAACCTTTAAAAGGCCCACAAGAAAACCTTCAAAAGACACCTGCAGGTGCCGCATTGGACAGCCCATGTATAGACTATAGGCATAGACGATAATACAGACTTCTAGACAATAGAAGGCTAGCTTCTATTGTCTGTTCACAGACCAACTTAACTGCAGGTTTGCTTAGAAATTGGAATCTGTTTCAAATTTCTATTTTCATAACATTCACAGCGTAATTATTTCTTTATAACAAGAAATCTATCTCTACAAAAATAAAATTCCTGTACGCTGTCATAAATTTGTTTATGTAGTATGTTTCAATATTAAAACTAACTTCAATAGTTATTTAAAAATTTGGATTTTTGCACTATGAAAAGAATTTTTGCCAATTTGTTTGCTCTCTACTATATTAATAGAACCAGGCTTATTGTTTCATCAATGCAAAACAAACTGTAATAACTGAAACGGCATTTTGTCTTCCTCTATTGGAAAGGGCTTGAACCATCAGCTTCAGACAAAAGGTCTGATATGCTTTCCCATTATCCCTGTGCAACGCAATTCTTGGAATACTCATTGATACGAGTCCACCCTTTTCCTAAGAAAACAGCAAAAACATGATGACACCTGAATGCATGACGGGATCGGGGCAAGAGAGTGCCAAGCCACATTTCTGAACTTCTGAAATATTTCAATTTGAAAATTTTATCAAATACTCAAATCAAGATGTATAACAAAGTTTTCTCGCCAATGTCTAAGTAACATTTGAGATAGTCTGAGTAACAATATGGCATTACTTTAATGATATTACTATTACGTTTTTTGTAAATTAGCTATCTTCATTGGGGGCATATACATCTGGGACAAAAACGAAACCCATCATGTATAATCAAATTATATGTTGGATATTATAATTTACAATATTAAGCAACAGATTACAGTGTTAGATTTATTTCACCAAAAATGTGGCTTGGCACTTTCTTTCCCCGACCCCCTCATATAATCCAGATAGTATTCCTGGGTAAAAGAACACCCAGTTTAAAAATTACAAGTTGCAAAAATTTTTGCAGAATCTTTAATTTAAAATAGCAAGCATTGAGAAATGAAAATATTATTTATTTAATTATTTTTTTTAATAGAGGAAAAATTATTTGATGCATCAAAAATTGAGCTAGTAAAAGCAATATGTGCAGAGAATTTTGCTTCCTTAAATCACCTGTTGACATACCAAAAAAGTGAAAAATATATAAGAAATAGCTTCTGCCATGAAGAAAAATTTATGTTCACAAGAGATGAGGCAATTTATGATTTCAGAAAATATCAATTTGAAAGAAGCATTAATGGAATAGCTAAAAGGAAATTATCAACAATTGTGCCTATGAAGCAAGCAAAGGCTTACAAATTTGTCAAATGTTTTGATGAAATGATATTCGTGTATTCAAGCAACTGGCTAGATACATTCAAAAGCTTAACGTATCTTGTGGAAAAAGTAGGAGAGATGTAAAAAGTGATGCTAGAGCTGATTTGGTGCAACAGAGAGGAAATTTATAGTAGGATATATGTTGCAACTTTGAAGAAAACTGTAGTTTCAATGCTGATAAAGGGCAGTTTCAAAATGATGCACAATTTAACTTAATTCAAACATAAAAAGTGTAGTGGTGGGATAATACCAAAGGTGCATATTATAGTTCTTATATGTGGTAACATAAATAGCGGGGGAAAAAAAATTGCTAACTTGTAGGGACTGGAAATGCAAAAATCACAGATTTTTTAAGAATTTAAAAAGTTTTCCAATTTTTTATACATGCAATAAAAGTCCAAGATAACTTACAAATTATTTAAATAAAATCCTTAAATCTGGGACAAAGAAATTCCTATGCAAAACAAAATATTTTGTTATTGTTATTAATGTACAACTGTACAGATGTCCAAAAATTTACAATCAATAGAAATAGTTAGTTATCATTCCCAAAATGCTGCTTTAGAATGAACATATCTAAACTGCCTACAAATTCAGAAATCAATTGTTTTCAGAAATAGAGTGTACTAAGAAAACACTTTCTATAATTATCAACACATCACTAAATATGAGAATTCATCTTAATAAGAAATACAGTGGAACTTCCATTTAACGAAGTCTCATCATTACACTTAAAAACTTCGTTATGAAGAAAATTCGTTAAACAGAAATTAACTTAAATTCATGAAATTTTTTCTTAAGATATGACAAACAGGTATTGGATTCAGAAGCATTTGATTCAGTTTTAATTATGAAGCCGTCTTTTACAAAACAGTTGTGTACGGTCGATGAAATCACGTCACATTCCCAAGCTTTGGCCCAAGCTTTCATCAGATGAGATACACAGAATCTCAAACTAATGTTTTCACTACATCGGCTTTTTTCTGTCTTTTTCGATAATGCACTTCAAGATTTTTTATTATTCCTTAGACTAATGATTGAAGTTTAGCTGTATTGGCAGGAACAAAAATAACTTTGATGTTCTTCGATTTGTATTTTGAAGCACGTTCTTTTGGATGTACAAAGCAATTGTCTATCAGTAATGGAAGGTCAGAATGGTGCCTGTCTGACTCTAATAGATATTTTTTGTTTCAATGCATCTGACGCCATTGCGACACCTCATCTTCTATATCATTGAAGGTAAAAAGGGGATTTTGACTTCCCCCAACTGTCAGCTCTGGAGTCTCGGATTGGGAGAATAGTGATAACAAGTGTTTTTCTTAGTGTGAAAAAAAATTGTTTTATTTAGCACCAAGCAGAATGGAATTATTAAATTATTTAAATGTGTTCATTTTCATACAATCGAATCCACTGAAATAAATTTGCATATCCTTCGAACAGCAATCGCTTAATTTGAATTCTGTACACGTACAAAAGTGGAATAAACTTCGTTATATAGAATATATTTTTCGTAATGTGGAGATTAACTTACATGCTAATGGTGTTCAAAGTCAAAGTTCTGCAGAAAATTTCGTTAAGTAGAAAACTTCGTTAAATAGGGACTTCGTTAAAGGGAAGTTCCACTGTACTTTTCAAATAATCTATATAACTTCATATGAGAAATCTTATGCTTGAAAAACAAACAAGTCTTATTATTTACATGAACAATACCAGACTGTAAGATAGTTAAATACAAAACTATACATACCTGACATCTCATCAACATTTCAAAAAAGTCATCATCTGGCATAGCTGATGCATCTACAGAAGGACGATGAAGACCTTGGCCAGGAGGAATGGTGTTATTGTTGTTATTAAAATGGGGTGCATTACTTCCAGAAAGATAATTCAAGCCAGGCAATCTAGGCAGACTAGCTCGCTGTTCATCGAGACGGCGACTTTGCATACCCGCAATCAAATCAAACAAGTCATCCCGGACAGTATTATTTTCTGTAATAAAACATTACAACATGAGTTTAGAAATAGTAAAAAACTACTTTAAAGTTTCAATATAAATATCTCAGCTTTGTTAATAAAATTTTATAAAATGAAATTAATAATCGAAACAAATATGAATTATAACATACAAAAATTCTTATTGACTTCCATTTATAAATGCTTACTATGCAGATATACAAAATTACAAATATTTCCTCTGATTAGTTTTAGATCTTTAATAAAAAATAAATTTTAAAAAATTCAAATACAGCTTTAGAGAATGTAATGTCACAAACATAACATCTGCTTTTTTTTTTTACTTCTTAAAATCTATAGATTCAAAATGGATTTATTTACTTTTTTAATTTAAATTATTTTATTTCCCATTTTTATTTTAATTCCTGTTTTCTCCCATTTTCTAAATTTAATTTTATTTGATTGGCAACCATAACTTTAATTTTTGTTTTCTTTTCGATTGTAAACAATCGCCATCTTTTTTTTTTATCAGCGTCCTTTTGGCCACTTTAAAATTCAATTAGCGGTTGCCAATTGTACATTAACTTTATTCCATTAACATACTTGCTTTAGAGATTGCAAACCTGTGTTGCGAGTCGTTCTTTCAAAGTTTTAAGCATTTTCTATTTTTTCATTTTTCATTACAGAGAATAATGTGAGAGTTAAAAAAAGAGATGGACTTTATTTAATTACAATTTAATATATGTTTTAAATGTAACTATAACATTTTTCTATTGTTTCATGATCAAATAACTTAGTAAAAAAACTCTGATGCACTAACAATATAAGCTATTATAATACTGAAGAATTTACAAGATATAAACATCAGATTTCAATCTAAAGAGGAATCTGAAATTGAATCTTTTGAATACAGTAACTCTGAAATTAATCATAGAACAACATGAAAACTTTTTATTTGGGCTAATTGATGGAGACAACCTCCTTAAGAATTCTAAGAATATCAATTAAAATTAGATATTATTTGTAATCAATCTGTACTGATATTAATTTTCTATTATTTTTGGCAGAATTAGAAGGATTTGTTACCTCTCATCTCCAAGGACCAGGATCGTACAATACATACAAATGTTAAAATTTCAGATTTAAACAAAGGCCTAAAATTATTTTACTTTTTTAAATCAGGATGTTATCGAACTCGATACTTATTTTGATAGGGTTCTTTGCACAACAGAGAAAACAGCAAGATTGAATTTGTCGAGAAAAGCACTTTTTCGCGACTTTTATTTACATTTTAAAACCTCATGAAATAACTGTCAATGTATCAAATGCACAAGAAATTTTCTTAATATTTACACTCTTTAACCTTTTATGTATCAAATTATGAATAAATTAAAGTTTCCCTTTCAAAAACTTTTTTTTTTTTTTTTTTTTTTTTTTAATATGTTAGTTTAACTAAATCGGCATTTTGTGGACTATTTACAATTCTACCCAAATATAATTAGGATACTGTTTTTAACATTTTATAGAAATAAGAAAAGTACAAATGTAATGGCTTAAATATACACACAGAAATTTTTCAGAACTGTTAACTTTCTACTCAATGTCTTCCAACATCAAGAAAGCTGAAGTTACAATTGAAAAAAAGAAAATATTCATTAAAAAATATTTTTGCTTTGTACAATAATAATGCTTTTAGAACATGACAAAATAAAGTATCTAGAACTCATGCTAACTTGCATTACTACCAATCGATGTGTTAAATGAATTTTATAACAAGTTTTTTTTAATGGTATACTTTAAAGTACCGTCAGTGCATAAAGGGTTAATACATGCATTGAAAAGCAATTTTTTTAATACATAAGCTAGCCATATAATAATGTAATGCAAAATACAATAGATTCCTTTACATTTTCATAGCTTGGGACCAGATGTTGTGCAGATTTTAAAATTTTACAAATTTCTGCTCACTGTTTCGTTTACATTTTTTCAGCAGCAATTCGAATGTAATAATGCACTTGAAATTATAATGAATGCTTACAATTAAGTAAAATAATAAAAAACAATATATATATTTTTTAAATATTAAAAGTAAAGGTCATGTAAATAATTTATAATGCATAACTAAATATGCATAATGACCTGATAATTTTTTTCTGGAATTATTCAGTGAAACTCTCCTTTTAAATATACACTAATAATTCACATCGAAATAAAAAAAATAAAGTTTTATTCCATGTTTAGCCATGCCTAATAATCAAAAAGCTTGATTAATACATAAATGTATTTGGTAAAAATATCGTGATTGCCACTGATATCAGAAATATCTTGAAAATTTTCAAAAATAAATTTATGCTACCTTTGTGAAAAACATGAGTTCAATATCATTAACCAGAATTTCATATTAAAATGTGTACAGAATAATATTTAAAAAAAAAAAAAAAAAAAAAACAAATATTTCACCAACATCTTAGTTGTACGTTTCATTATTTACATCTGAAACAATGTGTGGATTTTAAGAGTTAGCAGATTTGAGGGAGTCTACTGTATATAACATACAGATAAGATTAGACATTTTTTCATTAGTCACTGTTTCATTTTAGTGACTGTTTACAGTATTTGTCAAGAAATCACATTTTTTATAGACTGGGGTAGACCAAGAATGCTATAAAAAGGAAATACCTATAAATAATTCTTTAAAGAAAGTAAAGAAATTTATATATTTCGAATTATATATACCTTTATCTACATTAGCAGCACTTTGGTGAGTATGACTAGCTGCTGCTGGAAAGTTACTTAATGCATTTCCAAGTAGTTGATTATTTTCTTTGTTTTCTGACAAGACAAGAGAACACCGCTGATCATCCATACGTTTGCTTTGGAAACGACTAAGTAGATCAAAAAAGGAATCTTCATCCATAGAGCCTTCAAGATCCTTCGGAAGAAAAAAAAAAAAAAAACTTTACTTCAAAAGCTAAAATTAATGTACATACATGCATATAATATATATATATATAAAGTGGCAAAAAAAAAAAAAAAAATTAAACACAAATGATAGAATGATAGTTAAGTAAAAGAAAGTCCTTAAAAAAGCCACTGAAAGTTGATATATGACTGTTATGATATCCAAAAATTGGTCATTAACAAAACAATTTTGACAAAGTATTTGATGATAATAATCTACAATAATTGACCAATGGACCTGTGTGAGGATTAGGGCTGGATTATTTATCAATATATCGATCAAATATTGATATTTCTTAATTATCGCAATAACAATGTGTAAGATCTGACACTGACGATATATCCCAATAATGATAGCTAAGCTCTGACTCTGGCAATGTATAACAATATCTAAATTAAGCTCTGACTCTACCGATATATCCAAAAAACATTTTTTTTATCGACTTCAAACCATAAAAAAAGCGCCGAATATTCCGTATAATATCCTCTTCAACCCATTCCTGTCGTCCGATCCATGCATTTATATTCACTTCTCTACTTTATTCCAATCAAAATTTCCCCTCCAACGAGTAACCTTGAATTATCTCGCTTTCGTTAATATCCCCAAATAAAGAATATCACAACATATCCCAATACGAATACATTCTCTTATTCTGTCTTAGTTCGTTACTATCCTCTCAAACTGCAAATTAAACTCTTTGTTCTTAACTGAATAATACAGCTATCGTCCAGACTTATTCGTCCCGATGCTGCGATGCTGCTATTCGTCAAGACTTCGTTGCAATAGGTCGAGGTATTGATATGTGATGGCCAATAAAATACGAGCTAGAGTATCTGTTAGTTATTCTCGAGTCGATAGCATTGCACTACTTCAGTGCTCATTGAGATAACTTTCTCGGCAAATATTATCGGTAGCGCCTTGATATTAAAATGAATGTATGGAGTCGTGTAGTGCGTGTGTGTGATTTTGTTTGTTTGTTTTTATTTAATTTTGTTAGCCAATAACTTATTTTTATCATTTGCAATTTATTTTCTTTTGAATTCAATGGCACTTTGAAATTAAAAAAAACAAACAACAGATTTAAATATCAAACCTAGTATTCTGCATAATAAAGCAAAATTATATGGTACATTTTAGCTCACAGGCTATCAAAGCCTAAGAGCTAATGTGCCCGTTGGTTCTGTATGTACGTATGTATGTTTGTACGTAACGCGATAACTCTTGATAGAAATAACCATTTTGCTTCAAATTTTGTTTATAGGCTCATTGTGATAAGGTGTTTCCCTAATTAGTTTTGGGGGTTCATTGGTTAAGTATAAAGGGGGAAAGTGGGCTAATTCCACCCCCCCCCCCTTAATTTAGATAAATAGGTTTTTCATGCAGATTTATCCAATTGTCTTCAAATTCTGTATATAGGCTCATTGTGATAAGGCGCTTTCTTGGTTAGTTTTGGGGGTTCATTGGTTAAGTATAAAGGGGGAAAAGGGGGGCTAACCACCTTAATTTAGATAAATGGGTTTTTCATGCAGAATTATCTGATTTTATTCAAATTTTGTATATAGGCTCATTGTGATAAGGTGCTTCCCTGATTAGTTTTGGGGGTTCATTGGTTAAGTATAAAGGGGGAAAGGGGGGCTAACCCCTCTTAACCCGTGAGAACTCGCTAGATTTCTTGTCACACCAGAACTTAATACTTTATTCTTAGTCTTAATACTTTATTCACAAAACAATGTAAAATGATAAAAAAAAGTTTCCAAAATTTAATTTAAACTGAAAAAAAGGGTTTAAATAAGAGTCTTATTGCAACAGCTGGGACAAAAAAAAAAGTATGATGGTGAGAGAAAATCTCACGCGCGAGTTCTCCCGGGTTAATTTAGATAAATGGGTTTTTCATGCAGAATTATCCGATTTTCTTCAAATTTTGCATATAGGTTCATTGTGATAAGGCGCTTTCCTGATTAGTTTTGGATGTTAATTGGTTAAGTATAAAGGGGATAAAGGCGACAGGGCTAATCCTATCCCCCTTAATTTAGATAAATGAGATTTTCATGCAGAATTATTCGATTTTATTCAAATTTTGTATGTAGGCTCATTGTGGTAAGGCGCTTCCCTGATTAGTTTTGGGGGTTCATTGGTTAAATATAAAGGAGGATACAAGGGACTAATCCCCCTTAATTTATATAAATGGGTTTTTTCATACAGAATTATCGGATTTGCTTCAATTTTTGTATATGTGTTCATTGTAATTAGAGGCTTCGCTGATTAGTTTTAGGGGTTTATTGGTTAATTATAAGGAGGGGGGACAGGGGTGATAAGTCCCCTTATTATATTGTCGATTTCTTTATTTTTCGAGAGGCTTATTTCAAATTCTTTGAAATAAGAGTATAATATACAATTAATGTGAATAGCCTGTGAGCTCAATCCCCTCAGTTTAACTGGGCAGTTTTCTTTTTATTTATTCTTCTTTTGTTAGTTTCTTTGCTTTTCACTTATATATATATAAATATATATATGATTGGCTGCTTTCTACATCTGTTGGTATTTAAATTGCTCGTACATTTGTCTTTCGAAATTAACAATATTTCTATCCCCACACATTTTAAGGTAGTTATCGCGATATATCACCAATATCGATATTAACTCGATGATATATCGCGATATAAAATTTTTGATATCGTCCAGCCCTAGTGAGGATTTCACATTGCAGTCTAATATTTTATAGCAGTATCTAATATTTTTTAGATGGAGGTTTAAACTTTTAAAGAAAAATTAAGGATTAAAAATATCTTCAAACAACATCAGTGAAAACAGAATATCATATCATGTATCCATCAAAGTTACAGAAAAAACTGATCAAAGATAGCAAAAGGCATGCACGAGAACAAATAAAATCTTGTTTTAACTGCAATAGAGGATGGCATCATCTGCTTCAGGAAAAAACATGGGACAAAAAAAAAATTGAATACATATAAAAACAATTTAATCTAATATAACAAAGCAAACATTTTAGGATACACATAAACATGAACTATCACTGCTGTGATCTATCGATGGTGTATTTTTCTTCTAATTTTGCTTTTTAATCATAAATATAAAATAAACCTGTCCAGAAATGTAACACTATCTTTCTTATATTGTTTATTTTTTTATAATCATTGTTGAGCATGATAGAATGCAGTATTTTATTTCTGTAGCAACATTGATTTGAGAAAACCTTACATTTAATTTATGAAAATAATGCTGATTTAATTTTTTAATTAACTGCAATTTTTTATCTGCATGTTTTAATGAAATGTGAATGTACTATGTTAGAAGCGGATTCAAAAACCTTTTGGATAAAAAAAATGAAATTGATTATAAATGCATGGTTTAGTTTTATACTTATTTTTAATGATGCTCCTGTAAATGAGTAAGAAGAAAAAAATGCAATGAAGGAATAAGAATCACGGATATCAATTTTATAGATATTAGCTGCAGATAAAAAATGTTGGCTTTTTCTAAATGTTTTTAGAATCATTTTCATCATTTTTGTCTAACTGAATTCATTATGTAGAAAATGTTATCATTTGTCCAATTTGCTTCTAAGAAACTTTGAAGTTTCATGCAGGAATACAAACAAACTGCATATGTTGAAAAAGAGAGACCTGTTTCACAGTTATCTTATATATCATTTTAAGCAATGGTGTACATGTACTATGAAATGGTGTGTTTTCTTGCTGACTTTTTGCTTAATATATCAAAGATTTACTCGTAATAACAAAGTTTCCTGTAATTTATTTTTTTATTGGACAAACCATTTTCTTACTAATTCCTCATTAAAACAGAGTTTTCGTTACATCCGAGTATGTTTTAACTGAGTTCAACAGTGTAAATGAAGTAAATTAATATACAGATTATGTTATTTCAGATTAAAAAGCAATACCAATAACAGAAGATGTGAAATATCTACACATTATTTAAGAAAAATGACAAGAATATTCCATGTCTGCCAAACCTCATAAAAAAGCAATATAGCTTTTGATTAAGATTTTTGGAAATTACCAGGAGGTCGATCTCTATGCAGGACCTTTTGTACTTTTTCAATTTTGATTTCAAGTTTTTTTTATTAGGATACTTTCACTTTCTGAACCAGTTTTGAAAGTTATGAAAGTATTCTCAATTTAAAAAAAAAAAAAATACCTGCTACCAAAATCGAAAAAGCAAAAAAGTGGCTGCCTAGAGATCAATCTCAGCTATCCAATGCAAAAAAAAAAAAAAAAAAAAAATATTGAAATGCGAATGAGAAATCTTAAAATACTTCCCCCATAGGATCAACATTAACGAGCGGGTGTTTTCGCGAAAGTGAAGTAGCCTCTTAAAAGAGAAATTAGCTGCCAAATGATACAGCTATGTAAACAAAACTAATGAACTACAATAGAACCTGTTTAATACGAGCACAGCTATAATGAGGACACTGTTAAAATGAGCAATTTTCACATTAATTATGGTTCACCATTTAAACTATACTAAGATTTTAAAACTTTTTATGAGCTACAACTGCAAGATCATGGTTAATATGAGCAAAACATTGGTTCATTTCAATTGGATTTTCGGCGAAAGTAGAGAAGAATTAGGAAAGAAAGTCCTTTCTTATTGAACAATGTTTTCTCTCAACAATAATATTTCTACATTACAATTAATTGTCTGCCAAAATGTAGTAATTTATCAGTTTTACCAGACAGAATTTCAACATTTAATGAGGCCATCTCATCTCAAAAAATACAAAGGAATGTCCTAAAGTAGAGAAATTGATCTTGAAAGAATGAAAGAAAGAAATGAGAAATAAGGAAATTTCAAATATTGCCCTTTTGTAATATTAACACAACAGAGTGATGGAAAGGAAGGAACATTGTAAAAAACATTTGGCTCTTTCTTAAAATGTAGATTCTGGGCCATATTAACCAGCCTTTTCATGTCTCGGTCTTATTGCACAGTAGTTAAAATGAAAAGAATATATGAAATGAACAGCTACTTTACAATATTAAGTTAACTTTAGCACTGTGATAATTAGATCAATAATTATGTGTGCATTTTATAATTTTATTATTTTCATAAGTATTATGAGTTCCGGTTAATATGAGGACTTTCATAATTCCCCTGCTTCTCATATTAACACAGTTTGACTGCATTATGCTTGTTGGTGTATATATTAAAAAGATACTTCTGATTACATGTATTAGATAAATTTCTTCTGTTTGCAAATTAATGTATTAAAAATTGTGTAAAAACTTGAGTAAAATGCTTGTGTGTATGACAAACAGTAAATAGATTGCCAGAAAGTATGCGTAAGTATATATATTTCTCTTGCAAAGGCCTCTATGAAAAGAAAATATCGAAAATCATTGTAAATAATTGTGCAAGCCATTCGCTTCATTTAACTACATGACATAACAAATAAACCCATCAAAAATACATTTTGATTTAAAGAAAAAAAAATAGAATACTTACATTAGATTCCTTTAGAATTGTAGTTTTGCTTTCTGTTACTGGTGCATTTTGACTTGAATTTTCACCATTTTCAACCAGCTGTGGTGATGCTTCAGTAACAGGAGTTAATTTCTTTTTTTCCTTCTCTTCAGAAGACTAAATCAATCAAACATAAAATTTTGCACTACATATTTGTAATAAAATGCCAGAAACATTTTAAGTTTCATATACAAGAAAGCCATTTTTATCAAACAGATAAATCAAAATATGGTAGAATCCCAACTACCTGACATTCATGTCTTGCATGCATCAGGTGAAACCCAACCCAAACCTGAAATGTCTGCTTAAAGTCAAACTGAACCAGACAAAAAACAAAATTTGTTAACCCGAAACCAAACTCAAACCTGACACGTTAACTCAAAGTGTAAGAAAATTAATTCCATATATGAATAAAATTATAGAAAAGTAGTCTACAATTATATCTCTAATATCAATTTTATCTTTTTTGTATACAAATGAACAACTCATTAATTCAAATATAGTTTTTCCTTTGAAAAGATTCAGAACTTATTATCATTTTTTTTTTAAACCGGGTCAAACCGACCCACAACAACAACAAAAAATATTAGCACCTAAAATATTAGTGGTTAGGATAAAACAGGTTTTGTACACATTTCTTTAAAACCAAGGACTTTCAAGCACCAAAACCAAAATCATTTAAGAACATAGAAATTCAATAAAGTAATGAATTATAATACACTTTTTAAGCATTCAAATGGCTGAGAGGGGAGACGGACTTTTTTACTTTCTATTTAACTTTGTGTACTTTGAACAATTGAAAGAGAAGGTGGGGGGGGGGGGCAGTGGAAATTTAGAAGACTATTTTAAAATAACAAATACCAGGGGAAAAAAAAAAAGATATTTAAAGGTTGTAAACTTAGTGTGCAAGAGGAAAAGGAAAGTAGAAGGGGGGTAGGGGTAAAGGGAGAGAAGCAAAATAAAAAATTTTTGGGGGGAGGGGGAGTTTGATCATTATTTTATTTATCATTACTATAAAGTTACAAAACAGAAAAATAATTAAATATTACAGAGCTTCAACTTTTTTTTAAACTTTGTACCAGAGGAAAGCAGAAAATTTCACAAGGTAGGGCATGAAGAGAAAGAATTTAAGAATGAGCGATTTACTCATTGTTACAATGAACAAGCAAACAAAAGAGAAAAGTTAAAATAATAATAATAATAAAGTTGTAAAGATTTTAAACATTTGTAAGCTTGGGGGGGAGGGGGGGGAGAGGTTGCAAAATGAGAGGAGAAATTTTTTGAGGATAGAAGAAGGTTAAATAGATGACTGCTTAGTTATCTATCATTACTAAAAATTTACAACTGGTGCAGAAAAAAAAAATGTTTTAGATTTTTTGTGTGGTAGGAAAGATAGGGGGAGGCAATTTTGAGTGGAGGGAGGATGTTAAATGATTGTTATTACTATTGTTAAAATTAAGTAACAACTAAAGCAAAGAAAGTTAAAAAAGAAAAGAAAAAAAAGAAAGAAAGAGATTTGAAGATGTTTAATTCGGTGAGACAAATGGGGAGGAGCAGAATTTTTATGGGGGTAGGAAGTTCATTAGATGATTAATTAAAATGATTGCTAAAGATTTATAAGTAGAACAGAAAAAAAAAATTAAACAATTTTAAAGACGACTAAATCTTGTGTGCTAGAAAAAGGAGGGAGCTAAGGGAGCAGAGCAGCAATTTTGGATGGAGGAAAGATTTCAGTTGGTCAATGACTTATTGTTACAATAAACTAACAAATAGAGCAGAAAAAGTTTTAAAAAAAATAAGACTTTTAAAGTTTTAAAACTTTGTGAACTGGGAGAGGGACATTTTTTAAAATTTTATTTATTTATTTATTTATTTATATTTTATTTTATTTTTCATTTTATTTTATTTATTTTTTATTTTATTTTATTTATTTATTTATTTATTTTTTATTTTTTTTTTTTGGGGGGGGGGGGGGGGGGTTATTAGAGACTTACTATTTATTTACTTTACTACAGATTTACAAATTGGACGAAAAAAATAAAATTAAAGAAATTTAAAGATTTTATAAATGAATCTAAAATACATACATTTAAAAATTTTAATTACATATTCTATTTTTTAAATAGTCTTAAATTGAAGTTTGGTTACATGCTTAATACTTTTTCGAATTCATTGAAGCATGAATATCTTGAACAAGATGTATCAGTTCATTGGATGTAGTGATGGAGAATTTCCAGAGCATCTATTACATTTGCAAAAATCGGTGGATGGTGTTTCTATGTTTTCTTTGTTATCTGATTCATCTTCATTGGCATCATCTTGAATTTTTGAGACAATTTTTGATCTGTCCCACATTTCTGCTGTTATTATATTTTCATCTATATCTAAAAAAATCACTAAAATTAATAATTTCCCAAGAAACAGCATTCCATTCTTCCTCTAACACTGGTTGATCTTTGCTAGAAGATACATCATTTTCAAATTCCTACTGAATGAAAGCCTGTTTTTTTAAAATAGACCTCCTAGAAGTAGCAGATGTGAATAGTGTGACTCAGGGAAGCAGCTTATTAATAATGTTCAGAAAACAAATGCAAAAAGACAACCAACCAATTGACCTTTAAAAGGTTATGTGAAATTTCTTTGAAAGAATATGTGCAGAATGAGGAAAAATGCAAGGTAAACTTCCAATTTCTCCGATGCATAAGTGAAAGACACATTCATGTTGCGACGCATAAACGAAAAAAAACAAACAAAACATTGCATCTCTATATCTTTATCCAGGACTACCGAAAATCGACATATAGCTGAGAGACACACATAAAAGAGATGACGTATAAGTGAGAGATTACTGTATTCTTTGATAAAATAAAAACACATCCACAACTTCAGATAAAGTGTAAAAAGGGAAATTATCAAGAAAAAATTTAAAAACTGCAGAAAAAACAGGATTTGGAAGAACAATTAAAAGAAAAGAAAGGAATTCCTTTTCACAATACATACAGCACAGAATTATACAATTTAAAAATAATGAAAGCATATAATAACCAACAGCACAAAGGAAGATACATTCATGCTAAAGATAACTTAAAATTTTGGTTAGTGACCAGTGGCTTCCAATTTTTTAGTGGCCACATTATTAAGTTAATGGCCTCTACCTAATACAGAAAATGTAAAATAATAATTTTTTTACTTCATTTTTTTTTCAGTGTACAGTTACTACAATTCATTCAAAAATTGATTATTTATTTATCGTTTCTGGAAAATAACAATTAAAACATGCTGCCATGTCTTATGGCTTGTAGCAGGTACACATTTTTGTTGAATAAAATTAGAGGAAACTGATAAGTTTTTTAAACAATGTATCCATAAAGTGGCAAAGCTTGTTAATGGCCACCTTTCAACATTAAATCGCCACGTAGCGAGTGGCAACTGCTAATTTTTATCTTTCATTTATACTACTCATTTAAAAGATACTGTTTCATTAAAAAAGAGTATATATATATATATGTTATACCTTAGCTACTTTAGAATCAGGAGTCAACTTAAGGAGATCCATTTGCTCCATGCTGATACGACGTAATCTGCCATTGGAACCTGAAACAGGATATACATATTAGATCATTTTAAATTTATTAGTGAACACTTAATAATAATAATTAATGTACAGAATGTAGATAAACAAGCAAAGTGACCATTCTTCAATAATACAAAAAGCATGTATACACAGTTAATGCTAGAATAAAAAACAATTGCTTGCGAATGCTTTATAAATACTTATAAATTATACTAGCAAAAGCCATACTTTGTTTGGATTCGCAAAGCATTATTTCATAAAATAAATATTTGAAAGTAACAATATTTTTTAATATTATTTTTGCATCTTTATTAAGCAAAAACATTATTTTATGTTTTGACGCATTCATGTTGTCGTTTTTTACGCCTCTTTCCTTAAAGCTAAATCATGTTCGCATTCTTTTCGACCAGTAAGTGTACGTTTTCTCGGCATTTTTTATAATAGAACTAATACATTTCATCAATTATTTTTAAACAGCAAACATATTAAAAATAATACTAATAGTAATTACTTCTTAATAGTACATATGTTTCATTTGGTTCAATTTTCAACCTTCGAATTCGAATAACACTTTATATAACGAATTTAACAATTAATTTTATTTGTTTACAATTCTTTTGTTGCCACTTTGCAAAAAAAAAAAAAAAAAAAAAAAAAAAAAAATCATAATTCTTTTAAAATGCATAAGCATCGTCTGCGTAAATGATTTCACATAATAAGAATAAATTGAGTATTTGAATTCTTTCACTGAAAAATACTTTTATAATTGAATGTAAATAACTGAATTTTCACAAATTTTAATTCATTAAAAATATGCTATAATTTTCATAAAAAAGAGTATTTTAAAAATTTCGTAAAAGAAATCGTGAAACTATTATATGATTAAAAAGAATGAGCACCAAAATATGTGCCATTTCCAACCAATTTTAATAAAGTATTCTATTAAAATGTATATTTTCCTCTCAAATAACATACATTTTTAATATAAGAAAGTTTCATGTTCTTTTACGGTTTGAAGTATAAATTCTGCAGTTATTTTCAATATTTAAAATATTTCGGCTTCGCAAAATGCAGATATATAGGTTATTTTCCTTATTTAAATATTTTTAAAAAAATGAGAAATTTTGATGCAACAATAATATTTTACATACTTAATCATTCATGACTTTATTCATTTTTACTTACTCAATGATTTTTATTTACTGCAAGAAATATGCAGGTTTCATTATCGTTTACAAAAATGAATCCGTATAATGGGAAAATATATTCAACAAAATAATAAAAAATGTTTTTTTTTTTTTTTTTTTTAAATCATTCGAGAAGAAAATAATATTGTCAGAATCTACAGATCATATTTTATTTCTATCAAGTACAAAAATACTTATTTCCTTAATTAAATTTTAAAAACAGTTTTTGAGATATTTTGGCAGATTTATTTAATTAATCATGATTTTATCTATAATTACTAACTCCATGATTTATTTTTTCTTCTGAAAATACACGTGTTTCATTTTTCATTTGCAAAAATGCATCCAAAACATGTAAAATAAATTAAAATAATAAATTTTTTAAGGTTATTCTGCAAAAAAAAATAATATTGTGCAAATCTACAGATCATAATTTATTTTTATGTTTAATTTCAAGTCAAAATACTGAATAGTTTTTTTTGCAAAGTGTACAACAAAATGTAATTTGTGTAGCCTAGTAGAGGATAGAGATCTGCACGGGCCGGGCCAAGGCCCGAAGCCCGTACTCGGCCCGGGTCATATTTTTTTTCTGAAGGTTCGGGCCGGGCCGGGCCTAGTGATTACTCTTTACGGGCCGGGCTCTACTTTTTTCCTGAAGGATAAGGCTGTGCCTTAAATTATTTTTTCCGTACAGAGCCGGGACTGGTTTCATTCTTCCTAGTCTTCATGCCTTAAAATTTTTAGTCCTGGTTTTGACTCGTATGAAAATCATTGTCTCGGCGTACCTGGTCCGTTTGAAGGTCAGTAAAATAAGATCTGGCATAAAAATCTTTTCAAAACATGCATACATTTTTAAATCGCCATTATTTTATAATTAAACATTAAAATTTATTCTTTTTAAAGAATAGTAGCTTTATACACTTATTAAAATATAGCTAAATTAAAATATAGTAAAACGTGTGAAAAAGAACCTGCTTATGATGGAATCCTGTCTTAAATTGAAAAATGTGTTGATCCATTAAAAATGAATATACTAATATGTAAGAAAAGAATATATAATACATTTACACTTGCTAAGAAGACAAATTGTCTATAACTCATTTTTTTTTCTTCCCTATGCAATTCCATCTTAGATTTTACTGTATAGCATTTTTCTGATTTTTAACAGTTCAATAAATGGAATATGGATTAACAATATCGATGATAACTTAAAACACATACATACAACAAATAGAGATTTATTAAAAAAATTAATATTCCAGCTTGCGGCACCTCTATAAAAATGAAGATTATAAACATGAAAAAAAAAAGGCTGAGATAGGAATTTTTGGTTAGATCTCCTCCTATGGGGCAAATTTTTAACCAAATCGACGTAAAAATTATGTTTTGTAGAAATTCACTCGGGCCGGGCCGGGCCGGGCTGGGCTCGGGCCGAGATTTTAACTTTTTTCCGGGCTGGGCCGAACTTTTAACTTTTAAATCCGGGGGCCGGGCCGGGCCAATATTTTTTTTGTTCGGGCCGGGCTCGGGCCGAACTTTTAATTTTTGTATCGGGCCGGGCCTGGAAATTTCGGCCCCATGCAGACCTCTAGTAGAGGATTCGCTTCGCTCATCCTAATTAATTATGAAGTCAAAATAAGAACCATTAATCAATTTAAACAGTATATAGAGAGACCTGACTATAACAATAATTGCAGGGACTAGAAAAATGTATTAGATCAAGGTCAGTCTTGATTCATAATGTAGTTAAATGCTGTGTGTCCCACAAAGTAGTCCCAGTGAAAGTCAGCAAATAGTCTCCAATTTATTTTAACACTAGCATAAAATGCGTTTAAGAGGGGCAGAAAGGTTTGAAGTGACTAAAATAGACTGAACTTTGATCATGAATTAGGAAGCCTGTAATTAATTTAGTACTTATTTTTTGCACTTATTTATTTATGCTTTATGGAAATAAAAAAATATTTGTTAAATTGGAAAAAATAATAACAAAAGTTTTAATATCTATTTATATAATACGCAAGTGAGGTGACAATTCCGGGCAGAACGCATCATCTAACAGCAATTTCCTATCAAATTTAAACATTTTTCATTATAGCAGCTGCCAACAATTAAAAATACACAATAAAACTCTTTCCAGAACAATTAATTTTCTATTGAAAGATTTCCACGTGAAAAATCAAAATAAAATAAAAAGTTTCAAGAATGAAAGAGATGAATATGACGTCATATTGAAAGTAAATCAGAGATTTTTAAAGAGTTTTCAATAATACAAGGAGCAATATGAGTAAGTACAGAAATCAGGCAATTATGACATCAGCAAGTGAATATATAACGTCATATGAGTTTGAGGAACATATTGAATCATGATAAAAACCTAATTATGGAAATATTGGCATATTTGAACAGTTTGAGCTTCTCTGAAATAGTTTTTGCTAATTTTAAATCTATTCCACATACGTACATACGTATGTGTATGCATGTATATTAGAATTTCCACAAATGTTTAGGTGCCTACAGCTGATTCTTAGTGAAAAATTGAAATAAAGATTTCAGATTTTTATTATTATTATTATTATTATTCATATGTTTATATTTCTTGCAATACAAGTCAGTAAAAGCTATTTGTGCTGATATCACATTCAATCTATATCTGTTTTTCTTTATTAATTAAGATAGATCTGTAATTTATCCTCTGTTTTGTTATTTTATTTACATTAGATAGCAAATTTATTGTTAAAATCCTAGAGACACATGCATTAATCAGGCCCTGAACTAAGGGAAAACTCACTATGCACAGAGAGCACAGTAAATCTGTGTAAGTGATTGCACTTTTAAAAATAATCTAAAACAAAAAAATCATATGGATCCTTAAAATATATTACATTAGTTGGATGCTAAACTTAAATTCATAAGATAAATCCAATTTTCACCAAATAGCGACTATTCGAAATTCAAAGGTCAATTTTCGGAACTAATTTTTCACTGTCCAAAAATTAGAAATTTTATTAAAAATTATTGAAAGTTTGTCCTTCAATTAAAAAAAAAAAAGTCAATAGTTTGAACAGTTTTAGCATGAAAAGGTACACTGATTATAAAAAACTATTTTAAGAAACATGCATTTTAAAGTTTTGATCAACCATTCTGTTAGTGTGACAACGGTCAGTAATTTGGTTGAAAAGGGTTTAAAAAATACAAAAAATAAATTGATTTTTGAATGTTCCCCTGGAGAAACCTCCCTTAACTATATTTTTCAATTTAAATCTATTTTATATATATATATTACAATATTTACAAATTGATATCAATTAAGTTATGATTACATTTATTATGATTAATGATAAAGTTTTCATTACACTATTAGTATTTACATATGATAAACTAAGTATAAATACAAGAAATCATGATTTTTTTTACCTATCCTCAACATAACTCTAGTAAATTGTAACAGATTTTAACCTCTTTCAATTAATATCAATTAAGAAATTCTGACATCTAAAAAAATAAACTCTTTAACAAGCATTCTAAGAAGTCCTATGGCAGAACAAGTACTTTTTTCATTATTTCATATACTATTTTATTTATCAAATCAATTTTTTAAGTATTAGTATAAAAGCAAAAATAGAAAAAAATAACACTCTTTTATAATCATTCAATGCTTATCTTAAAAATCCTGTCTAATTTGAAGACTTTAGTTCAAAAAATTTCTGTTATAATGCATTACTTTGGCATGGGCCCCAATTGAAAATTCACCACTATGACCTGATAGAAAGCATGAGCTAGTGAACTTATTAAAAAATATATAATTGTTACTGTTTCTTTTTTAACATATGGCAACAGGAAAGAAAAAAAGCCTTATTTAAACTGTGGCATAGATATTACTATATTATTACATAAGTGTGATTTAAACTATCAATTCAGAATTATTAATTGTTTTCTCAACATATATAATCATGAATTAATGAATATTAAACTCTTAAATGATATATATATATATATATGTCTGAATGGGATGTGGTTAGAGATTCCCATAACAACGCCCCACCGCAACAGGAAAGGTGAAGCACTTTCTCATGAGAATTAACAAGGCTAGCAAAACTCAACACACATTAAACTTGATGACTTAGTGATTTGCATCTTCGGCCTGGGAACAGAATGTTAAAATTCACTTCAGAGTTCCTGTTCGAGTTGGTCTGGACACACGGTCTAGCCAAGCTTTGATATTGCCGATGTATTAACGGCCAAAAAATTTAAGCAGAAGTCCCCTTTCCCCCCCTTAAAACCTGTATATAATTTGTGTGTCTTGTAAATAGAATTTATGCCTTACTCCAGATATTAAAACCATATTATATCTATATAAGCAAGCAATTAAATTTAACAGCACTAATTACCCACACATATATTAATTGTTATACTTTTTTTAAATTTATAATTTCTACTTTTTTGTGTTTAAAATATTTCACTGCTGCAGTTTTGCAACCAGTCTGCTTATTTTTGGAAGAGTGGTTTGGTGCATCATAAACTCCATTGTTCTTGTAATTCAATCAGTTAAACTATAAATATTATTTGATGACTGATCACCTTCAGCTGGCTAATGAAAAAATGTCTTAATTTATAAATTTGATGGGGAGTGGGGGAAATATTAAACATCAACAAAATTCTCTTCCCCCCTCTAAATTTTTTAGATAAACTCCTGAAAATAAATAAATATATAAATAAACATTAGTATACCAATACCAATGAAGAAATTACAACTGCAAATTCAAAAGTTATTTTTCTTTCTTATTTAATCTTTTAAACAAAAACACAAATATTGATAATTTTTTAATTCTCAGTCTATTTCTAAGTGTTGGCTGAACTAATCCAAAAGTGAAAATACTCTTTCAACAGTCGCTGCAGAAGCAATGACTGTAAAAATTTGAGATATTGCTCTTTCAACGTCTTTAGTGACAGCATCATTCTTTATATTAATACGTTTTTTCCACAAATTAAATGGAGAAAACTTGCTTCAATAAGAAAATCCTGAAAGGAATCGGATTTGCCTAAAAATTTCATTACTGAAACAATATAAAAAATATATACATAACAATGTAAAAAATATATACATAAGTATTTTTGATTTTTAAAAAAAATTGAGTGATTTAAATCTGCCAACCCTGGTGGTAGCAATGAAAGAAAACAATCATCGCCATGTTTTTGAGATATTTCGTCAGGCTTAGTGATAGTAAATATGCTTTGTGATTACAGCATTTGTTGAAAATGAAGGTGGACATACTGAACATTTATAGTAAACATACTAAATTTATGTGAAAGTATATTGGGTATTAAAATGTATAAGCCTACTGAACAATTGTTTGAATGCTACAGTGTCTACCTTCAACAAATTTTCACAAGGAAAAATTTATTTAACAAATAACAAACACATCATTTGAGTTATTTGTAGTTTAAATTTCATTTCATTTGTAGCAGTAAAATAGATCTTACAGCTCTCTGAAGTGGTTAACTTATTTTTATCTAACTCTGTAATTTAAAGCTACTAGAAAATCAGAAATTTAAGAAATCTATAATAATATACTCACTAATAGATGCATTGGATGGACTACAAGCTAGTTCTTCCTGTGATCCAAGAGCTTTTTGTATGTCATTAATGTTATGCTGTGCAGTCATCTCTCCAGTATGATCACCAATCTAAAAATAAATAAGCAAATATTTTTATAACACTTTAAAAAGTAATAAAACAGAAAATAATGCATGAAAATCTTAAAAATGATAATAGAAATTGTACTTTAGAATATTTTCTCTAAATAAATAGAAAAAAATCCCTGACGGCTCGGCCTACGGGCACAGGTAGATTTTGAAGATGCAGACCATGGGGCGCCTGTTTATTGGGAATTGCAGAAGAAGTGACCTTTTTGCCATGATGCAGCAGTTGAGACCGTCCACTTCAAAATCTACCTGTGTCTGTAGGCAGAGCCGCCAGGGAATTTTTTTATTTTATTTTTTTTGCTATAAGGGTTTGTCCTATAAAAAACTTGTCAATATAAAAGTTGTAGATAATATTAAGAGGATTTATAATAAATTTAAGCAGATTTGATATCTTGTGAATTGACAAAGTTATGCATTTTTTTCTTCTTAAACCCTATTTTCCCCCCACCCTTGGAGCTATTTTTAATGATATCAAAAATCTGTCATACATAAATTTTCGGCCCTTTTCCTAGAAGTAATAATAACTTTAAACAGATTCGATACATATCATAATTAAGAAGTTATAGGTTTTTTTCTGTTTTCACAAAAAGCCCCCTACCCCACCTAGGTTCAATTGTGCCCATTAATGAAGTTAACTGAGATTTTATGCCCCTTGATTTTATGTATTAGTTTGGAAGAGATTTTTGCTGAATTATTGAAGTTATATATATATATTAAGTCGTGTCCATAAAAAGTGATATAGATAGATAGATCTATATATATAAAATTTTGAACTGGGGGTGGTTTTGGGTTCTGAGAGTCATGATCGGCATAGATCTGCAAAAATTTTCCAGAAATTCCAACATAGTGGAGAATGTAATAGGTGGTATTTCTTACGAAATCTACCTAAAATTAAAATTTCCTGAGATTTAAGTTTGATCTACGAACAGGAATGAATAAAAAATTCATGTTAGGCTTATTTGAAGTTTATTTTTTTAGCAAAAAATAAAGCATAATTCTTTTAACATTCTCTAGCATAGTTAAAAAGCTTTACAACTTCAGTTAGTCTGTCTGTTTGCTTTATTGTGCTTTAATTTTCATATATATATATTTGGAAAGCTGTAGCATGCATGATATAATTGTTCATTTCTGCAAATGGTATGTCTATAATTTATTATTTGTTAACACCTATCAGGGTTAAAAAACAGCTGATACGGGTTTTATTGAAAAATCCCCCAGGGTTAAAAAAAGAAACAGCTTGTGAGGGGATTTTAAAAACCCTTACAGGTACACACAAGAATTCGATTACATTATATACTATGGGCTGTAATTCTTTGAAATATGTTTTAATAGCATTATACTATTTCAAACAATAAATAAATTAATATATGTTGTTGAGGAGTGTACATGTTCTGTATAGAAAATGGAAAATATAACATTTATACTTATTTTGCAGAAACAAGACACATTTTAGTTTATGAACAGTTAACTGTTCAAAATGTATTTTAATGATGTTATCGTGAATTAACATTCATTATTATTTTTTACATAGCCACACAAAGGAATTTGAATACAGTATATTTTTAACAGAAATGGTCTATGAATGATTTATGAATAGGCCAAATAGGCCCTAGTCTAAGGCAGCAAATTTCTACACCACTCATTATATTCTACATAAACGTATCATAATATCAACACAACAATCCCATTTAACTAAATATCTTCATCCAACATTAACGTTAAAAAAGCAGTAAAATAAGGTGACTGCAGTCTTCATGTGTTTGCATTAAAAACAACACATATACATGCTAATGCTAACACATGCCTACATTGTGCAGGTAGAAAATAATGTCAGCCTATAAGCAGCAAACTTTTAAATCCATTGCTGGTCTATGGCTAAATTCTTCATTTGAAAATACATTAAAATTTATTTAAATTTTAACACTTTCCAACATAGTTAGAAAGTGTTTAGGATTTCGGTTTCTCTGACCGCCTGCCTGTCTGTTCATGCTCTAACTTGTGTAAATATATTTAGATTGCCTTGTAAATGATATATGTTATTGCAGTTTACAATGGCATATTTGCTTTGGAAAATGAAATGTGTAACATTTATAGTTCAATTACAGGAACATTCAAAAAGATTTCGTTACTTCATTTTCTTGGGAAAAAATAGTTTCCAATGTATTTTAATGATGTTACACTATTTCAAACATATTGAAATTGATATATCCCTGATGTGCACTACAAGATGCTTACTATAGAATATGATATGTATAGCATTTATTGCTCATTTGCAAGGAAACACAAGAGAATTAGATTAGAGTACTGCATGAGCGAAAATTGCTGGAAGTACATTTTCAGCGAGTACTGCTAGAGCAATAATTGCTGGAAGTGCATTTTCAGCGAGTACTGCATGAGCAATAATTGCTGGAAGTGCATTCTCAGCGAGTACTGTATGAGTGTTTATTGCTGGAAGTGCATCAGCTGTGGTACACATTTTTAATTTTAACTAATTTTTTGCATATTACTTGGCATATGTAAATTCTATAGATCATATACAGGACTGCACAAAAGAATTGAAGTACATTTCTATTTATTGTTTTTAACTGTGTTACGCTTTCTTAACTGATCTAAATATACAAAGCTATAGATCATATACAGTGCTGCTCAAAAGAATTCAGATGCTTTTTCAACTAAAGATGGTATTTCTGAAATTTTGTTTTCAAATGCGTTATGCATTTTCCAAATTATTTACTTAGATATTATCTTTCAGCTTATTAAACAGTGAAGTTATGTGACAGTATTCTGATTATGTTGAAAACATTTGATAATCTATGCTTGACGTATGATTTTTCTTTCTTTTTATTTATTTTGGTAAAGAAAATAACAAAGTTAGAGTAAGAAGTCGTTTCTACAGTGTATATCAGTAAGAAAGTTCAAAATACTCATATTGCAAAAATTATCTTACCTCTTTGGAAACTTCAAGATGCTGACTAGCATAATGTAAAGCTTCTTGGTGGTTACCAATGGCAGAATGAGCATTTCCTAAACTCCAGTAAGCTCGACCTTCACCAATTTTATCGTTTAGCTCTTGTGCGATTCTCAAATGACGTAGATGATAATCTATGGCAGTAGGATAGTCGTGAAGTAAGGTGTAAGTATTCCCCAAACTGTAATAAGCTTGAGCCTCAACTGCTTTGTCCCTCAGCTCAATGGCCAACTGCAACGTCCTCCTGCAATGAAACAGATCAACTTATAGATATAAATAACAAACTTGTAAAACAAATTCTTTTAATTTAATTAAATATTTCTATTATTTTTCTTTTAAATAAAATCTTTCTCTACCAAAAATAACAAATTAATACTTTAGAAACAAAAACTACACTTATATGATAAATATAACTTTATTTTATTTTAAGAAAAGAGCAAATACATTTTATACAGTTAAAACTGTTTTGTACGAACAATTATTCTTGATTTGTTGTTGAAAACACACAAAATATAGAATTAAGTTTCCTAAAATATATCCAAGTTTCAAACTCAATTTTTCTAGAAAAGAACGTGAAAAAAGCACTCTGAAATCTTTCAATATACACCTTTAACAGGGTTCGCACTAGGGGAATAAATAAATGTATATTTACTGTATACACTGAGAGGCCAAAATATTATGACCACTCCTCACTGAAACTAATATTCTTAAGATCAGTTTTAAGATCCATCTAGTACAGCATACAGATATGCTTTGCAATGATTCAAAGTTGTATTGCACTACAATTTGTTGCTCTTCTGCTGCTCAGCTGGAACATAAGCTGTTCACAAGCAATTTTCACCCACAATTCCACTTTTTGCTAGAAATTTTTTGGCTGCAACTTTTTGAAGACACAAGACATTCTTGTATGAGAAAAGCCAAGAAAATTAGTGATTTCTGCAGGGATTTTTCGAAATTTTAGGAATTTTTTCCCTAAATTTTAGGGGCAATTGAAGATATTTTTAACATTACAAGTATGTAATAACAGTATTTTTATGCTAGTCAGGTGCAGGTGGTACAATGCCAAACAATATTCCCACCATTTTTAATAAAATTCCACTCATTTCATTTAAAATACACTAATTTAAAACACATGAATTAAAAATACACATTTTTCACACATTTCATTAAAAAGAGAAAATTTTTTATAAACCAAGGTAATTTAATTCAATATGTATTGTTTCTAATTTAGATGCATAGAAAATGAAAGTGAGCTAGAAAAAAAAAATTGTTTTTGAAATTTGCACCAGGAAAACATCAGTTCTTTGTCTCAATAAAAAGTAGATTATTTTATTAAGAAAAATATATTAACATTAGGATTATCCGTAGATTGAATGTCAAAGGCAGACACAGCATTTAAAAGTTCTTTCCAAATTATGTCGGCTGCAGCATGTCCAAGAAAATACACTCTTTAGGTATCTACATGTCACTAAATTAAACTCTTTCCACCAATATCTTGCATATATATCTAATTGCTGTTTTATCTGAACATTAGTGTTTTCACCAAACACTAATGTTACTCCAGGTGAGCTGTCAGTGATATCTTTAATCAAACATTCTTCAAAATATTTTGAAATTCAATGTTTTAAAACATAGGCAATTTTCTTCTTTTTAAGCTGCATTGTTGATGCAATAATGATGCAACACTTTATTTTTACTCACATATTTTCACTTTCAGTGAAGTGATTTTTTTTTCTTTACATTTTGGTCACAACAATTACATTTGAAGCTGTATAAGGTTTAAAATAAAACAAATAACTGAAAGCAAAATTTAATATTTATTTAAGCTTGCAAACCTGTTAAAAGATACATGGGTGTAAGAATGTGTAACCTCTGTTACCAGACAAAAAAATTGCATTTATCATATTTATAAGAACAAGCAATCAAACAACATTCTTTACTGCTGCATTTAAATAGATGTCCTTAGCCAAGCTAATGCTGAATATTAACCAAGACATGTTTAAGTGGAACATAAAAAATTACACAAAGTAACCTCTGTTATCAAATTGTAAACTTTGTCCTAGAAACTTCTTCATGAAAGTAAAAAAAATAATCACAATATGAAAAATGACTTGAAGATTGTTTGGTCACTTATTAAGTATATCAATTGATAGATTACATAACAATCAATATACAAAATTTTCAGAAATTAATTACTTCATAACAGAGATTAAATGAGGTAACAGGGGTTACACAAAGTATCAGAAATTACCAACACCAACTTAATTCAATGATTTTGTTCTCTTCATATGTTAGAAATTCTGTTTATAGTTAACTACACCAAAAATTTTCTTAAATGAATTAATAACTAATTTTGAAGAATAACATCTGTACATTGAAAAAAAAAAGGAAGGGGGGGGGGGGGGGGGGAAGGGGACAAATAACTTTTTACCCATCAGACTAATTATTGGATAGAGGTAACAAATCTGAACTGATTTTATTTATAACTATTCGAAAATCACAACATATTGGTGATGAATAACTTGTAACAGACGTTAATATATGCATATTTAAAAAATAAAACAAAGTTTTTTTTGGTACTTCTCTATTATCCCGTCGACCACTTTTCATAACAAAAAACTATCGCCAAACTGTAACGCCAAATAAACGGGAGAATGTTGCCATTGGAATAACAAAATAAATAAAATATAAGAATTTAAGCACAATTGTTATTTTAATGAATGAAATAACTAATAAATCAGTAAAACATAATGAAAAATACATGCAAATGTCGAATTAGAAACCACTTGATGACACAACAAACACGTATAATGCTTCTGACATTCAGTAAATGGGGACTGCATTTTTGGCGTTTAATCTTACAGTTTGGCAATAGATTTTTGTTATGAAAAGTGGTCGACGGGATAGTAGAGAAGTACTGCTTTTTATTCAATTTTCCAGAAGTTTAAAATACAACAATAATCACAATATTTGTGTGAAAAGAAAATCCATGATATTTAGACATCTTTTTTTATTTTATAGATTTTTCCAATTTTTCTGGTTATAGCTGCATTTTACATCTATTCTTTCTGCAGTATGTAGCACGCAGAAACTTATAAAAATGAAATTACTTAAGATTTTTTTTCAAACTGACTGTCTTCAGTACATTTAAATATATCTAAAAGAGGAACTGTTGTTTTATAAATTTAATAAATTCCTAAACAGATATCACATAAGGAAATTGGTGAATAGTAAATTTCCGACGTCTCTGAAATAGACCTCAAACACAATATATTATGCCATATATATTTCAAAATTTAAAAACAGTTTATACATGGTCGTAAAGTAGCAATAATGGAGACCTCAAACACAATATATAAATATACATAAAGAGACATATATTTTTAAATTTTAAATGGTGGTAAACAGGCAATAATGGGAAACAGCATGTATAATTAGCACGTATTAACTAACCCTTTAACATATAAGTGCATTATGATGTGAAAGAAAAATGACTACTTAAATTTGATAAAAATAAGAATTCACATACAGTGCAACATCGTAAATCCGGACTCATTCGGAATTAGCGATTCCGAATTTTAGAAAATTCCAGATAATGGAAGTTGTCTAGTGGCGCCATCTAGTGAAGTTCTACTTAATTTCATTTTACACAAATACAACTAATATATATAAATCATTTATACGATCGGATTAGCAATTAACTATTTGTTACAAGATGCTTGTAACATCTTTATTAATACATGCATTATAATTTAAATTTATAAATTCTAAACATTAATTGGTCTGATTTCTCATTAAATTAATTTTAATAAATTAAATTCAATTTCCAAAACATCCACAATCTTTATTTTTCTTTAATTTAAATATTTTAGTTATAAATTTCTAACATTTTAAATAGATTGATATATTTAAAAGAGTAAAAGACATATTTAATCAATTCAGAGAATTTCCATTTAAAATTCCTTATAAATCTAATATTTACAACGATCTTTTATTCCATTTCAAAATCGAAATAATATAATAATAATTTAAAGCAAAAATCATAATTTAACAATTAATTATATCGTTTTGCTATCATTATTCAAAGTTTTATTACTCATTTTATCCAAATTTAAGCCTTTTAAAACAATAAACAATTCATTTATTTTTCGGCTTTAAAATCGGCCGCTAAAAGAAAATGGCGGAGTGTGAATCATTTTCTAATTTTCGCTTCGCTCCCAAGCTAAATGCAAGCTTTCTTTAACAATATTGCTCCATCTTCTTTAAAAGTTCATTGAACCTCGTAGGGACGCTAACCTCCCACGCATATTCCCCCTTTGCGATGCCACGTGCGCTTCACTGGTTGGCCGAAAGTTAAAAAAGTTAAGCCGTTTAAGTTAAGAGTTTTTCGGGGATTCGAACGGAAAATCTAACATAGAGAAGACGTGAAATTGATAGCTGCGAAAAAATACGGAGTCAGTTGTTGAGCTGTGCATAAATCCAGCCTTCAACTTGACTCTGTAATATTGAGATGATTTCCATGATTGACCGAAAGTATTCTAGTTAAATCCTGAATTTCTGTAATACTGCATTAAGAAGAAATCGTAAAAGATGCGGCGTTCGAGCCAGGTATCGAGAAAATGAGGCATACTGAAAAGATTTTACCAGCCCTCATTTTGTCTCTCCGTATATTTTATAATAGAAGAATAGAGTCCTTCGCTGCATCTCATATCGTAACGGAAAAGGGAATCAACCATTTCTTTATAGAGTAACTTTTATCACTACACGATGTTATATGGCTTCGACTTCATCCAACATCTATGCTGTGCGATGTTTCATATCCTAACCTGCAATCAGCTTCTGCCGAATCAATATTACGCTTCCACTTAAATTTATTGAAAGGAATCCTACTAAGATGCCTTGTGTGTTTAGGATTTTCTAATTAGCAAGTGCCAGGTCTGAAGTAAAAAACTATTTAAGATCTGACAGCTGTTATGAAGAAATGTTAACACTTCAAAATGATAAATTTTATTTAATAAATTGTTTTGAACTCCATTATTTGACTATAGACATATATTTTATAGCAAGCTTGTTAAAAAACAATACTAAACTGGTTGTACAGACTGTCATCTAAATATAACGTATTTTATCACGAAAAGAACTGATTTATGGAGAAGTTATGATTGTTGTGTACGATAATGGACCTTAAGAAATTGTGTACAAGTTAATCAATATCATAGTTATTTAAAAGATTCCACATCTATCTTTTTTGTATATTCTATAAGGTCAGCACTGCACCGCAAAATTCTTATTATGATTTCCTATACAATAAATGATTTTATTTGTTAAAATGGTGTCATAGTACGCGATTTCAAATTATTTGTCATTTTTGTTCTGATAATCTTCAATCTTCCATTTTCCAGGTAAGAAAATTTTATTGTTAATTATTCCATCATATTTTTTTTATTATGTTTTCAGATATTTTTAATTCTAGGAAATTTTACATCTCTTAAATAACTCTTTATTTTGAAACTTAATAAATTTTAAGCATTAAAGTTTTCAACTGCAACACAATGTTTACTTATTCTAATTAACCACTATACGATTAAAATAAATTACTTCAACAGCAATTTAACTCCTAAAATCAATTTTTCTTTTAAATAAAAATAAATTATTATTTATTATTATTTTTTTATGTGCACTATTAATAAAATTGTTTATTTTCTATTGAAATTTTAAATTCTATAAGCTACTTTCAATGCGAACAATTGCATTTTATACCACAATTTCTTAAATTTACGAATTAAATGTTTCAGAAACCATCATTCTGAAAGCAATACAATCACCTTTTCAAAAAAGGCTCTAAAAAGTTTTTAGCTCAAAAAATGTAGCTAGATGTAAAATAGTGGAGATACATAAAAATCAATTGCTTGTACAATTATTTCCATGATAGCTAAACTCAATAAAATTTATTCAAAAGGAATTATCAAGGCTTGTTTTTGAACTTTCTATTTTTGTACTTATTTACAAAGTAACTTACATCGGTAAAAGAAAGAAAAATAAAATTATTATTTCTCATTTTCATTATTATTATTTTAGTATGTATAAAAAAAAGTTTTCAGGGAAGAAAAAATATCAATGCATTTTTACATCAATATACATGTTTCCAAGTTTCATTAACTTTTATCAAAAATTGATTGCAGAAATCTATTATTTTTTTCAATCGGGACCTTTAATAAATATTTTATATTGTAAATATTTTCACTATATATATATATATATATATATATATATATTTATTTGGACTTTTCATATTATGTCATGAAGCCCAAAAATGTAAACTTAAAAAAATAAAATAATAATGAAAATAAAATAATAAATTACAGGTACTAAATTACATGGCATTGCTAGACATAGTTCTGCATGATACTTTTTAGCTTGAGCCATGATCACAGGCCCAGTTAGAGGGACATTTTCTGATCGACGTTGTCTAAACCAGTCAATCATAACTTCATCCAAATCCAGATTATTTGCGCCTGTAATAGTTTTTCATTTGGCCATTTCAAAAGGGGGAATCACTTTCAGAAAAGAAAGAGTAATTTTGTTTTGTTTTATTAAGTCATATGCTGTTGACTTCGCAATATCATATTCAACGCACAAATTCTGGACTGGAGTTCCTTGGTCATATTTTTTTAGTAATTCCACCTTCTTTGCAATCGATAACGTGCAATGTTTTTTAAAATTCTATTTGGGGAATCGATGGCTCGCTTACTACTCATTATGTAAGCTTTTTATTTGTATTTGTTTCACAAATGCTATACTAAATGCCAAATTTGGTAAGAAAGAGCGAAATATACTAATCCAGATACTGAGAAAAATAAAAATGGCGCTAAAACATTGAATGACAATGAATGGTAGATTCCATTAGCCTATTTTGCTGGGTTGAACATCCTCCAATTGTATATATTTAACAAAAAAGGGGAAGAAACATGTACTGTGATTCGTTTTCGTATAAAACGTTTTAACGAAATACTTTTAGTGTGGTTTGCATGGTGCCATCTGTTGTTTTTCTGAATAACTAAAATGACAAGAAGATTCGAGAATCCGGATTTTAGATAATTCCGGGTTTCGGAAGTCTGGATTTAAGATGTTGCACTGTATTTTTCTTCTGTATTGTGTTATTTGTTGAGAGATCTTAAGTGTCCAAACATGTTTCACTGGTTTTCAATAAAGCACTAAAATCAATTATAAAATTTATCAATGCTTTCACATTTAATACCAAATGTGAGAGTTTCTAAAAGAAATTTTGTAAAGATAAAAACTGAGACCATATAACATTTTTGTTTCATATTGAGGTAAGTTGACAAACAACAAAACTCTTCTAGATACAAAAGTCAAGATGTACGACTTTATTGCAACACAGTTATGTTAAAAGCCTACTTGAGACAAAATTTACCTGTTTTGTAAGCTAACAAATTTTGTGGAATCCGTTGTAATTGTTAATGTTAAGCGCCTTCATGTGAATAAAGAATTCACTTTTTAAATAATAAGAATTGTATATTTCAGAGCGAAGGGCATCATGATTTCGGATATGCTTAAGTGGGACACAGCTACAGCCCCCCCCCCCCTTTCAAAAAAAAAAGGGAGGGAGGAACCACTGAGTTAAAGAAAAAGAAAACATTCTACCAAGAAAAATGTAAATCAGTCCATTGTATCTTATATTCATAACAAATATTCCAAAATGACTATTGTGACAACTTGCTCACTTATGAACTTCACAAACCAGGACACCCCCTTTATAGGGGAAAAAATATAACAAAACATGGGCCTGAGGAATTAATTTATGTAATATTTTAATTATATTAGTATCTATTATAATAAAATGCTTGGACAAGAGAACGATAATGTTATAGTACCAAATAATACATTTCAATTCAAAGAAACTTTGTGTAAGAGTTAAAAAAAAAAAAAAAAGAGAGATGAATGTATTATTGAAATATTATTATTATTTACTTAGTAAATAAAGTTTTAAACATATTTAATGCAGAAATAAGGTACAGTATGGAACCATTTATCCGGAATCCAGTTAACCGGAAAACCAGTTATCCAGAATGATATTTCCAACTGACTGATTTCAGAATCTTTGCAGAAAAAAGTGTCATGCAGTGCTAGTTTTACATGTGCATTGCTTGATACATTACTACTAGCTACATGCATTGTAAAACTTTATCAATATCTAGGATTTGAAATGAAAGCATTTTTAGATAGATAATGAGCTAAGTTTTATGCAGAATTATTGCTTCCAAGGTATATCCTTCTTTCAAACTCTGATTAATCTTTGATCTTGATAGCATCTGGGCCTTAATCAGAACAATCTAATAATTTGAAATCAGTAACAATGTTACAGCCACATATATTCTACAAACCTCATCAAATGGATGTTGCTTTAATGTCCAACCAGTTATCTGGAATACATCTGGCCCCAACCATTCTGGATAAATGGTTCTATACTGTATATCAAAAGTGGTAGCATCACTGAGTAAAAATGTTGGATACTTTACAAAAGAAAAATTCTTAATTTGTAATTTTCAAAACATGAAATCTACATAAAAATTTAAAATGACCCAAGCTCTAAAAATTGATTGAAAAGCCTAATTTGAGAAAATAATACTTACTTGTAATGCTCAGCTGCAGTTTCAAATTCACCTAAGAAAATATGTGCATTTCCTAGATTGTTATGTGCCCGTCTTTCAGCAGCTATGTCACCATATTCTTTAGCGATTTTCAGCCTCTAAAAAATTTAAATTTTCCTATATTTTTACCTTGTCTTTATTAAAGAAAAAAAATACATAATGTATATAAATCTCAAACATGGATTTAAAAAATAATAATAATAATTACATAAAATATTAAACTATGCATAAAAAAATTAAAACACTGGAAAATCTAATCAGATGAAAAATTTTCTATGGAAATAATTATCTTTAACCACTAACAATCTTAGTTACAAAATGTAATATATAGGTAATAAATAAACTTCAGAAAATTCATTGTATAAAAATTTAAGGCAAAACATTTTATTCAATCTTGAATGCTATAAAGAAAAAAAAAATCCCCTACCTTACAATAACAGAGTTAAATTTTACACTGCAATCAAAAACTTTTGAACTTTTGTCCTATAATTTTCTATTAATCTAAGGACAAAATATATAATAGAAAAATTCAGAGATGAAAAACATTTAATTACAGTTTACTTTTCAGAAGTATCAGAAATGAAATAACACATGAGGTTTGTTGGCACAGCTGCCAAATGACAAAAAAAAAAAAAGTATTGCTTACATAATTGACTAAACATGAAAGCGTAAATGTAATCCATAGTTATCAGCTGTCATAATGGCGAAATTTTCCAGTTTTTTAAATTAACAGCTGAACTATTGAATATAAATGATTAACCTCTTCAGACCTGAGGTACACAAATGACATGTGAACATCTATTCTTTTTCCACATAAAATGAAACTGTTTTTTTTTTTTTTTTTTTTTTTTTTTTTTGCATTTTTACTTTACTTCTATATAGCTGAAAGATTTTTGCTTTGAAACAAAACCAATAAATGGCAGCACCGATGCTTATTTTCTCATAAAATAAATGTTATTTTCATCTGAATTTGCAAAATGATGTGAAGACAGTGTGGCCAAGAAAGTAAAATATTTTCATAATTATTTAATTTAAACCTTTTACAATAAAAAAATTTCATGATTTATAGATCATTCACTTGTTTAAACATCCATTGCTTTGGTACAAACAAAGCGACAGCATAGATGAAAGAAAGAGCCCTTTTTCTGAAATTGATACTTTAGGGGACTGGTAATTTAAGTTCACAAATATGGACCTAAAACTACAAGCCCATTTAAAATATCAGTTTAGTTATCAATAATCTAAATTTATACAATAGCAAATATAAGGGCTTTAATTTAACTTCAGGTCTCAAGAGATTAATGTCAATGTCCTTCAAAAAGAAAATAAAAAAAACTAATTACCGTAATTTCGGGAATATGCGGCGCATCATTGAAAAATCGGTAAAAAAAAACAAATATACACGTAAGCGCCGCATCATTGAAAAATCGGGAAAAATGAAATAGTCACAATACGATCGGCAAAATTGGATTAAAAATAACAAGAATAGCGATAAAATCTTTATATGAATTAACAATAAAACACAGGTTATCTTAAAATACAATAGAAAAAAATATGTACTACGCCAATATGCTTACTATGCCAATCGATTATCCGATTATCGTTTTAATCGAATATCGCCATTTGCGGTGTGTGCTTATGAAATAAATATAATTTATCAATTATTGTAAAATATACAATAAATACTTTTAAAGAGATTAAGCTATCAAAACACAGGTTATCTTAAAATACAATAGGAAAAAAATACGTACTACGCCAATCGATTATTCGATTATCGCCGTATGCAGTGTGCTTATGAAATAAATACAATTTATCAACTATTGTAAAGTATACAATATATACTTTTAAAGAGTGAGCTATTAATATTGAACAGAAAATAGAGAAATATGGGTAAGTTAAATATATTTTGATTATAGTAATTACGTTTTTATAATAAAGATATATTGTGATACTACGTACTGTTTATGAACTTTATACTGAGATTAAATTAATGTAAATAAAGGTGAAATATGAATGAATGTTAATGAATGCATGTGTTTAAAAGTGTATTTGAGGCAGTAAGACTAAAAAAACATGAAATGAAGGCTTTTCACAATATCCAGATACTGCTATGTTGAGAAAAAAAAAAAAAATCATTGTACCCGCCGCCCTTGCGTATGCGCCGCATCGCCGATATTTTGAACTTTTAAACACGTATGCGCTGCGGCGCTTACTCCCGAAATTACGGTATATAGTTAGAACTTCAAAAACAAGATTAAATGGACATATTAAAACTACAGAGTTGCTAACCTATCAAATCTAAAAATAAGGAGAAATTGGGAGACTTTTTTGTGACAAATCTCCCCCCCCCCCCATATTAAAACCTTTAACACTGACCTAATTAGTACTAGAGGCAAAACAAACAAACTACTGCTATTGAAACAAGAAAAGCATATGACATATCACTTAAAAATATTCAATACTCCAAGATTAGTCATAAGAATTCAGATAGATTTTTTTATTTTCAATTAAAAGCTTAAATACAGATTTGACAGCAAACTCTTTAAAAACATGACAGAAACTTAAGTTAAAGACATTTTTGATGATATGCTTGCTTTACAATAAATTTTGCACACAAATTTTATATAAATTTATGTATTTAGTGTTCAAGTTAACTTAAAAACTTTTAGATGTAAAACTCTGCTATGTGCAGATATTTACAATTTATTAGCCATTTCCTTCACAATCACTGTTGTTTTTTGTCCTGAGTATTTTTTCGCTATAGCACAATCTATCTGGGAATATCTGTTTAAATAGGATTGCTGCATAGTTTGAAACATTCAACAGTAAACTATGATACAAAATAAAGGATGACAAGAAACATTCCACTTTAATGATTATTTGATGTGCTTCAATAAGATTACATGTAAGCTTTTATTTAATCGTTGTACACAGGGCTTTGCAAATTTCATAAGATGTTGCAGCCAGCAAAAAATATTCACCCCCACCTCCTCTGTCATAGAATTAAAAAACAACACAAACACTTTTTATGAATTGATTGAGAAAAAATAATAACAACCATAGATTAGAATTATTGGTTACATATTTTAGAATACTACTAAACTACAATAGTACTAAACAAGTATTATGTTATATTCAAGAAATTTTAATTAAGTTTTATGGATTTACTTCAAATAAATTACTTATAATCACTTATGTGTTATTATTCTTTAAATGAATGTAATAGATTAATCAGTTTTAATTTTGAACTAAAAACTGGAGCATTTTTTAGCATTGTACACATTTTTAGATACTGCAGAGGCTGAACTGACACTATTTCTTACTGTTTTATTGACCTCTCCTCACCACTCATTCTAATCATGTGACATACTAGTTAGAGCAGGAAAGAATGACGTTTTCTGTGCATGAGATAGAAAATGGCTTTTAAACTTTGTTCTTCCATTAAAAGTACCAGAGAAGAGGAAGATCGATGCTTGTCGTGCATGAGCAGGAGGTGAGAGAAAACAAAATACTGTTTATGCTCATTTCTTAAATCAATTTTAGTATGTAAAAACAGATTAAATAACTTGGTTGTCAGATTTTTAAAAAAAAAACTGTCACCAGTGGCAACCTGACAACCGCATTTGTCAAGCCCTGGTTGTACATTTTCTATATGTTTCTGGGTTCCAATAGGCTTTACCACAGCTCCTCTTCCACCAAGAGAAATTGTAAAAACAAAACCACATGCAGTGCATGGAAACTGCATTTCATTAATAATACTGTATAATCAAAATCATCTGAAAAAGGGGTAAAAAGTGGACACATATATCTTTTTGAAAAACAAACAAACAAATTAAACACTTAATTCATCATCGTCATGAGATTCCAAAACTTACTACCATCTACTGCTCAGTAACAGTAAACTGAAAGTAAACATAGCTTATCTTCATTATCTTCCAAAATCCCCAGCCCTTGATGCTAATTGGGCAGCCAGATCATGACATTTATAACTATGACACTTGTTTCGAGAATTCTTTCCCAAAAGATGGGTTTGGTTGCCTGATACTGTTTTACACAATAATATGAAGCAAAAATGACAGGATTTTCAGACATGAAATGGTACAAAATAGAGAAGAAATTTGGGGAAATCAGAATGATTAAAAATCGAGAGACTTGGCAAGTCTCAAACTATTGTTTATCAGTATGATAAAAAAAACTTTCTAAATGTAGAGAGAAAAGGAACAAAAATGTCAAATTTCTTACATGGTACAAAATTAAATCCTAAACACAAGATTAGTATTCCTACAGAAAATTAAAATGCTCTTTTTTAACTAAAAAATTTTTTGTATATAAACCAGGATTACCTTAGTATACTTTAAATATAGAACATTCAAACTTAAAAAGTATCTAAAGCATAATTTAAAAAGAAAAATTCATACAATTTTTAACTCGCAAAATATTTTAGAACTCTACCTACAATTCTGATAAAAAATCAGTAAAAACTATTGTTTAGTTAACTATCGATGCTAATTTTTTTATTTTATTACCATTATTATTTTTTTTTAAATTAGAAACTAGTAGACCTACCTGGCACTGTCTGATATTATGTTAAATATACCTAAAATCACCTTAAATGTAATATACAAACAAACCTATGGTGGAGACCCTGCTGCCTTCAGCATTGTACTGAGCGATCATAAAAAGGGCAATCACAATAATAAGAGCCCTTCACTAATATGTGATACCGTGTTATACAACTATAGCCAAATGCAAAGACAAATTAATACAGATCCTGTCCTTTGTTACTACACACAAAGAGAAAGACAGATACTTCCTTTTAATACTAGCTGACCTCCCTGGCATTTCCTGGGCCCATGATAATAACCTTTAGTGTTGACTCTAGAAAAAAAGGGCCGCCGGGTGGAAATTTTTCAAAAAGGGAATACTATTCTAAAAAAAGGACACATTTTTTCAAAAAGGAAACACTATTTTAAAAAAGGGCACACTTGTACCTTGTTCACAAAAAATATTTTGAACTGGTTTGTTTAGAGTCCCCTAATAGAATTTGCGATATTTTCCCTAGAGTGTTCACGCAAAATCTGAAGAGGAAGTAAATTTGGCGGAAAAAAATCCGTATCCGATCCAATTCCTGATTAGTTCACATCCCATGCTCGAAATTCTCGTTAACACATTGCTATAAGAATGGGACCGGGCAGAAAAACATGCACTTGCTTTCGTGCAAATGCTGATAGAAGGAAAGAAAATGGCGGATTTTGATTATAAAGAAAAGCAATTGGGTGCTGTGAAACTCTCTTAAAGGCCACGGGACGCATAGGAAGTATTAAAAAGGGCCGCCGGGCACATCGGAACGTTAAAAAGGGACGCTGGGCGAATAAAAGAAATAAAAAGGGCGCCGGGTGCTGCACCCTGCTAAAATGGCTTAGAGTCAACACTAACCTTAAATATACCTAAAATCAGTGTTGAATTCAGACATTTTTCTCCAGAAGGGATTTAGTGTTAGGGGTCCCACTGCCTTCAACAACATTCATCCTCTAATATGTATGATTTTATATTTTTAAATGAAAATCTATTCAAATGAGCCTAGAGTTTGGGACCCCACTGCCTTTGGCAAAGCAAACCCAGGCACGCTACACTCACTCTGATCCGTTTCTGCAAACAAACATCAAACCTTGAATTTCTATGATTTTATATTTTTTTAAATGAAAATATTTCTAAAAGAACCTAGTGTTGGGGACATATGATTAGCTATGTTTATATAGGATATTCTGCTTCCCACAATTCAATGTTATACTACTTACTATATTATGATCAGGGGGTCGGAAGTAGCGAAACTACAGTAGTCGCTACTTTTTACAGTAGTTTGTTGTGTAGCGAGTAACACAATACAAAAAATCAATAGTTTGTAGCGTGAACCGACACTACTTTTAACTCTACTTACGGGAAAAGATGTAGTATTCTGCAAATCACATGACCGAAACATGATTCTATTGTGAAAAAATTATTCTGGTGAACAATTTGCAAATCTCAGCTACAATGTAATAACAATGCAATGCATGAAGTCATAGATTTTTACCATTGACACTTGCTGCTAAAATCAAGTATTAACCCACCAAAGGAATTAATTTTCATGCTGGCAACATTTGTCTATTTACTCGTTATTAGGTCTTCCTGTTTTAACGCTACGTTTCTTATTTGGAATTTCGTTATTTACAGATTTATTTGTTGTTTGCATTTAGAGATGTATCTCTGTAATTTTCTAGATTGAAATATCTCTCTTAATTTTGCTATGAAATTTCTAATGTGTGTATAAACTAACATCTTGAAGACAAATACAAAACATTTTCTTGTATGTTATCTTTCATAATTTTTTAATCCTGTCGGTTATGTCGCATTTATTTAAATTATATCCTGGCAGACGCAATATAATGAGGGGTCGCTTTATTATTTAATCCGTTTCTTAAATTTCTAATGTAAATTGAACACTTTGACAAAATCTGAAAGTGGCAAAGTAGTGACTACTTTTGAAAAGTAGCTTGTAGTTGCTACTTTTTAAAACAAATAGTTGTAGTTAACTACATTTTCAATAAAGTAGTTGCATTGTAGTTCGCTACAATAAAAAAGTAGGTTTTCCGACCCCTGATTATGATATAGAACAAAAAAATAATTATAAGAATAAATAAATTTTCAAAGACTTATAAATCATTAGATAGTTTAAAGTTAAAAATATATCAGTTAAATAAGCATAAGACAAACAATATTGAATTACCTCTTCATGGTATGTGATTGCTTCGTTGAAATTTCCAAGCAGATAATGTGTATTCCCTAAATTGCCACAGGCTCTGCCTTGAGCACTTCTGTCCTCTAGTTCCATCATTATCTTTAAACTCTGTCTGTAAAAAATAATATCAGGTTCACTAAAAGACATAATAAAATTAAAATCAACTACAGATACCGAAAACTTTTTAAATACTAGAAGTTGGGAGAAGAGGGGAGGGAGGGAAGAAAATAAAAGCATTAATTACATTGCTGGCAACATTTCTGAATTTTTCAGAAGACTCTCAATTGCTAAATTTGGGATCTTCTGAAAAATTCTGGAATGTTGGCATGTACGAAATTATATACCATTTCTTTTTGATTGGTATTCATTTTATTCATATACAAATAGCTAGTGCTAACAATTCTTTTTTAATGCAGCAAGGAAGACGTATCAAAAAGACACTTTCCTTAGCTCCTACTGAATTATTCGTATATACAGTGTACATTACATATTGAATTACAGAAAAAAATTAATCTTGGGAAAATATATATATATATGTTGTCCAGTGATGCCACCAGGCTTTTGAAATCCTGGGTACCTGGGATCCAGACACTTCCAAAACACTGGGTCCTTTTTTACAAAAGTAGGTCCTCTTTTAGAAATAAGACAGATTAATATGTTTTATACAACATATGTCTCTTTTGCATAATCATTCAACAGAAAAATTATGCATCCTGAAGAACACATAAAAATTATATTTATGCATCCCTTCTCCAATTTTTTGCTTAAATGATGCACTATAGCACATCCCAGCATCATTGGTTGCCTAATTATTGACCTTTATCTTTTTAAACTGCATTTAATCTACATAAAGATGCAAAATTTGCAAAAATTAGACATTGCAAAAATTAGAGGGTGAAATGTTTATATAGAAAAATGGATCGGGTGTATCACCACTTAAAAAAAAAGGGTTGGATATGGATGCAGCACCCTAAAAATGTCTAATAGGAAAACTGCATATAACTAGAATTTATTACTTTACTTAGCTTGAGTTTTCAAGAATTTATATAAAATTCATGTAAGAAGTCTAAAACTGATATGTAACTCTAAATATTTACATACAGGAAGGCTAATAAATATTATTAAATTCAATAAAATAAATATTTATTTTAATCATTGGTGAAAAATTTCCTTTTCTTTTCCCTTAAATTGAAACTGGACACTTTTTTGACACATTCCACACATAAAACTGGCAGGTGTTTCAAATCAAATACCATGAAATCAAATAGGATTTCTCTTTTGTTGATGAAGGCAAAGTCTTTTTCAGAAAATGATGTCAAAGTTGGAACTTTGAAGCTGATATTCAAGAAATGACAGTCAACAGAAGGTTATTATGAGACAAAAATTGCTTATAACTTACAATGTAATAAGTAAAACCTCCGAATAACGGACACTGCGGGAACGCTAAATTTGTCCTTTATTTGGAGGTGTCCGCTATTCAGAGGTAAAACTATGCAAACAATATCTGTGTTGGGGATTGAAAAAGTGTCCGCTAAATAGAGGTGTCCGCTATTCGGGAGTGTCCGTTATGGAGGTTTTACTGTACATTTATAAAGAAATAAACTGCTATTCAATTCCAAATCACATCAAGAGTCATGCTTTCTATTTCATGCTTCTAAATTTAAAAATTATTCTGTGGATGTGTCAGAAACTTGTTGAGCAGGAGAAAATATTTATTCCAGAACCACCTTAAACTGCTTCAAACAGCATCTTGCTGTTCTTGCAGTTTGCTTTGTTTCTACAGCTAGAAAATAAAATCATTTTGTAGATAGAAGCAAAAAGGTTTAGCCTTTAACTGAGATTTTGAATAGCTAATATCTTTCAGCATTTAAAATGACTATTTTAATAGGATGTTTCTGTACAAAACTATAAATTGATTACTGGATACTACTATTAGTCATAAAGATTAATACAAACCTGTGAATACAGAATGTATGCCATTAATATAGAAAAGCACATCAAATAAATTTGTGAAATGTGAATGTTAAAATAAAAAGTATTCATGTAGATTATAAAAATAAAGCTGAAGGTTTCACAATAATACAAAAGGTCACAAGATGCAAGAAATCACTGGGAATTGAGGTGAAAAGCTTTCTTTCAATTAACGATGATGTAACTCACAGAATAATTTTGTATATTCATCAATTTTTATTAATAAATGGAATTTCCAAAATGTTGAATGCTTCAGAATAAGAAATCTGGGATGATTTGGGCTGCAATATCAGACAATGGAAATTGCCTCAGAAATATACTACTACAGAGTTTAAAATAAATTCTATTTATTACATAGTATTAAAACATTGACTTAAAATGTTTACTGTCACTTATTAACAGATTGTATCTTAAAAGGAATTGGATATATGAATAAAATTACATCTAAAGTCAGAGACTACAGATGAACATTCACACTCTACTTGCAGAAAATTTTAGAGAAATAAATAGTATTACTACATAATCATAAAATTAATATTTTTGAAATCTACATATAATCTGATAAACATTTTGCATAATACTAAGGATTTTGCTAATTCTCATTCAAAAAGCGAATAGATAAAAATTAATTTCTTCTATTACTGGATTTGTTAAATTTTTTTAAGAAGCACTTTTGTAATCCATTTAATGACCCATGAATAAACAGTTATCTCTCACTTATACGCGACCTCTGTTATATGCGTTTTTCACTTATGCGCATTTTAACTGCGGGCCCGGCCAGCGAAATAGGAAAACAATGCTAATACTTATTCATTTATACACGAAACCTAAAATGCACCTTTCACTTATGCGCAATTTTTTTTTTTTTTTTTCAAGTTGCTTATCGCAGGAATGAACCCTTCCTGTTCTGTCTCTAGGAATGCATTCACACGCCCTTAATCCATTGTTCGGATTCTTCCAAGAACGCATTTTTTTTTGCTTGTGATTGGCATCGAGAGAGGAGAACGGGTTACATACGAAAATGTTGACTTTACTAAAAGTCGCAGCCAATCGGTGTGGACGGTAAGCACTGCTCGCGGAACAAGCTTTAGGTTTGCGTTACTACGCCATTCGCTTACGTACTGTACAGTGTATAAAAATGGCAAAACGTACGAACTAGTTGCTTTCTTTGAAAATGGATATCATAAAAAATTTGATGATAAATGCTTTAAATCAAAAACAGCATTAGCTGATCATTTCCGTATTCCAGAATCAACTTTAAGAGGAATTCTAAAAAGCAGAGAAGCTATAAATGCAGCTTATCTAGAATGTGGAATAAAGGCCAAGAAAAGGAGTCGAATTCAAAGCGGAAAGAACGAAGAATTCGAGAAAGTTTTAGTTCTCTGGTTTAAAGAAACTCGTGCATCCAGCATTCGTGTAAACTGTAAACGTTGAACTTTTAAGAGAGAAAGCCTTGGAATTATCGAAGAGTTATGACATGAAAAACTTTTCTGCATCACACGGATGGGTTGAGAAGTTTAAGATTAGACATGGATTGTAACGCGTGTCCTTTCTGGTGAAAGTGGAAGTGTCAATAATGAATCTGTTGAACAATGGAAAAAAGACTTGCCTGATTTAGTTAAAGAATACGAACCTAAAAACATATACAATTGCGACGAAACTGGACTTTTCTATCGAGTAACGCCCGACCGAACTTTGGCATTTAAAGAAGAACCATGCCATGGTGGAAAAAAAGTATAGAAAGGTTAACTGTGTTGCTGTGCTGCAATGCCAATGGTTCGGATAAACTGCCTTCACTAGTCTCTGCCTCACTGCAGGAAATCAAAGAAACTCTGATGTTTCAAAAATATAAAGAAACTTCCATGTGATTATGCTAGTAATAAAATGGCATGGATGACTTCGGGCATTTTTCTGGATTCCCAGCACAAATTTGACAGTAAAATGGAAAAAGAGAAACGAACAGTGATCCTATTTATGGATCAATGCCCAATACACCCAAGAGATCTTCCGCCTCTCAACTATGCAAACGTTCTGTTTTTTCCAGCCAATTGCACAAGCAAACTTCAACCTATGGACTTGAGCATCATTCGTTGCTTGAAAGTGCAGCACAGAAGAACTCTAATCCGGCGTCTTCTTGCTTCTATAGAAATGAAATGTTCGGTGAAAGATGATTTGAAGCAGATCACTGTCCTTGATGCTATTCACATGATGTGCTCGTCATGGACAAGCATTACTGACATCTGTATCAAAAACTGTTTTAAAAAGGCAGAATTTTTGCTCCCAGAAGAAAAGGAATGCGAAGACGATAATGAAACACAAAGCGAGGCCGAGGTAAGCGAAAATGATTGGAATGCTATATCTGACGGACTGCCTTCATGTACTTTCCCCGAATTCGTGGATGTCGACGGAACCTTAATTACAACTGAGATGCAGGATATCAGCGATATTGCATCGGAAATTGGCAACAACAAAGACGAAGATGTGGAAGACGATGAAGGAGATACAGCAAAAGTTCCCCCACCCCACACAACAGCATATGAAGCATTGGAAACTCTGCGGGATTTTTTTCAATTTAATTCCAGAAGCTAAAACTTTTTTGCACCTAGATGAGCTTGAAAAGACTCTCATCGACAGTTCCCGAAAACAAAAACAAACCTTTATTGATGACTTCAACTTTGAATTTTTACATTCTTATTAAATTACAATATATTAACGGAAATTACGTGCATATTTATTTATTAGTGTATTAGTAGTGTACTATTAGTATTAGTTATGTTAACTTTTCGCGTTTGAACTTATTTATGGTTTTTCACTTATGCGCGAAAATTCCGTTGTCCCCTTTTGTCGCACATAAGTGAGAGATCACTGAATTTATAATATAAAGTTATCCATATTCAGAAAATAAATTTATTCATCTTTGTGCATATATGATTAAGAAGATTTTTCGGAAAGAATTGAGTTTGAAGACAGTTTTCAGTTTTCTACTACCATGCTTATATCTTTGCATAAGGTCAAAACAATACGGGCATTATTAAATACTCAAAGGTTATATGCATAAAGAATAGTGATCTTTATTCTCCAGATATAAATTTCTCAGCTTATTGCGCAAGGGACAAATTAGTGGGACTAAAATTATTTCTAGATTCCCTAAAACTTTCATACTGTGTAAACAAACTACCTGTTAAAATTATCAATCCTGCTACTGCATAGTGGTATAAAAGATCATGTTTCGTAATTAATAAAAATGGTGTCCAATTCAAATACAATTATTGCTATTTAAATTTTCATTTATGACGTACAATATCATACAGCTTCTACATTTTCTGCTTAGTATTTATAACAGAACTTAAAATGAATCTGTATTTGTAATGGTATTTATCTATTAAAGATCTTAACTATCATTTTACACTGCTTTTCCAAAATTAAGGGGCAGTGACCAGATGTTTTCGCTTTTTAGATGGTTTGTGGAGTATATACTGACGAATTGTTCTTGAAATTTGAAGATGTCAAAGCACAAGTTTGACTTCAAGAACAGTAGAAACAGTATACCGCAATTTAAAAATTAATATATTGAATATTTGATGAGATATGGGTATTTGTATGAAATAATTTATAACTGTGTATACGTAAACTATACCGAAGATTTTTTTTTTTTTTTAATGACTTGGTAGTCAATTCTATAGAGTAACTCATATAAAAAGACCAGTCAAATATCGGGAAAACTGTAAAGATACCAGCAATACAGTGAGCTAACTGACAAATTTGGGAGGAAATCCCAATGGATTATATGGGAAGACTGAGCACAGTCAGACTTAGTAACATATAGAAACCACTGGATATCCCTTGTCTATCCTCACTTTCTGTTTGAAGTCCATTTCCAAAATTACTGGAAAATAGAACTTGTGTCTTTCTGCCATAGTTGTAGAATGATATTTTTAAATAATAAAAATTGTGACTTTGCAGATTTCTGCCAGTAATTGGGCAAAAATAACAATTATTCTATTTTAAACATATTTTTAGGGACATAAAAATCACAAAATGTTGTCATGAGGGAGTATTTAGGATTAATACTTATTTCTGTGTAAAAAGATATTTCTAAATTAGAAAATTAATCTTCAAGCAATTTTATGCTGTGTACTTTCGACATCAGGTTCTGTCTTTGATGACACAAAAATTTTCAGGCTCGGGTTCTGAAAAATGAACCCAAACTCATCTCTAGCTTGTAGTTCACCCCCACCCCAAGTTAGGGTCTATATTACACGGAACATACTTGATTTTAAACCTTTTCTTTCATTATAAAATTAATGTTTTTTTAGGGACAGTTCGGTTAAAAATACCTTATAAATTGAGAACTAGATTTAACAACAAATTTTTGATGCACAGTTTTAGAATTCTAAGGTGTTGATTTCATGTACCAGACTTTTTGTTAAAAAATTACTTGGTGATTATACAACTTTTCAATTTTGGAAATGACCAGAGAACATTAAGCTTCTTGTTTTTGACTAATACTACTTAAAACCACTGCATTTTTATTCTATCCTTAAATTTTTTTAAATAGAGTTTCAAAAGCAAATAGCACTCAAACCAAGAGCAAAAATTAATGCCTTGCTTCCTAAAATTCCTTAATTATTTCTGTGTTTATTCTTTTAAGCACTTAATAAGTTTTGAAGATCTGTGTTCCCTTGCAACCCTAGCATCTCCCATGCAAATAAAAAGAAGAAGCATGTTTGAGAACAAATAAAAAATTGAGGGTACGGCATCCTTCATCATCTCATCAAAACCACAATCTCAATGCAGTAGAACCAGGACTGATTTAAAACTTGTGGGTCCAAGAAACCCAGCATAGGGTCCAACTAACCCCAGTTTATGGTAGGGATGCACCAAATAGGGATTTTAGTCAAATACTGAATATTCAGAACATAGATAAACTGAATACCAAATATTCGACTGGCCAAAGAAATGCTCCCATATTTCAGAGTTCAAAAGTGTTAAAAAGTTAAATTTGGAAACAATTTTACATAGTATTTACCACAGACACTTCCATTTTGATAATCAAGACCTTTTTCACAAGTAAACTTTAAACTAAAAAAAATCTATGCTTTGAGTTTTTATTTAAGAGGATAGTCTTAAAAAACTTTTTAATTAGTAAAACTGTAAACTTCATGGCTTCTTTTGGTAATTAAAACAAATGAATAAAATTTTTGAAAACTCTAAAGCAAATAAATTAAAGTAAAAAAGATATGAAAAAACATTTATATTATTGTCAAGTATGATTACAGTACATTGCAGTTCAACATCAAAAAGGAGACAACACAATTTTATAGAAATTGTTCAAAGTTGCAGCCACGAAGGTCATGCACAGCCGACACCGACAGATGAAGGAATGCCGGACGTGTTAAAACATATTCCTATAAAAATGTCTCATTGTCTCCTTTCTGACGTTGAACTGTAATGCATTGTAATCATGCTTTGCATCAAATAAAATGCTTTTTCTATTTATTATTGGCCCTTTTTGTTCTACTCAATGTTACACCCTTCATAAATATTTTTGTAATTTTCTCCCACTAAATGTCTTTGCGACCCCATGTTCTATGGTAAGTTTTCATCCTCTTGATGCCTTCTATCACCTCTCTTCATTTGTCGGCCAAATTTTGGAACACTCTGTATATGAAGAATGAACTTAATGTCCATTTTTACATCAATCCTGACATTTGTTTTCATGGAAGACAAGTTTAGCAAATAGGCTTTTGAAAATTATATTGTATAGCAATTCTTACAATGTTATTATGCAGTAAAATAAGTATGAATAAAATAAATTCTTAATGAAATACTTAACTTTTAATAAGTCTTATAAAAAGGGTTTTACAATACTACAATTTTATTCATGACAATGCTATTAAAAAATTAATGGAAAATACTAACTCATAGTTTTCAACTGCTTTTTGTAAGGATTCTTTAACTTCTTCTGAAAATTCACCAGGATCTTGGTGATTTAAACATGCTTGTCTTTTTCCTTTTGCATGATAAACATTTCCTAAGTTATAAAGAGCTCGTCCTTCACCAACCTACAAAAACATGTAAGATTTTGTCAGTTAATACAACTCATACTTCTAGATATTGCATTTTAATAAAACAACTGAAAATTCAAAAATATTAGAAAAACACAAAAGAATAAATATGTAATATTACATAGTAGAAATCATTTATAAGAAAGATGAACAGCGTGTGAAAATTATTCAACATGAGCACACTTCATTACAACCAATTTCTTTATAATATTAATAACTTAATTGTGAAATTTATTTAATCACTGTAAACAGAGCACCAGATATATACACTTAGGATAATGTATTACTGAAATATGTAAATTAAAACAACCAACAACCCATAGAGATTTTGAATTTTTAGTTTTCCTTATTTTTTACAGATTATTGATTAATAAAATTATATTAATTCACTGTAACCCTCACATCTATGAATAATTTCAGAATTTCACTTTGCTACAATTTAGTAATTTATGCACATGACATTTTATAGAAACTATTAACATTAAGCATTACATAACCATATATTCTGGCGTATAACACACACTTACAATTGAAGGCTATTGTTGATCGATTTTTAGACATATTCGCCGTATTATGTGCATTCTTTTCTTGGAAAAGAAAACTCAGTGAGATACCTAGCAGGAAAATACAATAAAGAACATTTAAAAGAATAATAATATTATGAATGTCCACAAAGCGTCTGTAATAGTTTTCTGGATAATTCAACAACTATGCCTTCTTTTCTTGTTAATAAATATGATAATTACAATTCTTATGCTTAATTTTTTATCTTTCTTTTTTATACTGGACATATAACTTGCAAATGTAAAATTCTATCAGTTTTCTTTTTTCAAAAGTGTGAGCTATACACAGGAATATATGCAGGGCCTGATTACCATACAAGCCGACCAGGCGAAGGCTTTGAGCCCATCATGGACAAGGGCCCCAAGATGAGTAAAATGATTTCAAAAATACTTCTAAAATCTGTAGTTTTCCTCAATGATTTGCTCCCCCATCAAAAAAGATTTTTCGTTAACTGGTAACCATATAGCATTATCTAATGATAAAAATTATAGGTAATATCCAAAAAACAAATGCCAATAGAAATAAAGCATGAATTGAATTAGAATGCAGTGCTTGAACTGTTCCACGTGTTTTACAAAAAGAAAAAGAAGGTTCGCTATGGTAAACATATGTCACCGACTGCCTCTTACAAAAATTCATAACAGACTAAGGCTGGAGTTTGCCCAAAATTACATTACTATGGGAAAAAAGAGGGATGATGTTGTCTTTTCCGATGAGAAAAAGTTTAATTTGGATGGATCAAATGGTTTTTGCTACTTCTGGTATGATCTCCAGAGAGAAAAAGAAATTTTCTCAAAGCGTACATTTGGAGGTGGCTCAGTAATGGTCTGGGGAGGTTTCGCAACTGGTGGAACTACTCCAATAGTTTTCGTACAAGATAGAATGAATTCTCAAGAGTTATGTTGATGTATTGGGCGATAATCTTTCCCCAGCAGCACCATTTATAACGAGTGGAGACTATTTCTTCCAGCAGGACAATACCTCAATACATGTTTCTCAAACTTCAAAATTATGTTTTGATGCTAATTTCGTGAAACCACTTGATTGGCAGGCCAGAAGTCATGATCTGAATCTAATGGAAAATATGTGGGGTATTCTGACACACGAAGTATACAAAAATGGTATACAACATGAAAACAGGCAAGAGCTCATGTCTTCCATCGAAAAAGCAGAGTCAAAAATTTCCAAGAACGTTCGGAAGGAATTGTCAAACTGCATGACGTCAAGATTGATGAAAGTGATTGAGAAGAGGGGAGGAATTATTAATTATTAGGGTGTCTCAGGCAAAAACATTCATTGTCTTTATAATTTTGTCCAATTTTTGAAATGACATTTGTTCATTATGGCAAAACATTCATAGTTTGCATTTTCCAATCTTTTGCATTCTACAATGATTTCTAGCATAAAAAAGCATTTTATGTATAAATTTCACTTTGTTTAGTTCAGAAATAAATTTTTTCTGTGCAATTTTCAGATGTTCTTATAATTATGATCACCACTGTAGTTGCTATTCTGGTTCGAAGACTGACCCAAAAAGGTTCTGTGCTTTCGGTCACAGACAACGATAATTAGGCTCTGAATATACAGTACTTGTAATGGAAGGTCGACAAGTGTGTATGGAAAATAAATATAATATTAAACTTAATGAAAGAATATTATCCTGTAAACATATTCTAATTATATTCACTAATCTAATGTCATAATGTTGTTAAATGTTTTAACCAGTATAAAAGTTCATTAATGTACAACTTATTAAACAACTACAAATACAATAAGATGATTATGCATGTAATCAGGAAACTAATAGTGAAAATGAAAACATATGATTTAACACAGCAAATGCAAACTGAAACCTCTAATCACAAAAAACAGAAGTAGTAATTCTATTTTTTGACTAGATTTTACTTAACTAGGCTACAGAAACAATTGAGCATGCTCACAAACAAAATCAGCAATATCTGTTAGCAAGCAAAACTTCTACTTGCATTCCTTTTTCTTTTATCTCTCAGCCAAAAAATAGAAAATTTAAAGGAATATTTAAAAAATATCAAGAAAACAGATTTTATCGATTAGGTAGGAAAATTCTGAAAAAGCAAATGGGCGATTCCACTGTTACATGTGTGACTTTTAGAGAGTGTTTTTTTGCAAATTGAGACAAATTTGAGAGTGAAATTATTTAGATAACGTTTTACTTTTTTTATTGCTATTACAGGACACATACAGAATCCTTTTTGTAGTGACACCTATAGTCTAAAGTAATAACAATTTTTTTTTTTAATAGTAAAGTCGTTACGTGTGTGACTCAGAAAAATCACACACATAACAACTTTACTATTTAAAAAAAAAAATTGTTATTACTTCAGACTAAAGGTGTCACTACAAAAATGATTCTGTATGTGTCCTGTAATAGTAATAAAAAAAGTAAAATGTTATCTAAATAATTTCACTTCCAAATCTGTCTCAAATTGCAAAAATATACTCTCTAAAATTCACACGTAAAGGGTGGAATCGCCCAAATGTTTTCTGCTAAAAAACTTCACATTTTCACATCATTTTAAATAATAAGAATATATAATTTAATGAAGAATATATTTTGTAAACAAGCAGATTTAAATCACTCAGTTTAATTACCTGATTAAATTTGTATCACATTTATAGAATACAGACCATTACACAGATGGACAGACTCGTTTCATACTCTGACAAAAGCTTAAATCAAGTTGTCAAGGTTAAAAATCTATTTCATAAAGCTGAATACTAATTTTAATAAATTTCAGATGAAATAATCTTTCATATTACATATCAAATACCTCATTACTATTATCAAAAAATTGTCACCCTACTTCAACAATTAAAAAGCATTATAAGCATATAAAATTGTGATATTGGTTATATCATTATTGATAATAAATTTGCTAAAATTTGTATTATTACTAAACTCAGATTATAAATAATAGCATAGTTTAAGACATAACTCAAGATTTAAAAATGTTAAATTATTACTCAATTATCAAAAACTTATTCAAAATTTCGGGCAATAAGAAATATTTACCAAAAAAGCTCTTAAAAATAGTTTTCTACAGACCAGAATACACACACACAACCACACAAAATAAGCTAAAATTCTAGAAATCCAAAGTTATTCTAATCAACAAAAATCATTGTATACTACAGTAAAAAAACTGCAGAAGGAAGTCTGCAAAAAAATTCTAAACAACTATGCTTTTTATCTTAAAAATGAAATTCCCACAAACAAAGATGCCTATAATTTGCAAAAACATGCTACTAGACAAAAGATAGAGCCAAATGCTCAGAAGAAAGCAGAAAATTTCACTTATAGATTTTTAAAATGGTATTTCATAAAGATATTTTTAGGAAAGTGACACTACTTTTTAAGTATTTCTGACAGCTAAAATATTTACTTTAACAATTAATGTCTTAAATATCACAAAAAATTAAAATAGAATCTTTTCCATTCAAAAACACTTGCAGAAACATTTGTAAATTTCAGTTTAAAAAAAATTTACATGAAAAAAGAAAAATATCTATAATATACTTTATCATTTAACATCCTAGATATCACAAAAAATTAAAGTATATTAAACTAAACATGTAATTAATGCTTAAAGTAATAAAAATATTATACAAAAAAAACTGAAAAATACCTTTTAATATAAAGATGATATGTTTCCTACACTCAAATGGTGACTTCTTAAATTGATAATGATAAATTTTTTTTATCATTGTTGATCTTGAAGAAGTTACCATTTGAGCATAAGAAACATGTCATTTTTATATTAAAAGGTATTTTTCAGTTTTTTTGTATAATGTTTTAACATTTTAAGCATTAATTACATCTTTAGTTTAACATAAACAAGTGATTTTATTATACTTTGTTAAAGTCTATATTATTAATGTTCGGAAACGTCTGTGTTTCTCTGTGTGTGTGTGTGTGTCTGTACGTGGAAAAACTCTGCAACCGTAACGAGTAGCGAAGCGCTTTTTGTTTAAAAAAATTCGGAAAAATCCCGGAATGATTGACATTCAGTGTCGAAGAAATCGGCCTTCAATTAAGACAGTTATTAATTAACAAAGTCTCGAAAATTAGCGAAAAAGGAGCATTTTTTCCAAAACAAAGAAACGATTTCACTTTTGACTGGAACGGGCCTTCCTTCGAGGCTAGCAACCGAGCCAATCAGCTTTCGTCTTCCACCTGCTCCCCGATATTTTTCATTCCGGCTCCGATAAACATGGCGTACTGGAGTTTTCCAGCCTTTTTTAAAAAAAAACGCAACATTCGTCAAATTGGCACGAAAATTTGCAGACGGACGTAAAAAAAAATCGCGAATTCATGAAGGTAAAATTCATGAAATTCGACCAATTAGAAGAGAAGTTATCAATTAAGAAACTTTTAATTTTATGTCGAAAAAAAGATCAGTTTTAATTTCAAAACTCCAGCAGGCGTCTAACGGCGACAAACGTCAGCTGAAGAAATAACAAAACAAAACATCTTTTTTTATAAAGGAAGTATTCCAGGTCTATCAAATTCTTTTGAAATATTACATTTATCGATTTGAAAATTATACATCCATCCGTAAATTTTCACAAGGATTCTACATATGTAATTTTCGAATTTCTCCGATAATTAGGACAGAATTTACAATTATTTTTTTATTTAATTAGACCGCTTAAAAAGATTTTATTTGGGAACACCTGATATCTCAGTAATATTTCATTAGCAGACATCACGGCGTTTATTCATGGAGATAAAACAATTCCTTTTTAAAGGAACTGCAGTTTCTATAAGCTTATAAAAATTTTTTAAATAATAATTTTTGGATCTGAAGAGTATGCATCCTTGCTCAGAGTGGGGTGACATTCCAGGGATTCAAAAAATTTTCGATTTCGGACCATAAATTTTGATTTTAGCAAAAAAAAAAAAAAAAGCTAAGGAATTATCTATTTCTTTTCAAAATATCTCCTGTCGTATGGGTCCCATCGCGACGCGGTTTGGCTCATTCGACTCGACATAGATAGAGCTTACCGATTTTAGTTCCTTTTTTCACCTCCAGGGGCACGTTTTTTTTTCTCTTAACTATGGTCCGTTTCTATAACTCAGAAAGTATGTTACGGATTTCCACCAAACTGATTCCAAACATCATAATTAAAGTAATAAGGACCCTCTATAACATTTTTTAAAGTTTCTGAGTTTATACCACTCTTTTCGAATAATAATATCAGATTTACATATTCATTTCATAATATCTGGAGTTCTGCGAGTCCAATCGCAACGCGGTTTAGCTCATTCGACTCGATATCGATAGCGCTTACATATTTTAGTTCCAAGCTTCACCATCAGGGGGCGCTTCCGGAAATCGGGTTCTACGGACTCGATTACGACGGGGTATGGCTCTTTCGACTGGATTTCGACAGCTTTACAGATTTCGGCCATGTTCGTATAGAACAGATTGCGCCCCCTGGTGGTGGAAAGTGTAATTAAAGGATTTTTCAGCCAACTCGGGTTCTATGGGTCACATCACGATGCAGTTTGGCTCAATCGACTCGACATAGATAAATGGTACTAGAGCTTATAGGTTTTAGTTCGTTTTTTACAACCAGGGGGTGCTTTCTTATCTCTGTTTCTATGGCCTGGATCACGACGGGGTATGGCTCATTCGACTCAACGTGGATAGAGGATACTACAGCTTATCGATTTTTGCTCAGAGTTTCACCACCAGGGGACGCTTTCCTATCTCTGTTTCTATGGCAAGGATCACGACGGGGTATGGCTCATTCCACTGGACATCGATAGAGCTTACCGATTTTAGTTCGTTTTTTCACCCCGAGGGGGCGCTTTCCTATCTCCGGTTCTACGGGGCATGAAAACGGTATGGCTCATTCGACTTGACATTGAAAGCCTTAACGATTTCAGTTATGATCGTATAAACGGATTGCGCCACCTGGTGTCGGAAGGTGGAACTAACGTATGCTGCAGCGCGTGCGCAGCACGACTGCTATACGGTTCCGCAGGCAGCGGGGACCCGAGCCGGAGGTTCGTTCAGTTTGAGGTTTATACTATTCGATGTGCAATTTAAGGGATTATCCGATGCGTACGTACCACGACAGGTATACGGTGCCGAAGGCAGCGGGGACCAGGGTCGGAGGTTCGTCCGGTTCGAGGTTTTACAAGATTCGAGATTTTCTACACTTCGAGGCACCGATGTAAATTAGTGGCCCGCTAGCGGGCGAAGCCAGTTAGTATATTATTAAAACACACAGAAACACTTATGAAAGAAAGCACTTGTAAATCTTTAGCTAAATATCACTACACTAAAGAAAAAACTAAAACATTTTACTTTATCATTCAACTTTGTCGATATGGCAAGATGTCTTTCACAACAAGTGATGGCTTCTTCAAACTTTCCCATCACTTTTAATGTGTTTCCTAAATTTCCACTTGCTTTACCTTCTCCAAGTTCATCTCCGATAGCCCTGTAAGAAATTCAAAATCAAAAATTATTTTTTGTTTCATATCAAAACATACCAATAACAAAAAAACAAATATTTAAAAATAAATATCAACATAAAGAGCGATTAGTGGCACAGCCAGCATTTCTTGTTTGGGGAGGATCCAAATCTTTTCATTTGAATGAAAATCACTTTAGTTTTATTAAAGGGATGTTAAGAGGCAAAGTTTTAACTTGACAAACCAAGAAGACTGAGAGAAAACACTTATTTGTAATACAAAATTTTAAATTTTTATTATAGAAAAACATTTTATTACAAGAAAAGCAAGATATAAATAAAAGTAAGATTTTTTTTCAATCATCACAAGTGCTTAAATGACCTCCTTAAATATTAGAAATCAGTGTTATGGTAAATAAGTATATAAATTCAAACCAAACAACTGAGGGGGTCGGGGCAAGAAAATTCCAAGTCACAATTTTGGTGAAATAAATCTGACACTGTAATCTGTTGCTTAATATTGTAAATTATAATAGCCTATATATATATTTTTTTCTAATGTCATTAGGTGGCAGCATATGTCCCAGGTATAGTTTTTGTCCCAGATGTTTCTAGAGCTTTTTACCAGAAAGAAAGTGTTGTTGAGACCAGCTCCATCTGTTTTACTCTGCAGTGACTCTTGAATTTGAACTGAAACTTTTCTTTTGTTAATTGAACTGAAATGAACTCAAAAACTTTAGAATGTTTTGATTTCTGTGTGGAACGAAAACGAAAATTGTAGCAGCGCCGTTTCTGCTTGTAAGAAAGTGAAATACGTTAAAAAGAGTGAATATGCGAAATGATTCTTTTTTATGTAAATATAAGTTCGCGCGTGTAAATATTTTGCTGTTTGTGTAGTCAAGATGTGTAATTAAAATATGAAAATTATCTTCTTTGCATCTACCGTCATTCCAGCGGAAATAGTCTTTATATTTTTAATTTAAGTTTTCCACAAGTGTATATCATTAAAGTTAATATCTTTAATGTAATGCCATATTGTTATTCAGAATATCTCAAATGTTACTCAGAAATTGGCAAAAGAACGTTATACATTTTGAATTGAGTATGTGATCTAATTTTCAAATTGATATACCTCATAAGTTAAAAAAATGTGGCTTTTCTTAGCACTCTCTTGCCCCAACTACTTCAATTTCTCTTCACTCTTTTTTTTTTTTTTTTTTTTGTTTCTTCAAGTAAATAGTTAATCACTGCAACAAGGAAATTTGCACCACATGACAAAAATACATCTAATACATTTATAGGTTTTGATTCTTAGCTCATTTATCACCCCACAACATATATTCACCTTTTAATTATATGTATATAAAAATTAGAAATTGTAGAAAAAGAAATGTTAAAAATTTTTTCCCAAATATTTGTTTCATTTAATTGACAGGTAATACAAGTTCTAAACAAAATATTTGCATGCTATTTTTATATTAAAGGTGATAGTTGTATAATATAGACACACACGCGCATGGAAAATTTTCTTCAAAATTCAGAACTTTGCAGAAAAAAAAAATTCCCAATTTTATGTACGATTTATTTAATGTTTGTGCACAAAAAGCATTCAAATAACTAAAGATACAAAACTTTGTTGTGACACTACAGATGCTTGCGAAAATATTAAGGATTGGGCTGTTTCTAAATGCTTTGACAAAATATTTGATAAGAATTCAGCTCTTACTATCATGGATTTTTAGCTTTATTATTTTTTTTTAACCAAAATAATTATTCTTTAATTAATATTAACTAATTTTAAATGGTAATTATTTTAAACTATTGTTTTTTAATTTATATCGTCAAAATAATGTAACACATAATTTTATTAATCATTAAATTAATTTGCAGAAAGCTTTTGACCCAATATTTATGTGCGCAGAAAGTTTTTGGTTTTATACAAGTCTGGTGATAAAACATAATGGCTTTTATTTAGACAAAAGAATAAAAAGCAGTTGAATTTTCAACACTCAAAAACTATTACAATTTTTAGTTTAGAAAAACAGCTAGAAAAAAAAAAAAAAAAACTTATTTATGTAAATAGATATATAAAAAAATAAAAAGGATTTTATATACACATATATATAAAAGCACATTATTCACTCGTTTTCAGTTTGGGACTCCATGAACTACATCACCCAGTTTCAAAATATACTCTGGTTTTTAGAATTGTTTATATCTTCTAGTAGATCTAAAATAATACTAAAACTTTATTTCTACATTATGTTTAATGCACAATGATCTTTTGTTTATATTTTAAATAGAAAAATTTGTTTAGGAATAATAAAATATATAAATGTTTGTGCAATCAAGAGTTTCAATACAGCTCGCATTGAATGAGTTGATTACCTGTTTCTATGAACATTTTTCACAACTGATTACATTGTGATGAACAATTCATTAGTAAAGAAATGTTATTAATAATACCACAAATATTCAGAAAACTATAATACCCATAATACCACATATCAAAAAACGGTAATTCTTCATTATCCTGTCGACCACTTTTCATAACAAAAAACAATCGCCAAACTATACGATTTAATGCCAAAAATGCAGTCCTATTCACTTAACGTCAGAAGCATTACACGTGTTTGTTATGTCATCAAGCGACTTTTAGTTCAACATTTACCTGTATTTTTCATTGTTTTATTGAGGTATTAGTTTTTTCATTAATTAAAATAACAATTGCGTCTTTAAACGACAGTGCCATGATATTAAAGAGAAAAAGTATTTTGGATAAAATGTTGCAATGCATAGTTACTGCAATAGATCAGTTTCAATTGGCTTCAAAAACATTTTATTCACAAGCCAAGAGGGATAATTAAGAAAAATAATGTCAATAAATAAATATCCAAGATTATTTTTTTTTAATGTTTTCATTAATATATTGTAATTGCTTTTTGTTCAAACTTACTGACAATTGACACTTTGGTAAGTGTGGCTTTTCTAAATTGCTTGTATTTTATTTATTTATTTTTATATTCCAATGGCAACATTTTTTCCATTTCTTTATTTGGCGATAGTTTTTTGTTATGAAAAGTGGTCGACGGGATAATGGAGAAGTACCCAAAAAACTTGAATGACTTATACAAATAAAGAATGAGGGAGTCCCTAGCACACATCTTTTATAATTTCTAATTACAAATAAATTGTAATGTTACCGAAGGCATTCAGCCTGCTATCAAGTGTGGTTTGGTCAAAATAGCTGTCATTAATGTTCAAATTAAAAATAAGTTCTAAAAACTGTAGATTTGTTTTACAAATTCTCTCATCTTAATCTCATATGATTAGGAATCATATGACTAATATTCACAATTAGTAGCTTTAAAATAAGTCATTCCAAAAAATAATAAAGTATTTAATGAAGATAAATTTTATATACAGAAAACTACCTTTAAATATGTTTATCGTTTTATGTCATTATTGCTTGTACATTGATTTTTCCAGGTTTGAATCGCATTAAAATGTTTCTTCTTTTAATGGTTTTATTAGCATTTATGTACACTAGTGTGTATATATTTTCATATGCAAATAGATATTTTATTTATTATTAACACCAATTTCTTCTCTATTTTTTGAAAGATCTTATGCTTTTATAGGGCAGCCCTGGAGGAAATGTTCCATTTCATTTAGTAAAGAAAGTTCCCCACCCCCATTCTTCAGAGAAAATTTATTTGGGGAATCATGAATAAAGTTTATTTTATTTTCATATAGTTTTTAAAAGAAACAACTATTTTTTGTTTGCACGTGAAATTTACCTTGAGAACTCAGGACAAAGCTGAGCTATACGCCGCTGAAGCAACCATCTAAAATCTAAATGAACGGAGCCTGGCTAGTTATACAGTGAAGTTTTAAATAAATTTTAAACAGGAAAGTACTAATGATATTTATTACTATTAAATCAATAGAATAAACAGAATACAAGTAAGTAGAATTAAAAAAAAATAATTACACAATTTCGCCTGGGTTTAAAAAAAAAAAACAGGGCTCTGCTGGTGGGGAAAAAAGGTACTTTTTAGATTTTTAAAGCCATTCTTGATTTTCAAAGGCATTTTTAAATATTTAAAGTCTGGGTACTCTTTTCAAAACATGATTAAGAGTCAGTTTTCACCATGCAATGCAAGCAAAGTTTTTAATGCAAAAGGAAGTAAGGGTGCTAAATTTATGACAGAAGATCAAGACTAGGGAAAGGATGCACCAAATAGTGATTTTGGCCAAATACCGAATATTTGGCCCACAGGTAAACCGAATGCCGAATATTTGGCTAGCTGAATACTGAATATTTGGCTAGCTGAATACTGAATATTTGGCTAGCTGAATACTGAATATTTGGCTAGCTGAATACTGAATATTCGGCCAACCAAATAATAACTATTTGGCTGAATACCGAATATTCAGCTGACCGAATATTTTTATATTTCAGAATTTAAAAGTATTAAAAGTTAAATTGTAAAACAATTTTACATAATATTTAACACAGATACTACCATTTTATGAACTGTACCTTTTTACAATAGGGGGGAGGGGGAGGGGAATTATGAATTATATAATCAAGTGCATCCCCCCATATTTGAAAAAATCTCATTTTTTAATTAAAAAAGAAATTTTTTGTACATAAATATAGCTATAAACAATTTAAAAAAAAAAAAAAAAAAAAAAAAAAAATATTTTTATTACACGTTTCTTTAAAATACCAAGAATAAATGACAAAATGCAACAAAAATTAAAAATATAGGTACCTTGCTACTGTGAGGTCACATCTATGATAATCCATAGCCTTGGTATAGTCTCCTAAGTAAAAATAAGCATTTCCTAACTGACTGTATATTGCACTTAAAGTTTTTAAGTCATCAGTCCCAACTCTAATAGCAGCTTCAAAAAATGCCACACCTCCAGAAAAATCTCCATTTTTACATAGTCTTTCTCCTTCCAGAGCAAGCTCCAAACAAGCATTACGCTCCATAGTCTGAAAATGAAAACAAAAGAAATGTACTTTAATAAAAAATTACTAGCAATGTAAAAATACAAATTACAGTAAAATTGTATGCAATAACATTGTTTTTAGACAAGTAAATATTCATGAAGTTAAGTTTCAGCATTTTATTATAAATATCTTTAGCCAACCAATTTTACAAAATAAATGGCACTTTTCTGTTATACAGACACCATGCCAAAATGTATGCTAATGCATAATGTATATGTATGTAAATGTATGCTTGGCGACAATGGTGTGTGTATAACGGAAAAGTACCAAATAAATTTTTAAAAGTTATATCAAAACCATTAAAATTAAATATTTGAACTTTTGTCATACTAATATTGAAATGGAACAGTTTAAAAAAAAAAATTAATTCGTATAGGATCTCATTCAGAGATTGATTAAGGCAAAATTTGGGACTATTTAGGGTCCATTCACAAAAATCCATTTAATAGGTAAAACAAGTCCCTTCACAAAATTCCTTTTAATAAAACAGGTCCCTTCATAAAATTCCTTTTAATAAATTAGATCCCTACACGAAATTCCATTTTATAAAAACATACTCTTCATTAATTATTTTTATTTTGTTCAAGGTGTAATTTGGAAACAAAACAAGTTCACCTGAAAGGAAAACTTTATCAGAAAGACTTAAAAAAGTTATTATTAATAAATGCTTGGTCAAATTTGAGTAACTGGATTTCATCTTTTGTTATAAAATGTTATTTTTTTCACAAAAATATAACAAATTTCACGGAATAGCTTTTATTTATCACAAAATGAGCCCCAAGAAAAAACCCTGTATTGACCTATGTTACTGAACATGTCTATTTTATACAGTTTACAAATAACCTATGGGTCCTTTTTTTTTTTTTTACAAAGATCTTAATCACATTTTTTAATTAACTCACATCTGAGGCTTATTACCAGTTGTTGCTAAACCATCCTTTCAAGTAAACAATCTGTTTTATCAAAATTGTTTACTCTACTTTAAATAACAGCTTTCAGGTAGTAGCAATAAAGTAGACATCTTTATACTTTACAACTTGTATAGCATCTCCTTTATTTTATAGCAGTTACCCAATCATTAATTTTCTGTTATTTGAAAATGCAACTTTTATGTAACTGTTTGACCACAATTACAAAACCATTTTTCTCTCAACATAAATAAAATTTCGAAGATTCTTACTCCGTTTTTAAAAAAATGAGCTACTACCTTTTTTTTTCATTTTTCAACATACTTACTATATCTATAAATAAGTGTTGATTGATAGCAGACTTTTTGTGGTTTCTATGCATAGAAATAACAGACTTAAAACATCAATAATACCAATTTTGGCACAGTTTTATAAAAGTAACCAGAACTAGAACTTAACTTAAAAAGCTTTTTGTTCTTAAGTTAAGATTAAAATCAAATAAGAGCTGAAAGTTTAAAAAACTACTTAGATTTAGAATATAATTTGAGTAATAAGTTATTTTAAAAGCAGAACCCAACGCACACATAGCATTAGTGATATTAATAAATGCTCATTTAGATATATTTCTTTAGCTATTGCACAGAACATGTTGAATTAGGATAACTACTATTTCTTTTACATTGTTTTAACAATACAGTCACATTTTTAAACGAATTGTACGAATGTTTATTTATACATTCTTCAAAAAAATTGATGAAATCTAAATATAATACAAAATAAACAGAAAACTTCATTTATTTACATGTTTTTTAAATGTTCTTGGAAACATGTAGTCATTGTTTAATACTAGTTTTTGCCGTTGAAATGATTTTCTAATGTACTCAGCCGCCATGTAGAACGGTTGTAATAATATATAGTAATCAAATAGGCCACTTCTTATTTCAAAATATACTAAACTTAAAGGAAGTTTAAATGAAAATGAACTTTTTAGAAGGCTAATGCTGAAAAAAATGCAAGCTCTTTAAGTTTATTAAGAAATACGGAGTAAGAATAAGCAATAGCTGATATTCAAAAATCGAACTTTCGTTAACGAAATAAATTTCTTAGATCAATGAACACGTTTGGAATCCAAGCAACATTTTCATAAAACATATTTCAGGTATTACACCGGTAAACAATGCAAAAACCGTTACAAAACAAGCCAGCAGATGTTTGCTTACCAAATGATGCCACTTCTTGTTCAAAATACTATATCCTTTCTTAAAAGTTTAATATCACTTCAGAGAATAGATACTTTAGTTTTTTAATTTCTTTATTTACAACAGAGAAACGAAAATGCACATGCCGAAGATCGTTACTTTGTACATCGTTGTGAATTGTGATGATCTCCCGATCCGATGAAATCAAGATGGCTAAAGCAGTTGTATGACGTCAGAGAAAGCCCCGCCTACAGGCTCACAAGCATAAACAAAACAAACAAAAATTTAATCGGGATTTTTTCAAATGCGTTAAAAGCTTCTTTCACTTTTAGTTACTCATCCTGAAATGCACACTGTCCTGTTTCCGTGGATTTGTTTTGCTTTATAAAAGGAATTCTTTTTTTTTTTTTTTTAACAATTGTGATGCATTCATTTTTTACTAAAAAAAAAAAGTTAAAAAGGGGAAAAAGAAACAGAGAGGAAAAAAAATGTGAATATTCAAGTTTCAAGTATTTCCGAGTGATAAAAATAAAAAGTCAATATCAAATGAAAACATTATTATCGCAATCAAGATTGACAGGATTATGAAATTTAATGATTAAATAAAGCAAAAAGTTTTCTTTAATATTATTTAACTTATTTTTTCAGATCGTTAATACGTTAATACCTCAGGATAAAAGTAGAAATTAATTATTTTGTAATAAATATTATTCGTTTATAAATTTTTCCAACATTACAAGTATAATCATGAATAATTTATGCAATTATGCTAGAGCTAGAATAATGACGATATTTATAAATCCTATTATTTATTTAACGAGTTAAATTCTAATACGTAAGCAAATTCAAAGCTAGATATTTTTAGGAATTCACGTTATTTAGAGAAAGTGTTGACGGACTTAATTTCGAAATTTATACATGCGTAATTTCTTTGTTGTTTACTTTACTAACTTTCATTGCCATATTCACGTTTTCTATGGAATTCCAATATGTTATTCAGATACTGTATTCCTGCTTTTAGCAATAATTTCAGGGTTCGTACGCCTCCTGGAATTTTGCGACCAGGAAATTCTTTGGTACCAGTATTTTCTTACAGAAAATCTCTCCTTAAAAGAAGGCGAAGTTTCTGGAGTTTAACTTAGATTTCTTTTTCTGGGTCATTCCACAGTATTTGGCTTCACAAGTTGGAAAAAAAAAGTTTTATAAAAAGTTAAGTGTAACACATCATTTTAAAGCTTTAAATCTCTTCTATTAAAATTTATCCAAAATATTATTTTCTTTTTTAAATCAAATAAAAATTAGAGCATTTTTTTTGCAGCCATATAGAAAAATTTGGTCATAGTACGTAACAAACAGAAATAATTAACTTTCATTAATTAATGACACAATTTTAAAAAATTATTTTAAAGTTAATTAATAAAATGTATATTTCTGCTTCTACTCATTAAATTTATTTGTGAAAATATTAAATATGTGTATACATGTAGTCACATGTAAGTTAAAAATTCATTATTATTTGTTCTTAATTATCCATTTTACATTTTAAGTACAAAATACATGTTTCATCCATTTAAAAATAACAATTTATGTATGAGGTGGTTAAGACTTACGCCGATCATTATCTTTCCTTTAGCAAAATGTTTGGACAGCCTTGTACAAAAAGTGGCATAAAAATTTGTTACATGTAGTCACATCTAAGTTAAAAATTGATTATTATTTGTTCTTAATAATCCATTTTAAGTAACAAAATACGTTTTTCATCCAGTTAAAAATAACAGTTCATGTACGAGAGGGTTGATACTTACGCTGATGATTATCTTTCCTTTAGCAAAATGTTTACTTTTCCTTTAGCAAAATGTTTGGACAGTCATGCACAAAAAATTATACAAAATCTTACTAGTCACATCTACATGTATGTTAAAAATTCATTATTATTTGTTCTTAATAACCCATTTTACATTTTAAGTACAAAATACATGTTTCATCCATTTAAAAATAACAGTTCATGTACGAGGTGGTTAATACTTACGCCGATGATTAACTTTCCTTTAGCAAAATGTTTACTTTTTCTTTAGCAAAATGTTTGGACAGTCATGTACAAAAAGTGGCATAAAAATTTGTTACATGGAGTCTCATCTAAATTAAACAAGAACGAAAAATCATGCGTCAAGCATAGATTATGTAACACTTTCCAACGCTTCCAAAATAATTTTACAAATCATACCGTTTAATAAGCTAAAAGATAACATCTAAGAAATCCGAATATTTTTATTCAGCCCTGTATAGGATCTATAGATTTGTATATATACTACATAGGATGCTAAATTTTAGTTCAGTTAGGAAACGCGTAGCACAGTTTAAAATTTTCCGTCTGGAGTTAAATAATACGGAAATGTGTTCGCGAACTTTTGTGCTTCCCTGTATAGGATCTACAGAATTTATACAAACCATGTAATAGACAAAAAACGAGTTAAAATTAAAATCGCGTTCATTAACTTAAAACACACTTCCAGGAATTATTGTTAACATACAGTAGAGAATTCTTTTGTGTGTCCCTGTAAATGAACGATGACTGCTATACACACAATATTCTGTAGTAAGCCTCTTGTAATGCACCTTATATAAATTTCAATGCGTTTAAAATAGGGAAACATTATTGAAATAAACCACAGACGATTTTTCTCCATAGACGTAATGTAACGGAATTCTTTTGACTGTCCCTGTAAAGTAACTATAAGTGCTATGCACACCCTATTCCATATTAAGCTTCTTCTAATACACCTTAGTGATATATATAAATTTCAATGCGTTTAAAATAGTGAAACATTATTTAAATAAACCGCAAATGATTTTTCCCCATAGACCGCAATGTAATGGAATTCTTTTGAGTGTCCCTGTAAAAAACTATAAGTGCTACACACTTCCGTTGAAATAGGGAACATGCTATAGATAACGATTATAACATATAAAAATTGCAGAGCAATCCGAGCATATTTACGGGAGTTAGAGCACGGACAGACGGCCAGACGGCAGACGGCCATACGGCCAGACAAACCGAAGTCATAAACACTTTTCAACTAGGTTGGAAAGTGTTAAAAATGATTATTATTTGTTCTTAATAATCCATTTTAAGTAACAAAAACCGTTTTTCATCCATTTAAAAATAACAGTTCATGTACGAGAGGGTTGATACTTACGCTGATGATTATCTTTCCTTTAGCAAAATGTTTACTTTTCCTTTAGCAAAATGTTTGGACAGTCATGCGCAAAAAATGACATAAAAACTTGCTACACGCAGTCACGTCTAAGTTGTCAAATGTGCAACAACGATTTATTTAATAATCCTGAGGATCAACTTTCTCCCAGTCAAGTTATATAACTGATAGAAACTGAAACTGGAAATTCGCTACTTTATCTGTCTATTATCTTCTTCAGATTAATTGAGTAAATAGACATTCAGATAATTTGAAATAAAATACAACAAAAAATTAAAAATAAAATAATTCGTTGCTAAACGGAAAATAAAAAACAAAATAACACTAGAAAAAGTAAACATTCACATATCATATAAAAAGATCTTCTTCTTGGAATTCAATCTATCGCAAGAATTTTTTCGGATTTTGTTTTATTTGTAAGCGATATCTATTAAATCATGGCTACTAATTTGTTCAATTAAACAAAATAATTTTGTTTTTGACTTGTCAATTATTACAATCTATGGATATGTTAGTCGAATGTCATTAATAGATTTATGTGGTAGAGAATTTTGGTGCTTAGTTCAAGATGTATATAGAAGACGAAATCTCGTATTTTTTTTAAATACGTGCTAATGCACAAACAATGAATTAAAATTTAGAATAAAATGCATAATTTTATATAAGATGTATCATACTTATTTGTAATTACACCATTTTCTTTTTCAAAGATGTATTTTCTATAACATGCCATAGGACGGAAAGAGGATCATGGAAAAAATAATACACATCCAGGGCTGTACAAATTTAATAAAATCTGGTAGCCAATAAAAATTCTAGCCGCCAGTAAAAAATATTCCCCCCTCCCCCTTCCCCATCATTGATTTTCAAACAGCACAAAATCTTTTTAGGAATTAATTGAAAAAAAAAATAACAAAGTTTACAATTATTAATTGCATATAAAAACATCAAATAAAACCTTTGTGCAAGATTATTAAAAGGAAGAATACCAACGTTAAAAATGCACAAATAACACACAGACACACAAAAAGCAGCAAACAGCTGTTTCGAATCCACAAGCGAGATTCTTCTTCAGTACGACGAAAATCAAAGTACAGTGTGCTAGGAAAAGCAAAGCTGGGCGAGTTGACAGTTTGTATATTAGTAGCCACCGCCCCTCTGTCATTTTGTCCAGCTTTGCTTTTTCTAGCACGCTGTGTTTTGCTCTTTGTCGCACTGAAGAAGAATCTCGCTTGCGTATTCGAAACAGCTGTTTGTTGCTTTTTTGTGTGTGTGTTATTTCTGTATTTTTAACGATGGTATTTTTCTTTTTAATATTAATTACATAGTTTAGAATAGTACATAATTTAGAAAGATAATATAAACCAAGTATAAACTCCCCTTTACAGAAATCCTTTATAGAACAATATAAACTCCCCTTTTCAGAAACTCTATCCTTTACGACTTGTCGGAAAACCTTAGTACCATCTGTATTTTTCTGCAAATCTAACTGTTTATTCCAACGTTGATTGTCAAGGTCAATGACTTGACACACTGAAATAATTTGAAATAAAATTCCACAAAAATACAAAAATAAAACAACATGTAACTAAATAGAAATTTAAACAAGAACGAAAAATCATGCGTTAAAGATAGATTATGAAACACTTTCCAACACATCCAGAAAATTGTAACGAAAATTCACCGTTAAATAAGGTGAAAGCAAACAATAATCTGTCGCAAATAACAGTTTAAGACATATAACACATTTAAAAATCCAATTTTAGAAATTATCTTCCATAGTAAAAAAAGTAGTCGAATTACTTTGTGCAACCCTGTATATGATCCATCGATTTGGGTATATACTGCATAGCATGATAAAATTTAGTTCAGTTGGAAAATTCACATTTAGCAATTTTCGCTAATCGATAGAAATGCACTCGAAATCTTTCGTACAGCCCTGTATATTATCTAAAGACTTTTGTACACACCACATATTGAGCTAAAATTTAATTCAAGTAAGAAAAACATAACAGGGCCTGATTACCAACGGGGCAAATTTCCATCAGTAAATTTTAATAGAAATTTCCGCTTTATTTAAACGCCTCATTAATGCAAAATTACTGGCATGAGTAAGGAAAAAATTTCTATTTCTTTTTACGGTGGAAGTTTGCCCCGTTGGTAATCAGGCCCTGATGCATAAGGCAACTTAAGACTCACTTCCAGAAATTACCAACCATAAACGACAATGTATCTTGTACTTTGCGTAGCCCTGTATATGAATTTATTTATGTTCCACAAACTTCTATAAGTCTACACTAAATATAGTTCAGCAGGAAAATATGTAACACAATTTAAAATACCCTTAAGCAATTTACTCCTATATTCAGTAATACTTACGAATTTCTTTGTATAGCTCTGCATATGATCAACAGAATTTATACACACCACGTGCTGTACAAAAATTTAGTTAAACTTAAAAATGCAAACCAATGTTGAAAACGCACTTATTATATATATATACTGTGATTATCGCACTAAGACTGTAAACGAATTATTTTATGTTTCTCGGTAAATGAACAATAACGCAATGCACACTATACTTTTAGTGAGCAATTTATAGTGCACCTTAGTAATGCGTATAAATTTCATTACATTTGAAATAGTGAAACATCATTAACAGAACGATTTTCTCCCCGTAGAACATTGTGTAACAGAATTGTGACTATGTAAGAGAACAATAAATGATTTACACCTCATATTTTACAAAAAGCATGTTTTAGTGCGCTTGATAATTGTATACCAATTTCATCATGTTTTAAATGGCGTAACATCATCAAAATGCATTTGAAACGATTTTTTCCTATTGACTGTAATGTATCAGAATACTTTGACTGTCTCTGTAAATAAACTATAAATGCTTGCACGCTTCATTTTCAATAGGGACCATGCTATAGTAAGCGTCAATAACATACAAAAATTTCAGGACAATCCGAGTATATTTACGAGATTTAGTGTACGGACGGACGACAAACGGGCAGACAAACCGAAGTTATAAACACTTTTAAACTAGGTTAGAAGTGTTAAAAAGGGAGGGTTAAAAAATAAACATTTACATAACCAAAAAAGTTCATTTTTCGTCTTGGAGTGCAATCTATTACGATAATTTTTTTGGCTGAATTATTTGATTTATTATTTATTTTTTAATTCAAGTATTTTTTCAAATGATATCTGTTGAATTACGACTGCTAATTTGTTCAATGGAAATTAACAAACCAAAAATAATAATAATAATTTTTTTTTTTTTTTAACAGTCAATGACACGTTATGCAAATGCCAGTCGAATGTTATTAATAGATTTATTATCCTGTAGTACAGAATTTTGTTGCTTAGCAACGTGAAATCGACGGAGGAGGCCTGGGATTAAATTTTTCGTATTATTGATGACATTGCTCGTATAGAAAGACTATTTTTAGACTGGAAAAATGAGGAGAAAAATTAGACATTGTAAAATGGTGATTATTTTACATAATATAGTGATTTAAATTTAATAAATATTTTAGTAGGTCTGTCTTTTTTTCTGTGGGAAATTTATGGAGGGGAAAAACGAATGAAATAAATGGACTTATTTATAGATCTTGTTTGCAACGTCAGGGTGATTATGAGTCTATACACTAGTCAAGTGAAGACACTCGCAAACTAAAGTAAAACCAATGGCAACGTTCTTTTCAAATTTCTCGTTTGCATTTTAATATTTTTAAATGATTGTTTGCGTTTTTTTTTTCTTCATAGGATAAGTAAACAAGTGGGTAAGTGTGATCGAAGATCGCGCAAAGGGTTTCATTTAATATTCCTTTCAAAACACTTTATCCTTTAATTAATAAATCCAAATAAATTTCATTTTCCATTAAGGGGAAAAAAAACAGGTTTTTTATAAAATATAAATTTACCGGTCAATTCTTTTGATTTTTCGAATCCCATAAATAGAATATGATTTTGCGTACATATACCAATTTTCAAATCCCTACCTTATGCAGTTTTAAAAATATTGAACATACGTTAAAATTTGTGAGTGAGGTTATCACCAACATTGTTTATTTATTTATTTATTTTAATCTTTCGTATCCGAAGTAAAAGAGACAAACGATTTTTTCGTAAAATAAAAAGTTACAGGTCGATTTTTAGAAAATTCATCTGTAAGTACAGAAAATTTCAAGTCTCTAACTTATACAGTTTCCGAGTACGAATGCTGTGACAGACAGACAGACAGAGAAGTGAGACAAATAGGGTTTTGTGGGATGAATTGAAACCCTAAAAAGCACCAGGTAAGACAACGACCTCAGATATCTATGCAATTTTTTACTTTCTTTTATCTGTAATAGAAGAAAGTATTGTAATCGAGATTTTTTTGGACTTTTGGTTTTCGACAAATTTAGACGTTTTAGAGATCAAAGATCCCGAAAAACATGTTTTTACAAAATGTCTGTCTGTCCGCGTGTCCGTCCTCATTGTATCTTCGAAAAGTGTATGAAGATACGCATAAAATAGAATCACATTTTATTTATAGGTTTTTGGCTCGGACCAGCAGGTCCCAGTTGAATTTGGGACTATTCCGCCGGCAGAGGGCGCTGTGATGACGTTTTTTGTTCCATTTTCCTTATTGTATCATCGAAAAGTGTATGAAATTATGCACAGAAATGAACCAAATTTTATGTATATGTTTTGGCTATTGCCTGCAGATCCCAGAATTTGGGACCATTCTGCAGAAAAGGGCGCTGTGATAGTTTATGTGATTTTCTCGATTTTTCGTAGTTGTGTTGTACATAGGTTGCTCATGCAGGGAAGGGTCCTTTTGCATCCACACTGCTAAAAATTTGCAACAAACTGTCCAGTCATTTGACTGTTTTTATAGAAAATGGTAACATAACCGTAATTTAACTCTATTATAACAATGATATGGGAAATAATATGGTCAGAATATGGTTAAATTTCGGTTGTGTAATTGTTTTCTATAAAAACGGTCGAATGACTGGACAGTTTGCTGCAAATTTTTAACAGTGCATGTAACCCGGCGATTCCCAAGTAGCTGACGTATAACAAAATGACGCAGAAACGATTGATTTTATTGTCGCTGTGATAGCAATTTTTGGAGTATTAACATATATGACTTAGAAGAAAGTTTCGGAATTGTCACATGCGACTAGTTTCCCTTGTATAGAATATCTGAGGAGGTAATCTCTCTCTAATCCAGTCTTTTTTTACTTTTTCGATTTTGGTTGCAGATTTATTTTATTTTATTTTATTTATTTTAGAAGGCTACTTTTTACTTAGGAACTGGTTACGAAAAAAAAAATACCCCCATAAAAAAAAAATAAAAAAAATTGCAACCAAAATCGGAAAAGGACCCGGATAGACATCGATCTTAGCTATCCTATGCAAGAAAAAAAAAACATTTAAAAATACTGAAATACAATAGAGAAATTTGAAAAGAACGCTGTGATTGGTTTAACATTAGCTCGCTAGTGTCTTCGCGTGATGGATGTAGGGACTTAAGATAGAAAAATATATAGAAATATATAATTTAAAATTTTTAAATTAAATTCATTTGAAATATTTCATGGCTCGTAACGTTGCTAACTTTTTTTACCTTCGCTACCACTATTTAAAAACTACGATATTTGTGTTATATTCCTTTAACTCCTGCAATAATGATGTAGCGGAAAAAAATTTGTTTTGAAATAATGGTAGCATTTGTATAAATTTTCAGGAATGTTGATTGCCCTGAATATTCCCCAAAATCACTCCTTAGTAAAAGTAATTTACCACCGTAACAAGTTAGTTATCCCCCAAATTTCATGATTTTAAGACATGTGGCATAATGTGCACCTTAATATATCTATCATTTTTCGTTATTAGTATGTCAGTTGTATCATTACCCCCCCCCCCCCTTACCCAACGCCCATAAGTAAAAAAAAATTTTCTTCAAATTCATGTATTATTTTCACCAAAATAGAGTAATAAAAAACAAATTTTATCAAAAAATAATCTGTTACATATGGCATAAGTGACACAAAAATTAATCAAACATTCGAAATCCTGCACATATCAATTCAACATTTAGTTAACTTTAATATTCAGGCAAAAAACTATGAGACTTACAGCATTTTTTTTTTTTTTATCCCAAAAAAGAAGACCAATTAAGTCCTTGCTTGTGTGGGGGAGGTAAAAAAATTTGGAAGGTTAGTATCATATCCGAAAATCCGAGAAATATGAGAATTTTTTTGAAAATTAGGTTATCTCTTCTAGATTCCAATAAAGGCGCAACGGTACATATTCACTTAAAATCTAAGTGACAATGGGCATTGTCGGGTTAACCGACTTCCAACGAAAGAGACATAATTCGTTGCACTTTTTTTTCTTCTTTTTAGGGTTTCGTTCATCTTACGAAACCCTATTACTCCCGCTCCGTTGTCTGTCCGTCACAGAGCCATTCTCAAAAACTATATAACTTACAGATAGTAAATATATGAGTTTGAGAAACATATTGAATCGTGATAAAAATCCGATTATGGAAATATTGGCATATTTTAACATTTTGAAAGTGTACAATTTGTTTAATTTTGAAATTATTTTTTAAATATCGCATTTAGTCCGCATGACGGATATTATTATGACAGAATATAATAGCGGCTGGTTTAGTTATTCGAAAAAAACCCGAAAGAATAGACCGGTAAATTTTTACTTTATAAAAAACATGACTTTTTTTTTCTTTTTTTTGCTAAAAGAAATTTATTAATTTATTAAAGAAAGGATAAAGTGTTTTGAAAGGAATATTAAACGAAACCCTCTGAGTGATCTTCGATCACACTTACCCACTTGTTATGTATTACCACGCCTAACTTTTATAGGAATGATCCAATTTTCATCCTTTTTTTTTTTTTTTTGGAAAGGGATTATATTTTGCATATGGTCCCGCTACTTGAATATCATTAGAATCTAACAATGATACATTTGTCCGACTTTCTGTTTTCATGACTTTTTTTTTTTTTTTTTTTTTTTTAGCTTTAGCTTTCTCAAAAATTTACCAGACGTCACAAAATTTTAACATGATGTTTTGGTACACAGTAGAATCGTACACGGGTCAGGTTTTACATATCCAGAGCCGAAATAACCCGACGCACGTTAACCAGAACCGACCTGAACCCGAATCGTGAAAGAAAATTAATTAATGCATAGTTTAATACAATTATGGAAAAGTATAGTCTACAATTGTATCTCTAATATCACTTTTATCTTTTTCATAAAAAAAAAGAACAAATACGCATTTATTAATATTTAAATATATAGTTTTTTGGTGGAAAAATCGGGTTAACCCGAACCCGACCCGAAAGAGTGAAAACGCAACCAGAAACGTCTAAAGACAATCAGATCGACAAGAAGAAGAAAATAGCGTCAATCGGTAAAATCGGACTAGTCGACCTGGTGCACAACTTTAAACTTTTAAAATATATTAGTCGTCCAATCGTGTATAGTTTTTTTTCTTTTGTACAGTGATATCTCAAAAATTGTAATACATCTGTTGTAATCTGTTGCGCATCAAAATAAGCTATAAGCTATCTCGCATTACAAAAGTGCAAACACAAATGAAATTTGAATAAAATGATAAAAAATTGCTGAATGACCACTCTCATAGAAGTAATTTTCATTTTCCTAATTAGCAGCATGATATTAAATTACTAATTATATGAAACTTAACTTTATACGATTATAAGCATAAATTTCAATAAGAAAAAAGACTATAAAAAATAATTTACGTTTATCTGCTATTTATCAATTTAAGCAAGTTTTTAGAAGTTGTTATTTTTTTTTTTTTTAGACTTTTTGTCTTCCCTTTCACATCATTATATTTTGCTTCTAATTAAACTGAAATTGCTCAAAAGATGACAATAATTACCACTTTCTTATATCATTTCAGAGAAACTACTAAGTAAGTCAATTAAGACGATTGACTACAGGAAGGATATTTTCCTCAATATGTTTATCATAATTACGGAAAAAATATCTGAAGTGACACATTGTATTTAAAAAATGCAAGAAAAAAAATTATTATTTTTAATTTTGTGGCTGCAAAATTTTTGCTCGTGACAACAAAATTTTTTATAAAAGGCTTCTTTATATTGGATCAAATATTTCCGTTTTTTATCATTTTGTTTTTTGTTTGTAGTTAAAATAGAGTTCTTTTTATATCTGAACTCGCTATAAAAAAGTTCAGGAAATTTCCTTGATTGTAGATCTGATAAACCAGATTTTATTTTTTATAGAAAAACTTGCCTTATGTGATCACGTGATTACATAAGACGAGTTTTTCGATAAGAAAACACTGGTATTTTCTCTGAAACAGTATGAACCCTGTCAAAGTCCACATTACAAATGTTTTAAAATAATTCCCACTATAAATAATTTCCCTGACTGCAGGTCAGATAAATACCAGTATTTTCTTATAGAAAAACTTGTATTTATGTAATCACGCGATTACAATGACGAGTTTTTCTAATAGAAATCACTGGTATTTTCCCTGCAACTGCATGAACCCTGTCAAACTCCTCATTACAAATGTATTAAAATAATTCCCGTTGTAAATAATTTCCTTCACTGCAGGTCAGATAAATACCAGTATTTTCTTATAGAAAAACTCGACTTATGTAATCACGCGATTACGTAAGACGAGTTTTTTCATAAGAAAACACTGGTATTTTTAAATAGAAAAAAGTATATAAAAAATAATAATTTACGTTTATCTGCTACTTAATAGTTTAAGCAAGTTTTAAGAAGTTGTTATTTTTCTTTAGACTTTTTGTCTTCTTTTTCACATTTGTATATTTTGCTTCTAATTAAAGTGAAATTGCTCCAAATACAGGTATAAATATTAAGACGAATACAGATATTTTCTTATAGAAAAACTTGCCTTATTTAATCACGCGATTACATAAGACGAGATTTTCTAATAGAAAACACTGGTATTTTTAAATAGAAAAAAGTCTATAAAAAATAATAATATACGTTTATCTGCTACTTATTAGTTTAAGCAAGTTTTAAGAAGTTGTTATTATTATTATTTTTTAGACTTTTTGTCTTCTTTTTCACATCTTTGTATTTTGCTTCTAATTAAACTGAAACTGCTCAAAAGACGATAATAATTACCACTTTCTTATATCATTTCAGAGAAACTACTAAGTAAGTCAATTAAGACGATTGACTGCAGGAAGGATATTTTCCTCAATATGTTTCTCATAATTACTGAAAAAATATCTGAAGTGACACATCGTATTTAAAAAATGCAAGAAGAAAATTATTATTTTTAATTTTGTGACTGCAAAATTTTTGCTCGTGACAACTAAATTCTTTATAAAAGGCTTCTTTATATTAGATCAAATATTTCCTTTATTTATTTATTTTTTTTGTTTTTTGTTTGTTGTTAAAATAGAGTTCTTTCTATATCTGAGCTCGTTATAAAAAAGTTCAGGGAATTTCCTTGATTGTAGATCAGATAAATCAGATTTTTTTTTTAATAGAAAAACTCGCCTTATGTAATCACGCGATTACATAAGATCTGTTTTTCGATAAGAAAACACTGGTATTTTCCCTGTAACTGTATGAACCCTGTCAAAGTCCACATTACAAATGTTTTAAAATAATTCCCGTTATAAATAATTTCCCTGACTGCAGATCAGGTAAATACCAGTATTTTCTTATAGGAAAACTTGTCTTATGTAATCACGCGATTATATAAGACGAGTTTTTCTAATAGAAATCACTGGTATTTTCCCTGAAACTGTATGAGCGCTGTCAAAGTCCACATTACAAATGTAATTAAAATAATTCCTGTTATAAATAATTTCCTTCACTGCAGGTCAGATAAATACCAGTATTTTCTTATAGAAAAACTCGCCTTATGTAATCAAGCGATTACATAAGACGAGTTTTTCTATAAGAAAACACTGGTATTTTTCCTGAAACTGTATGAACCCTGTCAAAGTCCACATTACAAATGTATTAAAATAATTCCCATTATAAATAAATTCCTTTACTGCAGGTTAGATAAATACCAGCATTTTCTTATAGAAAAACTCGCCTTATGTAATCACGCGATTACATAAGACGAGTTTTTTCATAAGAAAATACTGGTATTTTCCCTGAAACTGTATGAACTAACACTATCAAAGTCCACATTACAAATGTATTAAAATAATTCCCGTTATAAATAATTTATTTCACTGCAGGTCAGATAAATACCAGTATTTTCTTATAGAAAAATTCACTTTATGTGATCACGCGATTACATAAGACAAGTTTTTCTAATAGAAAACTCTGGTATTTTTCCTGAAACTGTATGAACCCTGTCAAAGTCCACATCACAAATATATTGAAATAATTCCCGTTATAAATAATTGTACTTATCTTCGTCAATAGGACCTCAAATACCCCTCTCTAATGTTAAACCGATGGGCTTGGGATGCATCCGTATTTTTCCCATTTCTACCCTGGAAAATTATATTTTTTATCTTCTTTATTCTGTCTGCTCTTCTTGAAAGATATTTCTTTCTTTTTTTATTGGAGAAAATGTTTCTAAAATAGATACTTAATTTAATATTTTAAGTGTTAAAATATAACAAGGAAGGTCTCCATAAGCACATACTCAAAAGTTTTTGAAAAAAAAAAAAGACAGAATATTCATTTTATGAGGATATATACGTATATAGAAAAAATTGCTGCGGAACCTCAATATAATGTCCATAAAAAATTAGGAAAATTTCGTGTTTTTGGCGATTTATCGCTGGTTGGCGACAGAATGAAATTTGAAAAAAAATGCTCTTTTATGATAAATGCTTTTTTAGGAAAAACTTTTTCTACTCTTCATACTGAAATAGTTTAAGTAAGTTTAACTTAAACGAATACACTTTTATAACTACGGTTAAGTCATATATATATATATATATATATATATATATATATATATATATATATATATATATATATAGAAAGAAAATTAACAATCGCATTCTACGGTTTAGAACAAAACTTAAATTGATTAAAAATGCTTCAAACTGAAAAATTAATTTCTGATTCTGAGCATTGGCAATTTGACTTCGATATTGGCAGTGTCGGAGACAACAAGAGAAGAATTTTGTTGCCTTGGAAACAAATACTTATTCAATATCGAAATGTATCACGAGAGCGTTCATAATCGGACAGTTAAAATACACTTAAAACGTATCCAGCCGGCGAAACTTTGTAAAAATAAACAACTTCAGCAATACACAACTTGTATACATATTACATAAGCTTATAGAAAAAATAATACACTAGTTAATCGTTTAATGTTAAATTCGTAAAGTACTATACGCATTTAAACACTCACTTAAAAAAGCAATTTCTAAATGCATTAAAATCGCTTGCAATTTGGTGAAGAAAAAGTGCGTCTGCAAATCGCGTCTTTTTGCTCCAAATACTCGAAAGGTTTTTTTTAAATTCTTTTGCAGATTTTCTACTGCGATTCCGCAGCTAAATTTGACCGATCCTTTATTACGTACATGAGTAGTTCGATTAGCATTTTTTTCAAAATATTCTGAGTGCGCTTTAAGGAGACCTTCCTTGTAAGTGAAGCAGACGAGTTTTAAATAAGATTTTAACACTTGCAATAATTCGTCATAAATATTAATACTCTTGTTCGAATATTTTAAGTCTTTTTATGTAGATTTCGTAAGAAATACTACCTATTACATTTTCCCCTTAGTTGAAATTTCTGTAAAATTTTTGCAGATCCACGGCGATCATGACTCCAAGAACCCAAAACCACCCCCAAGGTCAAAACTTTATCTATCTATCTATCTATCTATCTATCATATATCACTTTTTTATGGGCACGATAGCGTCAATAATTCTGCACAAATCTCTCCCAAACTTATACATTAAATCAAGCGGTATAAAATCTCGGTCAATTTCGTTAATGAGCAAAAACTAACCAGGGGGGGGGGGGGCAGTTCAAAAACAGAAAAAAACCCAATGACTTCTTAATTATAATACACATCGAATCCGTTTAAATTTATTATAACTTCTAGGAAAAGGGCTGAAAATTTATATATGACAGATTTTTGATTTCATTAAAAATGCCGTCAAAGGGGAGGAGGGGGGGGGGGGGGGAATAGGGATTTCAGAAGAAAAAAATTCATAACTTCGTCAATTCACAAGATATCAAATCCGCTTAAATTTATTATAAATCTTCTTAATATTATCTACAACTTTTATATTGACAAGTTTTTTATAGGGACAACTTTTAGAGCAAATAAGTAAATAAATAAAAACAAAAAAATCTCTGGCTCCGTCTACAGGCACAAGTATATTTCGAAGTGGGCGGTCCCAATTGCCGCAAAAAAGGTCTTTCTTCTACAATTCCCAATAAACATGCGCCCCACAGTCTGCGTCTTCGAAATCTACCTGTGCCTGTAGGCCGAGCCGTCAGGGATTTTATGTTACATTGCTTTTTACTTTTATTTTACTTTCCCCTTTTTTTGGGGGGGGGGATATAAGTATTTTAGGCTACTTTTTATACTAATTGAATATTTCTGTTAATTTAAAAATAATAATAAAAAAAAAAAGAATATTTTTTAAAAACATACAGACTTGTTCAATTTACTTGATTATTTCTTATGTTATAAGATAAGTCATTGATATTTTGTTGACTTCAACCTGAAGTAAAATAAATTTTCTTTATAAAAGATATCAATTATTTATTTAGTTATTAATTTGGATTTAATATTTACTTTATAAAAGAACAATTTTAAAATCCTTTCAAAATAAACATAAAATTTTAAGCTAGTTAATTTTTTTTTCTATGTTCTACGATACATCGAATTATTTCTAAATGGTTAAATATTTCAAAATTCTTTAACACATTTAAAATGTATTGAAACATGTTTTAAAGGATTTGGAATATTTAACTATTTAGACGTAATTCGATATATTACACACCATACAGAAAAAAACAATAAATAGTTTAAAGTTTTACTTTTATTTTGGGAGGAATTTTAAAAATCTTCTGTTATAAAGTAAATATTGAATAAAAATTAATAACTAAATAAGTGAATGGAATATTTTAAGAGAAAAAGGTTATTGTCATCCATGTTGAACTCATCAAAATATGGATTACATACAGCATCAAAATATTAACTACTTACGTTATAACCTAAGAAATACTCAAATAAACTGCACAAATATGTTTTATTTTAATAATATTATTTTTAAATTATTTTTAAATGAACAGAAATATTCAATTATATATATATAAAAAAAAAAAAGTTTTATAAAATACTCAAATTTGCAAAAATAAATAAATAAATAAATAAATAAAAATAAAATCTTAGATTCAAACATGTTTATTAATATTCCATTACGAATTTGGTATCAGATAAAACATTAAATAATGAGTTATAAGTAGATGGAAAAGGGGGGTTTTGCCCCATGAGGCGGTGCTGCGGTGCTAAAGGAGGCGGTGCTGCGGTCCGGCGGCGGTGCTAAATTGTTGTAAAAGACTACGATGATAAAATTCAAACTTAAAATCGAGGGTGGGGCGAAAGGGTGTGCTATAGGAGAGGGGGTTTTAGGAGGGGGCAGCATGTTATAGTAGGGGGGTATTTTTTTAAGGAGGGGCTTAATTTTAAAAAAATTAAAATTGTCTTATATTACGAGGTATCGGCTATGGTAGAGTACGACTACTATCCCCTTGCCCCCCCCTCCTACCCCCCCCCCCCCAATTTTTTTTTTTTTTTTTGCTTTTAATTTAGGAGATAGAAAGTTTAAAGTGGTGTCGCCCTCTATCGGTAAGTATGAAAATTATGGAATTTAAAATGACTGCTTCTGAATTTTAAGTTATAGCATAGTATAAAATAAAATATTCTAAAGTATCTCATCATACTGCTTACAATGAAAATATTTAGTTAAAGCATAGCACTTAATAAAATATTTTAAAGTTTCTTACCAAACTGCTTACAATGGAAATTTAAGTTATAGCATGGTGTAAAATAAAGTAACTTACCACTGCTTACAATGGAAATATATAGTTATAGAATAGCCCTTAATAAATAATTTTAAAAATGTGTTACCATAGTGCTCGCAAAGGAATATGAAATAGAAATTTAAGTTCTAACATAACGCTAAATAAATAATTTTAAAGTTTCTTAGCAAACTGCTTACAATGAAAATATTTAGTTAAAGCATAGCACTTAATAAAATATTTTAAAGTTTCTTACCAAACTGCTTACAATGAAAATATTTAGTTAAAGCATAGCACTTAATAAAATATTTTAAAGTTTCTTACCAAACTGCTTACAATGGAAATATTTAGTTATAGCGTAGCACTTAACAAAAATTTTAAAGTGACACATGTAAATAATTATAGTTATAAACCGACATATAGGCAGATAGGCAGGCACACAGACAAGCAGGCAGGCAGGTAGGCAGACAGACAGACACACAGTGAACTATTTGTTTCGTACACAAGCATGCATATACGAAGTGAACTGATTGTAATAAAATACAAGACGTGCATACGTTTTAAAACATTTTTTTTTCTTCACAGAAATTAAGAAAATATTAAATTTCGACTACAACTTTCACTTTGAAATAGCGTACTCCCTTGTTAAAAATTATTAGCTTTTAACAAACATGTAAATGAAGCGGGGTTCGAACCTCGAACTTGACAAAATGATCTCATGATGTGTTGATTTGCAGTAGGTTTAAACGAACACACCATGAGACCATGTTTATTAGACGCGATTTAAGATATATAAGAAAAGGTGTCACGTGACTGAACATATTGGATTATTACTATACAGTACTAATGATATTATAAATTTTGTAAAATAATTTAAGCTTTACGATAAACTTTAATGTTTAAACTTACAAACACATTGGAATGTATTTATAACATATAAAATAACCTTATAAAAGGTTGGTTGGTTTGTTGGTTTTATAAACTTGCAAAGCAAAGCGTATCTTACCAATTTGCATACAAGAGATTTTGTAACATAAATTATATAATACAGCAAATTTTAACTTACCAAGTAAGGTTTAAGGATACTGTAATAGAATTTTTAATTGTATACTTTAAAAAAGAAAGTTTAACTTACCATTATGTTTATGCTCGGATTCGAACTGTCAACCTTTTGGCTAGCTTTCCAATGCGCTCCCAATTACGCTACGATGGCTCCGTACAATTAATATAAATAATGAAACCTAACACAATGTTACTTTTTTTTTTTAAGATTTTCAAGTTAATAAAACAGGATATGACGATATTTATAGAATAACATCCTGTTTTACAACGATAAGAATAGCAATATAAGAAGCTTGTACACCATAATGAATTTACTGTTTAAAGTTTTGACTTAAACGATTATTCTTCTAATTACTTAAAACCTTGCTGTATATTTGCTTGATCACCTATCTGTTTACCCTGCTTTTTGGATACTTCTAAACCTGAAAATGACTACTTCGCTTAACACATCTTACTATGAAATTTCAGAAATCAGCGAATTTAGTAGAATATTTCAGTATTTTGACGTTTTTACCCCATACCATTGGGACTTAGGGGAGGATACGATTGTCGAAGTGCAAATGAATAAGGACTGTGAGTTAAACGTTCACATTCAAAAATATAAAGAATTTGAGAATAGTGGTAAAATGTACCCTACAAATGAAGGAATTACAATATCGTGCGCAACCTTTGATAAATTTGAAACGAGAATGACAAAATTTAATTTTGACTCTGCAGAAAAAGAAACATTCGTATCTAACAACGACTTACTAACGATTTATGTGGATAAGGAATCATGCATACTGCAAAAACTATTGAAACCTGATTGTTTACTACTTACAAAAGAACAATTTCTCAAACTAGAGAAAAACTGTATTGAAATTAGCGAATGTCTTATTCAAACTTTTTTAACAAAACTTTTACCTGTTTATGTTTTAAAAAACGTAAAAATATGTAAATGTTCTCACTTTACAGAGGAAGAGGCGATGGACTATTTTTTAGAATGCTTCGATCATGAATTAGAGAGATCAGTATATCGCACGTTTGACTGTTATTTATGTTCAATCGGCCAACCAGTAGAAATGGATCATGAATGTATGAGATATAATTTAAGAAAACAGTTTAACTGGTGCGCAGACAGTGCTTTGTTAAATTTCAACATTAAGGAATTTGTGAAAAACCTGCTAGAGAAATGTACATGTAATTATACTTATTTATTTTTTGAATCTATGAATGTAGACTTTTATAATAAGCATTTGAGCAATGTATTTATAAATTAACGTAGAAATGTTTTATATTTAATAAATATTTGTTTAGTTTTTCATCATGTGTCTGTTTTTTATTTATGTATAAGGAATAAATAAGTTTAGTTTTCGGAAAGTTTTACAATTTTTATTCAGAAAATGTAGAAACTTGTTTTATTTTTCTACAAAAATTAAGGATTTTATACTATTTCATTAAACATGTGTACCATTATTATAATATAACTTACATATTGTATACAAAATACTACCCTTTACTTGATAAATTATTTAAGATTTTAAACCAAAACTGAGCGAATATTATAAAGATTATCGAGTTTGAAAATAGATCTGTTGTCTACCAGAGCAAAAACAGGAAACTACTTATTTGTGGATAACATCCCTGTTTTCTTACTGATAACGGTACTTCTTGTATAGTTTAAGGTATAAAAATTCTTTCACTAAATTAAATATTATATTTTTATTTTTCGTGATATGTAACTTAATTAGCAATACCATATAATGAACGAGTATTTTCACACATTTTAAGTCATGATGAATACATAATAAAACATTACTTGTATACTTTTACATAAAATATGGAAAATAAATTTGTACTTAACTTATTAAATCACCCACTGTATAATAAAAGATACTGTACCTAATTACTTATGTTTAACATACAGACTAATTTCTGTATAAGATATATAACACGTGACGCTATTTTTAATTATTTTAAGCATGCGCGCCCTCTACAATTAAATAAATATTCATGAAAAGTTTTATTTGAAATAATATACATACTGTTTCTGTGCCGTTAAGACGTTCTTATTTTTTCTCCGTTTAAGTGATCTGTGATTTTAATTGATTTAAATTAAATAAGTACGATGCAAGACATGGTGTTAGACGAACCAACCAAGATAAGAAAAGCCTTGACATCGGAGTTTCAGGAGCAAATCGACTCTACTGTTTTAATGAAACCTGTTTTGAATAAGGAACCGATGGCCTCTTCATCAGATCAAGTCGATCAAAAGTTTCCTTTTACATGTGATACGTGTAAAAAAGTATTTACTAAAAAATATATGTTGTTAAGACATATGAACTTACATTTAGGAAAAAAACCCTCTAAGTGTGATAATCTGTTTACTACAAAGAGTGCTTTACGGGATGATATGCTAAATCATCCAAAGTCATCTGCCACATATAAGTGTGAGAAATGCAGTAAGACTTTTTCGAGAAAAAATGTATTAGTTAGACACATGAAATTTCATTTAGAAAAGAAACCTTTTAATTGTAACATGTGTTCGAAATCTTTTGTGCAGAAAAGTGACTTACAAAAGCATAACTTAGTACATTCTAAACAAGGAGTTTTGCATAAATGTAATCAATGTGAAAAAAAGTTTTCACGGGAAAAAAATTTAATAAATCATACTATGATTCATAACACCCCTCAGCAAAAGCAAAGGAATATTGAACCGTTTACCAGACACTATAAATGTGTCGATTGTTCTGAAATATTTATTCACAGATTTGACTTAGTGAAGCATAGAAAAATTCATCTCTCGCCCAAAGAACATATATCTGAACAGCGTACTGAACTTTTAAACCATTTACAGAATTTATTACTACGTATAGACACTTTACAAAATGCTATAAAAAATGAAACTGTACCTTTTTGAAATATTGACTTTACCAATTTATTTGAACTATACAACTTCTTGTATATACTAATGTATGTGTTTAAATAGTTAAATAAATAATAGATAAGTGAAAAAGCTTTTGTGTTTTATTTTTCAATATGAGTATATTATATCACTATTATGTAAATGAATGGACTTGTAAATTTATACACTATGTATAAAAATAAATTTCTTGCACTTTTACAAGAAGTAAAAATTTAATACAAATATATTTCAGATTTTTTAAATATATTATTGATTCACATATGATAGTTAAATTAATATGCTATTAAACATATAATTTTGTATAATCTATATTATTAATTTTCTTTAACACATATTACTTTTTTACAATAAATCGATTTAACTAATTATACATTTGTGTAATTAAACAAACTTATTTTACTAAATATACGTATCGATAATTAATTTTTATTATTTACATACACATGATTATACTTTTTATCGTACGCGATTAACTATTTATACATTTAATAAGCGTTGCCATACCCGCTTTTATAAATAATTAGATAGTATAAAGCATACGGATTTCACATAAACAAGTAATATTCATTAAATGAACAATTTGATTCTTTAAGCTATAACGTCATATTTACTTTTAAACTTGCTTTTAACTGTAACCATCACTCTTTTTTAACCTATGTTAGTAACTGTTTAGATATAATATAATCAGTTTACTGTTGACTTTTGTCGTGACTGAACCTTTTACTGTTTGTTATTTAAAAATGGCTTGTGAATTAGATGGGATTAAACGGTCGTGTGAAGAAATGGCTTTTTCAACAAAGTTTCAACGTTTAGATAAACCTATGGAAAATTCTGATTTTTATAAAAATGAATTTTTACCCAAATCTAATATACAGGAGAACTATGAAACACTATCACCTACCATGGACTTGTATGCAGCAGAGCCTAAGATTACCAAGGATTCTACAACCCCAATATTTACTAACTGTGATAATGACGAAACGTCTTTCCCCGACACCTGTTGTGAGTCTACCTCAGCTAAAAGCTTTTTGGATACAATGTTTAAGGATCTAGATTTTAAAAATTTGGAAACATATCTTACCTCACAGCCTACAAGTGGTTTAATTTCTTCAAATGAACCATCTACTAGCATTACACATAGTAGTGAACAATTATATAACATATCCCCTCCCATCGCATGTGTGAATAACATTACCAAAACCAAACATGGTAAATCTCGCATTTTTGTCATGTTTCGGATTAAACTTGCTGATTTTATATTTTTAACTTTAAAACGACATTATAAACAGTATTATGTACATATTGAAGAGATCAAACACAATGTATTTACAAATGAAGAAATTTCATCAACAAATAGAATTTTTATGGATATTTCAACATGGTATGAATTCCAATATAAAATTTTTGGATTTAATTTAAAATATAAAAGTTCATCGTTTATTGCTAACAATACAGTATTAGTGTTAAATTATAATAATTCTATTATGCAAATAAAAAATTTAAAGAATTATACACATTGTGTTTTAAACGATTTTCAGTTAGAAAATTTAAAAGAAAAAGCTATTGATTTTAATAGCAAACTTATTAAACACTTGTATACAGTTCATCTACCACAGTTAATTAAGCAAAAATGCACACTCGTTAATTTACCTTCTGAAATCGAGCGTGTTTTACTAACGAAACTTATCTCTTTTATTGAGGATAATGTACTGACAATATTAAATCAAATTTATGAATGTGTAGGATGTATATTTAGACACCAATCCCAAAGTCTACATACATGTTTCACCTTTAATAAACGTGAAAGATTTAATCACTTAGGGGATATGATTTTAATGCTTGTAAATTTTGATTATGTTATTTCAAGGTTTTTAAACGGAGTTGAATGTATCAGTGAAAACTTTTTACATAACATTAATGTGGAATTTATTCGAAATGTATTATTTAAATACTAAAAATAAAATATTTTGCTTTAAATCTCTGTGTTTATTTAAACAAAATGTGTGTATTTATTAATATTGTTTAACTTGCAATTTAAGATTAATAATTTCTGTTATATGTTTATAACAGAAACATGATAACATAGTATGTATACTAAATGTTAGTAACATACTACACATGTTAGTAAATGTATTTTTGAACTATTATAAAAGTTTTTAAAATTTTACAAGATAGCAAAATTATTTTTCAGTTAAAAAAGTTTTAAAACTTAATAAAAGTATTTCATACTTTATCAATGTTGATTCGTCTTGTATGTTAATATTATATAATGGTAACATACTATATAGTTGTTATGTTACTACATGTACTTATAAAAACAATTTAAACATGTTATATTATTGTAAAAGTTTTTAAAAAATTTACAAAGTAACTTAATTAAATTATAAGTAAACAAAATAATAATTTTTTTTTTTTTAATAAATTAACAAAAATGAAAAGTTATCAAAATTATTTTATAAATGTTTTAAAATACTTAATTTTAATAAATTGTGTCTATGAATACATATATACATATATATATATATATATATATATATATATATATATGTGTGTGTGTGTGTGTGTGTGTGTGTGTGTGTACCTATATACATGTGGAACTTTAGTTAAGTAATAGAAATTCTCAAACTTTGTCATTAGAAACCCTATATTCTGATAATTAATAACAATTAGCTTTAAATTAAAGAAATAGATTAATTTATACTTACAAATATAACCCACTTATAATAGCACGTCCATCTTACATAGTTACTTCAGACATTATGCTTGTTTCTATCCTAGCAACAGGATGTTTTTGTCGTACCACGTGATTTCCTTTAAAGTCATGTGATCATGAAGATAAGAATTAAACACAACGTGTTTGACATTTTCACTTCTGCTATAGAAGAGGCTTGTTTGGTAAGTTATAATGTCCTGTATTCTTTATTTTACACTTTATTTTACAATTTATTAAGAAGATCTAATTTAAATAACGTTTATATTGCAAACGTAAGGTAAAAGCACTAAATTATTGTTTTAAAAGCCTTTTATTTTGTAATTCTGTCGACAATAAGATGATGTAATACATTTAAAATCTTACTATTGGGTTTTATTTTAGCATAAACATTATTTATTCAACTGGCTATTGCTTTTAGAAGTAACTTAATTTTCTTACACAAGCTGAAAATAATATTTCTTCATTAATATATCATGTTTACAAAATTTTTAAGTTATTTATAATATAACTTGTAAATACATAGTATATTTTTATACTATAAGTATCTATAAGTATATGTATACTTACATGTTATTTAAGTATATATGTATACTTATGGATTTGGTATATATATATACTATGTATTTACAAGTTATATTATAAATAACTTAAAAATTTTGTAAACATGATATATTAATGAAGAAATATTATTTTCCGCTTGTGTAAGAAAATTAAGTTATTTCTAAAAGCAATAGCCAGTTGAATAAATAATGTTTATGCTAAAATAAAACCCAATAGTAAGATTTTAAATGTATTACATCATCTTATTGTCGACAGAATTACAAAATAAAAGGCTTTTAAAACAATAATTTAGTGCTTTTACCTTACGTTTGCAATATAAACGTTATTTAAATTAGATCTTCTTAATAAATTGTAAAATAAAGTGTAAAATAAAGAATACAGGACATTATAACTTACCAAACAAGCCTCTTCTATAGCAGAAGTGAAAATGTCAAACACGTTGTGTTTAATTCTTATCTTCATGATCACATGACTTTAAAGGAAATCACGTGGTACGACAAAAACATCCTGTTGCTAGGATAGAAACAAGCATAATGTCTGAAGTAACTATGTAAGTTGGACGTGCTATTATAAGTGGGTTATATTTGTAAGTATAAATTAATCTATTTCTTTAATTTAAAGCTAATTGTTATTAATTATCAGAATATAGGGTTTCTAATGACAAAGTTTGAGAATTTCTATTACTTAACTAAAGTTCCACATGTATATAGGTACACACACACACACACACACACACACACATATATATATATATGTATTCATAGACACAATTTATTAAAATTAAGTATTTTAAAACATTTATAAAATAATTTTGATAACTTTTCATTTTTGTTAATTTATTTTAATTAAAAAAAATAATTATTTTGTTTACTTATAATTTAATTAAGTTACTTTGTAAATTTTTTAAAAACTTTTACAATAATATAACATGTTTAAATTGTTTTTATAAGTACATGTAGTAACATAACAACTATATAGTATGTTACCATTATATAATATTAACATACAAGACGAATCAACATTGATAAAGTATGAAATACTTTTATTAAGTTTTAAAACTTTTTTAACTAAAAAATAATTTTGCTATCTTGTAAAATTTTAAAAACTTTTATAATAGTTCAAAAATACATTTACTAACATGTGTAGTATGTTACTAACATTTAGTATACATACTATGTTATCATGTTTCTGTTATAAACATATAACAGAAATTATTAATCTTAAATTGCAAGTTAAACAATATTAATAAATACACACATTTTGTTTAAATAAACACAGAGATTTAAAGCAAAATATTTTATTTTTAGTATTTAAATAATACATTTCGAATAAATTCCACATTAATGTTATGTAAAAAGTTTTCACTGATACATTCAACTCCGTTTAAAAACCTTGAAATAACATAATCAAAATTTACAAGCATTAAAATCATATCCCCTAAGTGATTAAATCTTTCACGTTTATTAAAGGTGAAACATGTATGTAGACTTTGGGATTGGTGTCTAAATATACATCCTACACATTCATAAATTTGATTTAATATTGTCAGTACATTATCCTCAATAGAAGAGATAAGTTTCGTTAGTAAAACACGCTCGATTTCAGAAGGTAAATTAACGAGTGTGCATTTTTGCTTAATTAACTGTGGTAGATGAACTGTATACAAGTTGTAAAGAATTTGAGCTTCGACATCCAGCTGCACTATGTGTCATTCTAGCATTTCCTGTGAGTGCACTTAACTGCATACCTTCCCTCCCTATTTTTGCCTTGAAGACTAGCTGACGCCGAATTCTATTGTACTGTGAGCTGAAAGTTCGGACAGTGATGAAGTGGTAAGGCGTTACCCAAAAAGGGGTCTTATGCTTTGATCCTTGCCGAGTTCGTGGGGAAGAGTTCATCTGCGAAAGAAGCGATCTCTGCACACGATTTTTAGGTTTGCGCCCGAAACTTTGCCCTTTGTCTTAGAACGTCCAATGACGGACTTAGTGAAAACGAAACAGAGGGATCTCAAGGCTGCTAAGAGGCTGGAGAGTTTCGAGGGGCCCGCCTCGACAAAGCCCCCGCCCCCAGAAGAAGTTCTCCTGCGAGAATGAAAAAGTGAGAGAGGACAGTTTTTGGAGAGATCGAAAAGGAGAGTGTTGACTCTCTGGAGAAGGGAAAAGGAAACGTCAGTTTCCAACTCAGCGTGGTGTAAGCGCTAGTGAGGTCCGACCTCGAGAATTGATACAGCAGGTATCCGGTGAAAATCCCAGCGAAGTGAAAAAGCACACCAAGTGCGAGAGTGAGAGTTCTTAGACTCAGAATTAACGAGTATTAGTAGATCTTCCGAAGAGAAGGAACGGACGAGCCTTGGTCCGAATGAACTTTGTTTTGTAGTCACGACTGTCTGTAATGTTTAGAGACTTTTGTTTGTTTCAGTTACACTTGGAGTCAAGAGGTCATTAATTTATAAGCGATTGACTCACGAAAAATAATTAAATGCTGTATTGACGTCTTGTATATATTTTTCATTAGAATTAACATTGTTATACAATAAAATTCTATTTTCTAATTTATGCGAGAAATTCTCTGTGCCAACGATCCGATCTCGCTACCACTCACCATCTTTTATCGGGTCGGTATAGAGGAGTTACTACAACTGGTGGCTTGCGGTGATGGATTAATTAGCAAAAATTAATGACATTCTCTAAAGACAAAGAGTGGACTCTGAAATTTAAATCATCAAAGTGCTCCAAGAAAGAGTCTCCTTGTGACTTGTGACCTGAGTCTCCTTAGACGCCCCTGTGGATCATCACAGCATCAGAAAGAAAAATCTACCAAGAATTCTGGAGAGTGTTCCCCCATCAGAAAGAGAAATCTATCAAGAATTCTGGAGAGTGTTCCCCCATCCGGAAGAGTCCCCATCCGAAAAGTGTGACAGAGAACCCCGTCTGTGCTCCCGAGAATCTCTGAAGTCTGTGCTTTTGACGCCCTGAAAGACTCTTAGTAATGAAGGTAAGCTCTTTTTATATTCAGAGTGGCTTTAAGTGTTAATAGTGTTTGTATAGGTGTTGTAGGCTTCAAAAAAAAAGTTGTATGTTTATTTTTGTGAGAGTAAATATTTTGAGAAATTTCTCCGGTAGAAAAAAAAAGTATGATGAGATACTTCCGAGATTACTGTAACTTATTTAATAGACAAATTTTGTTGAATTTTGTTAAATTATTGTTGAATTAATTTAATGCAAACTGAGAGTTGTGCAGTGTTACAAAATTTTAGCTGAATCTATAAATGAGAGTTCATTGAAAAAAAAAGTATTGAACGCATTTCATATTTTACGATAACAGAGTTGATTTTATATGTTTTTTGTGAATTATTCTAAATTTTTTTAAGAGTGGATGCAGAGATTAAGACCACCATTGATTTAAAAAAAATAAAAAAATAAAGGAATTGAATGAGACTTTTGCAATTTAAAATATTTTTACTGTGCTTTTTGAAATTGAAATTGTTGTTTTGTGTAAAATTGATCCCATATGTATTTTATAACCAAATACCAAGGTGAATGTAGACGTTAGGATAGAGTTGCTTATCTTTATATGTTGCATATTTCCTATATTATTGCTAAGCGTATTTTTTTTATGAGCGTATATTTTGGTAATATTTTGACGCACTTGGTAGGATTTGATTTAATCTTATTGTATTGTTTTATATTTGTGGGAAAGATAATTTCTAATTTTATACTTTAAAAATGTCGGAGCTTAAATATTTTAGGAAAGCTGATTTGCAAACGTTAGCTTACGAATTTGAGGTCATTTTAGAGGAAAATGATACTGTACCGAAAATTATAAAAAAAATAGAGTCGTCAGAGGGATTTGAGAAAGAGCTAGCTTTAGCACAAATTAAACTTATAGAAAAAGATAGGGAAAATAAAGTGGAGCGGGAACATGAGTTAGCTAGGTTAAAAGCGACGCAAGAGTCAGATGACCGGAGTACCGCATCTAGTAGCATCTCAGTTAGAACGAGTAATTTACCCCTAAAAACAATTATGCATCGCTTTGATGAAAAGAATTCGGATATTTCGTTGTTTTTGAATTTATTCGAGAGACAGGCAAAAAAATGTAATCTAAATTCGGATGAGTTGGTGACGAATTTACTATCATTATTACCTGTGGGAATGGCCGAGTTAATTTTAAGAGAACCCGAAGACAAAATTGATGATTTTCAATATGTGAAAGAAAAACTGTTAGAACGCTATCGTTTGAATGCAGAGACATACCGACAAAAATTTAGTCAACATCCACGAAATTCAGTTTGGAAGGATCTGATTTTCGAACTTAATAGTTTTTTAGAAGGTTGGCTGTCATGCTTACAAGTTTCTGATTTTGAGGGTTTGAAAAATTTGCTTGTCACGGACCAAATCAAACGGAGAGCGTCTCCAGAAATGCGCGAACATTTTATAGATAACTGGGCGGAGATTAAAGATCCCGAAGAATTAGTAAGGCTTTTAGATGCGTACGAAGCGATCAAACGCCCTTCTAAAAAAACGTGGAATCCTAAGCCACCGACAGAGAAGAAATTTGAAAGACCCAGAACTTTTGAAAATGGGCGAAACGGAAACAGAAATCCGGAGACTAACTTTAACTGGAGAGATAGAAATGATAATAAAGAAAGGGAAAAGGCGTTCGAAAAAAGGCGAGAAGTCAAGTGTTACGCGTGTTTGCAAAGTGGTCACTACAAAGTAGATTGTCCGGAAATTAAAAAGAGAGATGTTGCGCGGGTCGGTCACTTAATAAGTAAACCGACACTTGAAGAAACCTTCTCCCCTTATTTGAGTAAAGTGTTAGTGAATGGAATTCAGACAACTGCTTTAACTGACACTGGGAGTGAATTTGATATCATCGCATACGACTTGGTCAGTCAAGATAAATTGAATGGAGATCACGTATGGATTAAAACTCCGCTGGACAGTAAATTGTACTGTTTACCTATAGCAGAGGTCACTTTAGAAATTGAAGGCGTGGGGGTCATTGAAACTAAGGCAGGAGTTAACAATAAAGATTCAGATATGTTTTACTATTTGTTGGGTAATCACACTCAAAAATTGTTAGAACAGGCGAAGAAAAAACCCGAATTGATGAATGCAGTTTTGACGCGGGCTCAAAAGAAAAAAATTGACCATACTCCAAAGCTGGAAGATAAGCGGATTATGTTTTCCGATAAGGAAGGGGAGAATGTTCACCGACGCGATGAAGCGGAAACTTTGAATTCGGTGAAAGAGAAAGAAGAAGCAGAAGCAAATTTTCGCGAATACGGTGAAACGGAAGCGTTGAATTCAAAACTAGAGGGTGAAAATCTAGAAAACCCTATTGAACTGGTCAGTGTGGATAAGGGATTATCGCCTTTGCCGATATGTGAGGAATCTTCGATCTTAGCAAACATTGAAAGAGGGGTTGGTAAAATGGAAAATGACAGGTATCCATCTCTCGAAGAGATTAGAGGGAAAGGGGAAATTGAAGAAACGCATTGTAATGCGGGAAATTCTTTAATAGTGGCAAAAGCCAGAGACAGTCGCATGAGTGGGGGAATGCGGGTGCTTGTCCCATTGCATTGTCAGGTGGATATTTTTGGCGCGTGCCTAGAAAAAGTGTCATCACACTTAGGGAAAGGGAAAGTTAAAGGAAATGTGTCAAAATACTTGGACCTTGGGAAGAGATTGATAAGCGATTTAACTACCGCATTTCTAAAAAGGTTCGGTGTTAAATTGAAAAATCCGAGAGTGTGTCGCACAATAAGCGATAGTATTGCATGTTGGCATCGAAAAGTTAGGAAGCTTTTGAAAGCGTTAGTATTTGGAGAATGGATAAGAGAAACGGAGGAAAATAAATTCGTGAAGGGATGTGTGTTTAATCTCACGAACAGGTTAAAAAGAGGTCGAGTTTTAGCCGTTGAAAATGTGTCAGAAAAACGAGAAAAGAGGAAATTTTGGTTTGACAGAAAGGCAGTAAAACGGAAGCTTAATGTGAAAGATGAGGTTTTAGTTTTAACTACCAGAAAGCCAATTAAAATGTCAGATAGTCGGGTAGGGCCGGGAAGAAATGACTCAATAATTACGGAAACGAATTATATTGTGAATGTTCCTGGGAGGCGACAGAAATCCCAGATTTCTCACTTGAGTTTAGTAAAGCCTTACAGAAAACGGGTGGAGTTAGCAGATATCTTAACGCGGGAAATAAACGCACCTGAGGAATTCTGTTTACCGTATCTAGATGATATGGCGATTTTTTCAGATAGTTGGGAGGACAATATGCGTCATCTAGAAATAGTATTAAAAAGGGTTAATGACGCGAAACTAAAAATCAAATTGGCGAAATGCAAGTTCGCTCAGAAAACCGTAAAATATCTTGGGCATATTGTAGGTGAGGGTAGACGGAGGCCAGCTGAGGCGAAAGTAAGGGCAATTAAGGAATTACCGGTTCCGAAATCGAAAACTGAAATTCGTAGATGTTTGGGAATGGCTGGATATTATTCCCGGTACATAAAAGATTATGCAGTGATTGTAGAACCATTAACGAGGGCGCTTAAAGGGAAAAATAAAAAAGAAAAGATTGCATGGAGCGACGAAATGGGAAAAGCCTTTGAGACTTTGAAAATGAAGCTTACTGAAGAACCGGTGCTTTACGCTCCTAATTTTCAGAAAGAATTCATAGTACAAACTGATGCTAGTGACTTAGGTATTGGCGTGGTTTTGGCTCAAAGAGAGGGATCGGAAGAGCACCCCATAATATATTTAAGTCGCAAATTTACTGATAGTGAGAAAAGTTTCTGCGCCACTGAAAGAGAGTGTGCAGGGATTATTTTTGCGATAAAAAAGTTAAGGCATTATATTGATGGACAAAACTTTTCTATCGAAACCGATCACAATCCTTTGGTGTTTCTAAAAAGAAATTCTGGAAATAATCCCAGATTATTAAGGTGGTCCTTAGCTCTGCAACCTTATAATTATGCCATTTCTCATCGCGCAGGCAAAGACATTCCGCATGTTGATTGTCTGAGTCGAGTTTAAGGAGATTTCTTGATAAACTTTTGTATATAATTATTTTAAGATTTTTTATTTTTTATTTCACTGTGTTTTATTTCATTCTATGTTCATGATTTCTTATCAGAGCGCGAAAAAAAAAAAAGGAAGGTAGTATTATCTTATTCATGTATGTTTTATTTCTTGCCACTCTGATGTAATTTGAGCTTGCAATTCTTTATCCGACTCTTAGAGATTCTTAGTGTTTCACCCTTAAGAATCGTTTGAGGAGGAGGTGCTGTAAAGAATTTGAGCTTCGACATCCAGCTGCACTATGTGTCATTCTAGCATTTCCTGTGAGTGCACTTAACTGCATACCTTCCCTCCCTATTTTTGCCTTGAAGACTAGCTGACGCCGAATTCTATTGTACTGTGAGCTGAAAGTTCGGACAGTGATGAAGTGGTAAGGCGTTACCCAAAAAGGGGTCTTATGCTTTGATCCTTGCCGAGTTCGTGGGGAAGAGTTCATCTGCGAAAGAAGCGATCTCTGCACACGATTTTTAGGTTTGCGCCCGAAACTTTGCCCTTTGTCTTAGAACGTCCAATGACGGACTTAGTGAAAACGAAACAGAGGGATCTCAAGGCTGCTAAGAGGCTGGAGAGTTTCGAGGGGCCCGCCTCGACAAAGCCCCCGCCCCCAGAAGAAGTTCTCCTGCGAGAATGAAAAAGTGAGAGAGGACAGTTTTTGGAGAGATCGAAAAGGAGAGTGTTGACTCTCTGGAGAAGGGAAAAGGAAACGTCAGTTTCCAACTCAGCGTGGTGTAAGCGCTAGTGAGGTCCGACCTCGAGAATTGATACAGCAGGTATCCGGTGAAAATCCCAGCGAAGTGAAAAAGCACACCAAGTGCGAGAGTGAGAGTTCTTAGACTCAGAATTAACGAGTATTAGTAGATCTTCCGAAGAGAAGGAACGGACGAGCCTTGGTCCGAATGAACTTTGTTTTGTAGTCACGACTGTCTGTAATGTTTAGAGACTTTTGTTTGTTTCAGTTACACTTGGAGTCAAGAGGTCATTAATTTATAAGCGATTGACTCACGAAAAATAATTAAATGCTGTATTGACGTCTTGTATATATTTTTCATTAGAATTAACATTGTTATACAATAAAATTCTATTTTCTAATTTATGCGAGAAATTCTCTGTGCCAACGATCCGATCTCGCTACCACTCACCATCTTTTATCGGGTCGGTATAGAGGAGTTACTACAAAGTGTTTAATAAGTTTGCTATTAAAATCAATAGCTTTTTCTTTTAAATTTTCTAACTGAAAATCGTTTAAAACACAATGTGTATAATTCTTTAAATTTTTTATTTGCATAATAGAATTATTATAATTTAACACTAATACTGTATTGTTAGCAATAAACGATGGACTTTTATATTTTAAATTAAATCCAAAAATTTTATATTGGAATTCATACCATGTTGAAATATCCATAAAAATTCTATTTGTTGATGAAATTTCTTCATTTGTAAATACATTGTGTTTGATCTCTTCAATATGTACATAATACTGTTTATAATGTCGTTTTAAAGTTAAAAATATAAAATCAGCAAGTTTAATCCGAAACATGACAAAAATGCGAGATTTACCATGTTTGGTTTTGGTAATGTTATTCACACATGCGATGGGAGGGGATATGTTATATAATTGTTCACTACTATGTGTAATGCTAGTTGATGGTTCATTTGAAGAAATTAAACCACTTGTAGGCTGTGAGGTAAGATATGTTTCCAAATTTTTAAAATCTAGATCCTTAAACATTGTATCCAAAAAGCTTTTAGCTGAGGTAGACTCACAACAGGTGTCGGGGAAAGACGTTTCGTCATTATCACAGTTAGTAAATATTGGGGTTGTAGAATCCTTGGTAATCTTAGGCTCTGCTGCATACAAGTCCATGGTAGGTGATAGTGTTTCATAGTTCTCCTGTATATTAGATTTGGGTAAAAATTCATTTTTATAAAAATCAGAATTTTCCATAGGTTTATCTAAACGTTGAAACTTTGTTGAAAAAGCCATTTCTTCACACGACCGTTTAATCCCATCTAATTCACAAGCCATTTTTAAATAACAAACAGTAAAAGGTTCAGTCACGACAAAAGTCAACAGTAAACTGATTATATTATATCTAAACAGTTACTAACATAGGTTAAAAAAGAGTGATGGTTACAGTTAAAAGCAAGTTTAAAAGTAAATATGACGTTATAGCTTAAAGAATCAAATTGTTCATTTAATGAATATTACTTGTTTATGTGAAATCCGTATGCTTTATACTATCTAATTATTTATAAAAGCGGGTATGGCAACGCTTATTAAATGTATAAATAGTTAATCGCGTACGATAAAAAGTATAATCATGTGTATGTAAATAATAAAAATTAATTATCGATACGTATATTTAGTAAAATAAGTTTGTTTAATTACACAAATGTATAATTAGTTAAATCGATTTATTGTAAAAAAGTAATATGTGTTAAAGAAAATTAATAATATAGATTATACAAAATTATATGTTTAATAGCATATTAATTTAACTATCATATGTGAATCAATAATATATTTAAAAAATCTGAAATATATTTGTATTAAATTTTTACTTCTTGTAAAAGTGCAAGAAATTTATTTTTATACATAGTGTATAAATTTACAAGTCCATTCATTTACATAATAGTGATATAATATACTCATATTGAAAAATAAAACACAAAAGCTTTTTCACTTATCTATTATTTATTTAACTATTTAAACACATACATTAGTATATACAAGAAGTTGTATAGTTCAAATAAATTGGTAAAGTCAATATTTCAAAAAGGTACAGTTTCATTTTTTATAGCATTTTGTAAAGTGTCTATACGTAGTAATAAATTCTGTAAATGGTTTAAAAGTTCAGTACGCTGTTCAGATATATGTTCTTTGGGCGAGAGATGAATTTTTCTATGCTTCACTAAGTCAAATCTGTGAATAAATATTTCAGAACAATCGACACATTTATAGTGTCTGGTAAACGGTTCAATATTCCTTTGCTTTTGCTGAGGGGTGTTATGAATCATAGTATGATTTATTAAATTTTTTTCCCGTGAAAACTTTTTTTCACATTGATTACATTTATGCAAAACTCCTTGTTTAGAATGTACTAAGTTATGCTTTTGTAAGTCACTTTTCTGCACAAAAGATTACGAACACATGTTACAATTAAAAGGTTTCTTTTCTAAATGAAATTTCATGTGTCTAACTAATACATTTTTTCTCGAAAAAGTCTTACTGCATTTCTCACACTTATATGTGGCAGATGACTTTGGATGATTTAGCATATCATCCCGTAAAGCACTCTTTGTAGTAAACAGATTATCACACTTAGAGGGTTTTTTTCCTAAATGTAAGTTCATATGTCTTAATAACATATATTTTTTAGTAAATACTTTTTTACACGTATCACATGTAAAAGGAAACTTTTGATCGACTTGATCTGATGAAGAGGCCATCGGTTCCTTATTCAAAACAGGTTTCATTAAAACAGTAGAGTCGATTTGCTCCTGAAACTCCGATGTCAAGGCTTTTCTTATCTTGGTTGGTTCGTCTAACACCATGTCTTGCATCGTACTTATTTAATTTAAATCAATTAAAATCACAGATCACTTAAACGGAGAAAAAATAAGAACGTCTTAACGGCACAGAAACAGTATGTATATTATTTCAAATAAAACTTTTCATGAATATTTATTTAATTGTAGAGGGCGCGCATGCTTAAAATAATTAAAAATAGCGTCACGTGTTATATATCTTATACAGAAATTAGTCTGTATGTTAAACATAAGTAATTAGGTACAGTATCTTTTATTATACAGTGGGTGATTTAATAAGTTAAGTACAAATTTATTTTCCATATTTTATGTAAAAGTATACAAGTAATGTTTTATTATGTATTCATCATGACTTAAAATGTGTGAAAATACTCGTTCATTATATGGTATTGCTAATTAAGTTACATATCACGAAAAATAAAAACATAATATTTAATTTAGTGAAAGAATTTTTATACCTTAAACTATACAAGAAGTACCGTTATCAGTAAGAAAACAGGGATGTTATCCACAAATAAGTAGTTTCCTGTTTTTGCTCTGGTAGACAACAGATCTATTTTCAAACTCGATAATCTTTATAATATTCGCTCAGTTTTGGTTTAAAATCTTAAATAATTTATCAAGTAAAGGGTAGTATTTTGTATACAATATGTAAGTTATATTATAATAATGGTACACATGTTTAATGAAATAGTATAAAATCCTTAATTTTTGTAGAAAAATAAAACAAGTTTCTACATTTTCTGAATAAAAATTGTAAAACTTTCCGAAAACTAAACTTATTTATTCCTTATACATAAATAAAAAACAGACACATGATGAAAAACTAAACAAATATTTATTAAATATAAAACATTTCTACGTTAATTTATAAATACATTGCTCAAATGCTTATTATAAAAGTCTACATTCATAGATTCAAAAAATAAATAAGTATAATTACATGTACATTTCTCTAGCAGGTTTTTCACAAATTCCTTAATGTTGAAATTTAACAAAGCACTGTCTGCGCACCAGTTAAACTGTTTTCTTAAATTATATCTCATACATTCATGATCCATTTCTACTGGTTGGCCGATTGAACATAAATAACAGTCAAACGTGCGATATACTGATCTCTCTAATTCATGATCGAAGCATTCTAAAAAATAGTCCATCGCCTCTTCCTCTGTAAAGTGAGAACATTTACATATTTTTACGTTTTTTAAAACATAAACAGGTAAAAGTTTTGTTAAAAAAGTTTGAATAAGACATTCGCTAATTTCAATACAGTTTTTCTCTAGTTTGAGAAATTGTTCTTTTGTAAGTAGTAAACAATCAGGTTTCAATAGTTTTTGCAGTATGCATGATTCCTTATCCACATAAATCGTTAGTAAGTCGTTGTTAGATACGAATGTTTCTTTTTCTGCAGAGTCAAAATTAAATTTTGTCATTCTCGTTTCAAATTTATCAAAGGTTGCGCACGATATTGTAATTCCTTCATTTGTAGGGTACATTTTACCACTATTCTCAAATTCTTTATATTTTTGAATGTGAACGTTTAACTCACAGTCCTTATTCATTTGCACTTCGACAATCGTATCCTCCCCTAAGTCCCAATGGTATGGGGTAAAAACGTCAAAATACTGAAATATTCTACTAAATTCGCTGATTTCTGAAATTTCATAGTAAGATGTGTTGAGCGAAGTAGTCATTTTCAGGTTTAGAAGTATCCAAAAAGCAGGGTAAACAGATAGGTGATCAAGCAAATATACAGCAAGGTTTTAAGTAATTAAAAGAATAATCGTTTAAGTCAAAACTTTAAACAGTAAATTCATTATGGTGTACAAGCTTCTTATATTGCTATTCTTATCGTTGTAAAACAGGATGTTATTCTATAAATATCGTCATATCCTGTTTTATTAACTTGAAAATCTTAAAAAAAAAAAGTAACATTGTGTTAGGTTTCATTATTTATATTAATTGTACGGAGCCATCGTAGCGTAATTGGGAGCGCATTGGAAAGCTAGCCAAAAGGTTGACAGTTCGAATCCGAGCATAAACATAATGGTAAGTTAAACTTTCTTTTTTAAAGTATACAATTAAAAATTCTATTACAGTATCCTTAAACCTTACTTGGTAAGTTAAAATTTGCTGTATTATATAATTTATGTTACAAAATCTCTTGTATGCAAATTGGTAAGATACGCTTTGCTTTGCAAGTTTATAAAACCAACAAACCAACCAACCTTTTATAAGGTTATTTTATATGTTATAAATACATTCCAATGTGTTTGTAAGTTTAAACATTAAAGTTTATCGTAAAGCTTAAATTATTTTACAAAATTTATAATATCATTAGTACTGTATAGTAATAATCCAATATGTTCAGTCACGTGACACCTTTTCTTATATATCTTAAATCGCGTCTAATAAACATGGTCTCATGGTGTGTTCGTTTAAACCTACTGCAAATCAACACATCATGAGATCATTTTGTCAAGTTCGAGGTTCGAACCCCGCTTCATTTACATGTTTGTTAAAAGCTAATAATTTTTAACAAGGGAGTACGCTATTTCAAAGTGAAAGTTGTAGTCGAAATTTAATATTTTCTTAATTTCTGTGAAGGAAAAAAAAAATGTTTTAAAACGTATGCACGTCTTGTATTTTATTACAATCAGTTCACTTCGTATATGCATGCTTGTGTACGAAACAAATAGTTCACTGTGTGTCTGTCTGTCTGCCTACCTGCCTGCCTGCTTGTCTGTGTGCCTGCCTATCTGCCTATATGTCGGTTTATAACTATAATTATTTACATGTGTCACTTTAAAATTTTTGTTAAGTGCTACGCTATAACTAAATATTTCCATTGTAAGCAGTTTGGTAAGAAACTTTAAAATATTTTATTAAGTGCTATGCTTTAACTAAATATTTTCATTGTAAGCAGTTTGGTAAGAAACTTTAAAATATTTTATTAAGTGCTATGCTTTAACTAAATATTTTCATTGTAAGCAGTTTGCTAAGAAACTTTAAAATTATTTATTTAGCGTTATGTTAGAACTTAAATTTCTATTTCATATTCCTTTGCGAGCACTATGGTAACACATTTTTAAAATTATTTATTAAGTGCTATTCTATAACTATATATTTCCATTGTAAGCAGTGGTAAGTTACTTTATTTTACACCATGCTATAACTTAAATTTCCATTGTAAACAGTTTGGTAAGAAACTTTAAAATATTTTATTAAGTGCTATGCTTTAACTAAATATTTTCATTGTAAGCAGTATGATGAGATACTTTAGAATATTTTATTTTATACTATGCTATAACTTAAAATTCAGAAGCAGTCATTTTAAATTCCATAATTTTCATACTTACCGATAGAGGGCGACACCACTTTAAACTTTCTATCTCCTAAATTAAAAGCAAAAAAAAAAAAAAAAAAAAAAAAAAAAAAAAAAAAAAATTGGGGGGGGGGGGTAGGAGGGGGGGGGCAAGGGGATAGTAGTCGTACTCTACCATAGCCGATACCTCGTAATATCAGACAATTTTAATTTTTTTAAAATTAAGCCCCTCCTTAAAAAAATACCCCCCCCTACTATAACATGCTGCCCCCTCCTAAAACCCCCTCTCCTATAGCACACCCTTTCGCCCCACCCTCGATTTTAAGTTTGAATTTTATCATCGTAGTCTTTTACAACAATTTAGCACCGCCGCCGGACCGCAGCACCGCCTCATGGGGCAAAACCCCCCTTTTCCATCTACTGTTATATTTAAAACAAATCCAGATACAATAGATATACCATTTAGATACAATATTAAAAATAAGTTATATAACCAATCTATTTTCAAAAAGAATTCTTCAAACAAAAGTGAATTTCAAATGTGAAAATGTATAACAATTTGCTTTTATTTATTTATTACATTAAAATGGATTATTTCAATTCACTTTAAATGTATAGGCCTGCTAATTATTTCCCCTTTAATACGAATTTTTCTAAAAATATTTTTTTCTCTTTATTCGATGCAACTTTTAATACTTTGCTAAAAGGATTACATTATGAAGTAGCAAAATTAGAATGTCAAATGCCATTTATATTGTAATGAATCACATATATAGTTTTTTCTTTTTTTATGAATCCACAAGTTATTTTCCGGGTAGGGTGAAAGCTAAAAGCTCCCTAACGGAAACCTCTCTTCCTCCTCTCCTTACCTCTCCACACATATATATATATGTGTGTGTATGTGTTTATTAAAATATTCGTAGATACAGACATTCCTACTCATGCACGTATAGTACAAGAAAAAAAAAATCCGAAAGTAAGTCATAATTCTCGTTATAAAAGGCGTAGAATAAAGCTGTTTTCTACTAAGTTGTTTGTTAAATATTTTCTGTATTTCTGATATAGTCTCCTTGTCTCGAAATAGGCATTTTCAATACAAACTGCATAGTTTTATTTTTCAATTTGACTTGTGACACTTTATTTACCATCAAATATATATTTGCGCTGATTTATCTTGAATGTATGAGCTTTTCATCCTACTGTCTTCCAAGTTCCTTTACTGAGGTTATATGATTACAAATACAGATTCACCTCATGTAGCTCGGAATGTATGCACTGAATATATATAATATATATATATATATATATATATATATATATAATATATATATATACATAGATAGATAGATAGATAGATAGATAGATAGATAGATAGGTAGATAGACAGGTACATAAAATGAAATCACATGTGTGAAAAAGTAAGAAAGAAACAGTATAAAATTCAAATGAATTGATACTACAGAATAAAAACCAATAAGATGAAAATCAATAGATATATTGTGAAACAATTTCCGTATTTTTCCAGGTTTTTTTTTCTCTCCAAATGAAAGGGGTTTAGTGAATGTTTCAGAAAGTAGCTTATAGAAATTACAGAATATCCTTGAAAAAATGAAAAAAATGTGTTTAAAATATAGTCAAATTGTTATTTCAGTAAACGTGTGAGATTTAATTTTATTTATACACTATACGAAAAAAAAAAAAAAAAAAGAAGAAGAAGAAAAGAAAAAGAAGAAAAGAAAGAAAGAAAGAAGAGGAAGAAAGTTAAAAAAAGAGAAAAAGGGTATTGTGCTAGTACTATTTTTACATTTTAACGGAATTTTTGTGAAATTAAATTGTCATTTTTACAAAGCCTTATAGGGCTCCTTGTGACCAAGAGCGTAAAGGACGTTCATTTGTCACGGTGGCAGTACCGGGTTTAAATTCCGTTGTTTCCATTGCTCAGTGGCGCAGCCAGAATTCGGTTCTAGGGGGGGTTTTGAGTTTATAATAAAGATGGTCGCCGGTTATATGAATCATCGGTTAATGGAATCAGTCTTTTAAATGAATGAAATCATAATGCTTTTCTCCGGAATTACGTTGGTTATGATTCATTTAAACAGCGTTTACAATATTAGAAGCGCGATAAAATTAAAAATAGCTAAAAGAGGAACCACAACTAATTTATAAAATTTTAACGATAAATATACGAATCTCCATCATAAGCAAGAGGTCGTTGCAACATTACCAACAAATGAAATATAGTCTTTAAATTTGTGTACAGACCCCCTCAGGGCTCCGAAGTAGCGCGCTACAAGTAGCGAAACTACAGTAGCCGCTACTTTTTCCAGTAGTTTGTAGTGTAGCGCGCTACATTAAAAGAGTGTAGTGTAGCGAGTAGCGCGATACAAAATATCAGTAGTTTGTAGCGCGCATCGACGCTACTTTCGGAGGGAGGAAAAAAAGGTCCCAATCTTCAAATCACATGATTATAACTCGTTTCTTTCGTGCGAAATATGTTCTCTGCAACAATTTGCGAACGTCAGCGACAAATCTCATTTGCAGTGTCATATATTTCTCCATAGACGACGGGCACAGTCACAAATTAGCTGTCATTTTCACAGTTTGGGTGTCAGAAACTTCGTGTACTGTTATTTAAATCCATAGAAATCTTCTCAATATAATGTATTTTTATACGACTACGATTTTTTTTTTACCAAAATATAGTCATCTGGCTATGTTAAATCTTTATCTGACTAATTTCTTCTACCTTTTGCCTCCCACCCCCAGCAAGCAAAAAAATGTAAAATCCTTATTAAAAAAAGAAAAAGAATGGATTTATCTAAACATAAATCCTCTAAATTATCCCTAATCTCTCAAATTCATGCTTCCCCATAGTAGCATACAAAGGAGTTTAAAATATTTTTAAATCTTTATTTTTATACAAAAATAAAATCTTTCACTCATTTGTCTAATGACAACAAATAAAAATTATTTCCTTGTCCCCAAAATTTACGCTTCCCTTTTTGCCCCTCCTCCAGCATACAGTTTCAAATATTTAAAACTCTTTATTTTAAAAAAATGTCCACATTTGTTTCTACCTAATAATAATATATAAGTAACTATCTAAATTGTCCCCTAACTTCCCATAATTTACTCTTCTCCCCCCTCCCCCCCCCCTACAAGCATACAAATAAATAGAAAAATTTTAAGTTGTTTTTATTTCTATATAAAAAAAATCTTTTGCACATGTTACGTGTGTCTAGATCTAGAGGTGGCCGCTATTCAGAGATATAAGCGTTTTCAAATATATAAATTTTAGGAATTAAAAAGTGGCGCTAAATAGAGGTGGCCGCCTTTTGGAAGAAAAACCAGAATGGAGGTCTTATTGTACATAGATTTTTAACCTGAAAAAATATTTTGGACATTCTTTTGAAATTCCGGTCAACCCGACCCCTACCCGCTAGAGTCAAAACCCAACCCGAAACCGATCCGAACTCGAAATAATGAAATTCAACCGGATCCACAGTAAAAAAGTGGAAGTCAACCCGATCGGAATCCGACCCACAACAAAAAAAATCTAGAGCCGGGTCGGGTCGGGTGCGGGTAAACCGACCCGATGCAGGACTCTAAACGGTATAAAACTAAAAATCTAATCTTTAAATGTTTTTTAAAAATTAGTTGCGGTTTCAAAACTTCCATTTATAACGAAATACTATAAGAAGCAAAACGCTAAATAATCGTTTCCTGTCTTCCTGTCGATCACACAGTTTTTTTGCCATAACAAAATTAGAAGTATCAAGAATTAGAATTGTAACTATTCAGCAGAAATGTTTCAGCTGTGCAGGAGCATTCGTTATAACCATTATCGTACCAGTAGTTGAAAAAGTATGTTTATATTAACTTCCTGATACGAATTCTAAGATTAACAAAACAGACAGGCACGCATTTTGCTTTTGTGAAACTGTGATCTGCGGTTTATATAGACTTTTAATGTGAAAAAATATTTTGGACATTCTTTTAAAAAACCGGATCAACCCGAACCCGACCCGCAAGATTCAAAAAGCCAACCCGAACCCGAAAGAATGAAAGCCAACCCGACCCGCAACAAAAAAGTTGAAGTCAATCCGACCCGAACCCGAACCGCAACGGGAAAATATAGCCGATCCGAACGGCTGGTCGGGTCGGGGTAAAAGCGGGTAACCCGACCCGATGCAGGATTCTAAGCGCTACTGTGCTACATCACTCTCATAAATGTGTAAGATTATTACAATTTTTGTTTTCAAATTTCCTCTTTAAAAAAAATTCCAACACAATTAAAAAGGTTCTATGAATTTGCTTTGTTTGTCTGTCCGTGCTCTAACTCTCATAAATATACTCCGACTGCCATGAAAGTTTTATATGTTATTGAAGTTTACCATAGAATGTTCAGTATTGAAAATGAAATGTGTAGCATTTATATCTCGCTTACAGGGACGTTCAAAAGAATTCTGTTACATTATGGTCTATCGGGAAAAATAGTTTGCGGTGTATTTAATTAGCGATGATTACTAAAGTAGCGAAGTAGTGACTACTTTTGGAAAGTAGTTTGTAGTCGCTACTTTTAAAAATAAGTAGTTGTAGTTGTAGTTAACTACATTTTTTATAAAGTTGTTGTAGTTCGTTACAAACAAAAAGTAGTTTTTCCGAACCCTGGACCCCCTACGAAACAAATGATTCGAAAGAAACACCGATTGCAAAAATCTGCTCATAATCGAAAAATAGCTTTTTATAACTTTAAGTACTTTTTTTAAATTCTTACTTTTGCAAAGATTTTTTTCCTGGGTACGCACATAGCTTGGTCTTAGATATAACTGGGAGCAAAAAACGCAAAAAAAGCCACTTGAAACTGAGATAGACTTACAATGTGTATGTTTTTTTTTTCTCTGGAATTCGATGATCTGTTATTGTTTCGAACGTGGAACAAAGACAGAAATGCAATTAAAAAACAGACCACTGTATACTATATAACTCAAAGCGTATATGACCCATCTTTTACTATAAGACGTCTCGACAAAGTGACGCAGTTCAAAAATCAAGTTTTGACATAACCTATGCGTGTAATATGCGCTTTCACAGTTTTAAGTAGAATTTTCGCTGTTTAATTGAATCACATTGTTGAATAGAATTTGATTTAAGAAAGCGGTGGATTCTGCCAAGGCGGAAAGGCCAAAAACTTAATTTTAACTTTAGTTGTTTTGATTCATATAAGCGGCAATTATAGTAATTTTTTTAGCTCTGGGGGGGGGGGTTTAACCCCCAAACCCCCCCCCCCCCTTGGCTGCGCCACTGCCATTGCTCACACATAGTGTGGAGTTCCCTACTGTATTTATGTCTACCCGTGGATCATCTGTAACAAGGTTGTCACCTTGTGTATGGAAGAATGAATAAGAAGAAAAGGAAAAATTTGTGTCAAGATTTGTATGTGTTCTAAGATTATGTAAAATAAATATCATTCGAGACAACAGCCATAGCAGCTAAAGGTCAAAGTAACCACATCTATATTGTTTACAAAGTCTAAATGATTTATTTTTATATTATAAAATAATTCGGCATTTTGAAAGTACAGTTTGCATATTTGTATTAATTTATTTGACAGTTTAAAAATTAAAAAAAAAAAAAAAAAACCTACAGCTCCAGTGAACATGACAATTTAACTAAATTTATAGCACTGTTATTTAACAAGAATATTCTTGGTACCGATTATCTTTTAAGAATTTTTTCCTCTTCTCAAGTTTATGGGTCAGGCGTCAACTTTGCTGAATCTTTGCTTTGCTCGCTGGTATGCAGTGATGAATTCCAGGGCTGGCTCAGAGGGATTTCTCAGCGGAGCTTCGAAATGTCCCCCCGAAAGAATTGGGATTTTATTTTAATTAAGTGTCTAGAAGTACAATTTCCAACGGGAACGGTCGAAGCAAATGGATTAGACTTGACAGCCAAGCAGGGATGCAAGTTTTTCCTCTTTTTTTAATCAGAAAATCCGAATATACAGAAAATTCTGAAAGATTTTTTTTTCTTTATGTAATCACGAAATTTCTGTTATTAAACAAAGCAAAAATTTCTTTTCGGAATTTCTGAATTAAAAGAGAATTGAAACTGGCAACCCTGCAGCCAAGACTTGTCATTAAGCAAGTTATTTTCTTTGTGGGGTGAAGTTGCCGATGTCTTTCAGTCGCTTTCCGATGAACAGCCACGAGTTTCATCGATATATCAAAAGCTTTGGAACTACACTTTGGAAAAATGTGTCTGAAAGGTTTTAGTTGTCTGCAACTTAATTCATGCTTCCCAAAAGCGGGAGACTCTTTTACTAACTTACCCCGACTATCCAGCTATGACGTTCGAGGCATTCGAGACGTTCGAGATTTAGAAATGCAGAGATCATACCTACTCCTATTGGAGGATATTAAATACCTAAAATCCGCCTTAGTATACGTTCTAAAAATTGAGGCAGCCCAGCAAACCTCTCGCAGAAATGGTTACAATATTAGAACTGTCTCTGTACCAAATTCAAATTCTTGCTTCGATAAGTTCCAGGAAAATCGAGATCTCTCACATAGGATGGCCGCAGCTTAAAAAGAGATAGAAACAGGAAAAATCAATGTCACAATTACTGCAGAGAGAAAGCCATATAAGAAAAAATTGCCCAGAATGTCGGCGTGACCGTGACGGAAATACGAATTCGAATGTACTAGAATGTAACCGTCTGGCGGGGTGATGTAGATAGCATTACTTTGCAGGCGGAGCCAGTAACTTCAAACGTTGCCAGAAGCTAAAAACCCCATTTTATAGTTTTAAAAAAAATCTTCGCAGAGTAGCGGTGACAATGCACATTCTATTATAGATCATGTGAATACAATTCCCTGTCCTATGATCATCGACACAGAAGCCAATGTTGCTATCATTAGGACAGATGTGGCTCGAGATTTGGGAGAAGCACTTATCTGGACGTCGCCCTGTGATACATTTCAAACTGTGACGGGTGATGAAATTTAAGCTTACGGTAAAGTTAGATTTAACATCACTTTTGGGGATACCACTTACCATCATGTGGCATATGTAGTCGACATCAATGACCCTTTTATTCTAAGACTGAAATTCTTGAAAGAAAATAACTTTAAATTGTATTTCAAGAATAATAAACTTGAGATCCGCCTAAGTTAAATATGTTCATTAAATATGTTCATTAAATATGTTCATTAAATAATAGCAGGAACTGAAATCGTAATACCTCCAAGGACTGATACTTTAATTTCTGAAGCCCTTAATGAAAACAATTTTTTCCTCTTTTGCCTCATTGAATATCCAAACACTAATAATATCATAGGAGGAGTAGTGGTAGCTTCTTCCCTTGTCGACCTTTTGTGAAGTATCATTCCTGCGAGAGTCTCTAATGTGAACTAAAAGGTGAAGATTATCAAGAAAAGCGAGGTGTTAGCAACCTGTACTCCAATTATCTACATTAACAAACATGATCATTCAAAAACGTCTGACTCTTCTGACGTTTTAAAGAACTACTCCAGAGTGCAGAACTAAATGATGAACAGAGGCGTGCTGCAGAAAAATTAATTACCGAATTTAAATACCGATTTCCCGAACACATGAAGATGTTGGAAGAACTAAACAAACGGATCGTAGAATCGACACAGGAAATCTTGCATAAAACAATATCCATGAATACTACCATTTGCTAAGCAGGAAGAGATAGATAGACTGCTAAAAAATTCAACCTAACGACGTACGTCATCGAGCAATCGACTTCATGGGGCCTCTCCTATCATTTTAATGCGGAAGAAACACGGATCCACAAGGTTCTGCGTAGACTATCATTGGCTTAATGACATCGCAAAGAACGACATCTGCCCTTGCTTAGAATAGGTAACACATTGGAAACTTTTTCTGGACATGAATGGATGTCTACTTTGGATCTGGAGAGCTGCCACTAGCAAATAGAGATACATCCTGGCAACTGCGAGACGACTGCATTCACTACGGGAAAAGAACATTCGCAGCTCAAGGTTATGCCATTTGGATTGTGTAATACCTCTGCAACGTTTGAAAACCTGATGGAGATAGTGCTTAGAATATTCTCATGTGAAACCTGTTTGGTGTATTTAGATGATAACATCATCGTAGAAAGAATTTTTAAAGAGCATTTGAGAAACATGCATTCTGGTATTAAGAGAAGCTGAAGATGGCTAATCTGAAGTTAAACCCCTTGAAATTGGATTTGTTTCGTCTAGAAGTGAATTATCTCGGACATGTCATCTCTGCTGAAGGTATGCGAACAGATCCTGAAGAAATATATGCGGTTGTGAACTGGAATCACCTCGAAGATATCGATCAATTACGAATTTACCTGTGATTATGCACTTATTATAGAAGATTCGTGAAGGATTTTCAAACATTTATATACATCTTCAAAAGTTAACTAAAACTAATAAAATGTTTCTATGGACGGATGAGTGCGAATGCGATTTTAAGAAGCTGAAAGAGTCCTTGACATCAGCGACTGTCCAGACATAATAGTCAGCTTCATAAACCGTAAATTTTGGACAGAGATGCGAGTAATAAAGTGTCGGTATTGTTTTTTCAGAGGATATTTACAACAAAAAACATTCAACGTTACTGAAGTAAATGCCTATCCAAGCCGGAGAGTAATTATTGTGCCACCCAAAAATATTTACTGGGCATCGTGAAGGCCGTGCAATACTTTCATCATTAGCTCTACTGCAGAAAATTCCTGCTCCGAACTGAATTTGCTTCTTTAATCTGGCTTTTAAATGTTAAAAAATGCAGCGGGCCAGATATCCAGGTGGATACAACGTCTACAAGAATATGACTTTGGAATACGTCATTGGAAAGAAACTCTGCACGGAAATGCAGATACTTTGTCTAGAAAGCCCTGTACTAAAAGTTACCTGCTATACTGTTCAAAAGCCGAGAAAAAATACGACATTAGCCTCACATTGGCAGAGTAAGTTTCCTGCAATTCCCGCTCCTGTAGAAGGTTCCAGAGGCATCGCGTTCATTGGAGGAGAGCATATAAATAGAGTTTTCACAAGGCGGAGTAGTAGTTTTATCAGTCAACAATTCTTACGTAAATGGATTTCTATCAATTGAGACCGACTATTTTATTCCTGTGATTTTTTTTTTATTGATTACGCTGTTGCTGGTAGCTGTTCAGCTGTAAGATTGAAGACTGATACCTTTTAACACATTCACAAAATTGTTTTCATTGCAAAAAAATACGTAAAAATATGGAAATTATACTGTCAAATGACAGTTTTTTTACAATGTATATTTTATTAATACAGTCAATCTAACTTTCGTAAAGTTGTTAGGAGCGGAATAACGCTTGAATTTGTTTATAAAAACAGTTATTAATTATATAGCAAAGTACTGAGTTCGGACATTTTCTTTTCCTGAGCTCGTTTCTGCAGATCCAGAAGAAAGAAGGGGTGGGGACATCGTGAAATTTCACGGAGGAGAGGATTTTACGTTCCAGGCCATTAATTAGTAGAAAATTTGAAATCTTAATACTGTAAGCGGTCGGGAGGAGGGGGTCACTGTATGTCTGAATGATGATGAAATGCTCTATGATTATACGGCTTGTTTTATTTATTTATTTATTTTTTAAATACAATGTCAGTTATACGTTTTTTCAAATTATATTTTATTTTTTTCTTATTAGTATTAGTTTAGAATGAAAAAAAAAATTGTTTTCTGGGAATAAGTTTTTTAATGGTAGCGAACCGCAAAGGCATAACTTGAAGTCCATCTCATAAACTTGGAGAGAGTACCATAATGTACATGAGCGCAATATTTTCCTACTTGTTTTAATGAAGAATCGGCAACGCTATAGAATCCATACACACTAGAAATGCGTTCGGGCTCTTTTTTTCTGAGTCCGAACCCGATACTGAAAGTACACAGTAGAAAATTGTTAATAACATTTGCTGCGATAACATTTTTTTATTAAAAATTATCTTCCTTAAATTCAACTTAAGTGCCTTGCACTTTGCGGCCATGAGAAAGGCCCGTAAATTCACGGAATCCAAACATCTTCTCATCGAAAAATAAGTAAGTTCTCCACTCTGGAGGAACTTTAAAAGTTACGTCTTTCTTTTACACTTACTAATATAATAATGATGCACATACATGATACAGAACAAGTACAATAAAATTTACATGTGTAAGCAGATTGGCCGCCTCTTTGACCAATCAGAATTTCGTCCAATAAAATGAGAGAGAGAAAGAGATCTCTATACAAGTCCCATCTGCATGTTAAGCACCTCCTACTATCTGTTGGGTGGTCCTTGGGGTCACACGGGTGAGTGTTGTAAATCAGGACTATAAATTTAAGTGTTCCAGCATTGTACTATAACGTCAAGTCGACGACACGAAGTCTAGCCCCCTTAAATCCTTCTTTTGCTCTAGCCATCTTTTGCGTAAAAAAAAAAAAAAAAACACTTCGTGACGAATCACTGTTAAGTAGTCTTTGTTAATTACATTTTAATTGTTAATAAATAGTTCCCATAAGAGTATTGTTCTTCCTGACTGCATGAGTTTTTTTATATAATTTACGAAGTGCAGGATTGTTTTTAGATAAATAAAACTTTGTTCAGAGACAGGGGTTTTACGTTGAATTGCGTTATATAGGTACACAAAAATGTTAGGATGCTAAGGCAGGCATAAGCATCCCAACAACATTTTAAAATTATTTCAAAATTAATTTTCTCATTTGGTAAATCACTTCTAACGTAGAAATGTAATACTCCTAAATACTAATTCATGACACCGTTTCGTCCCTGCAAATCTGTTTAAAATAGCATTTTTTAAGTCATATCCATCCACTGCTAGAAATCTACAAAAGTCCAAATTCTTATTCTTTTAAACTATCATTGTACAAGTATGGAAAAAAGACATGAGTTCTGTTTTACAGTAATTTTGGAAAAGAACTTAAAACAGAAAGGCAAGGCTAGACAAGGGATATTCCACGGCTTCTTTATATTACTAACACTGACAGTGCAAAGTATTCAGAATTAGATAGACTATTTATCTTTAATCCCATCAATAACAATTCTATTCTTTTTCGAACAGATTATTAAAAGGTTGTAAAACATTAAGAAACTTTGAATTTTTTTTTTTTACAAATAGCAAGTTTTTTTTATTTTCCCAATTTGTGAGTAAATAATATTTTTTACTTTGAACCCGAGCCCGAAGACTGATATAAGTCGAGCCCAAAGCTGTTTTGGGTCTGGGCTCGATCTGAATCTGTCTCATCTCTAATACATGCACCATATCGCGCGTCTAATGTTTGTTTATCTAGAGTGCATCCATTTTTATTATTTTTGGCTTTTTCAATTTAATCAAATCTTTTCGAAAACACACCCTTCAGACGTTTTCTTCGTTTTTTCACCCTACTGTCTTCTAAATCCATTTACTGAGGTCATACGAGTACAAACACAGAGCCACCGCATATCGCTCGGAATGTAGTTTGAGATCTCTCTACGCTAAACGCATAGTTGTTATCTGTTCTGCCAAGCATGAAAAAGAATGTAGGAAATCATCAGACTGCGTTTAAAAAAATATAAACTGGCGTCTGTGAAACATTTTTCATGCAAAAAAAAGTAACTCTTTTTAAGTGTAGGCTTTCGTGTGTTAGAACTACAACGCGCAGAAAAATAAAAAGTAGAAATTATTCGAGATTTTAAACGACGCTTTGGATTGCTTTATTTTGTACAGATTATGATATATTAGCGCTTTGGAAATTGTTTATATTTCTAAAAAAATCTTTGTTAACTTCTTCAGAACTGATATTTTTCTGATTATGTAACAGTAATCTTCAAAAACTCCCGTTTCTCACGAGAAAGAAGTAAAGCAGAACTTCTTATTGTAAGGCTTTAATTTTTCTATCTCTTTATCCCAACTTTTCATTATAATGTAATATTTGTAATTCTAATAATTTTCAAACGTAATTTGTCATTTTACTTTTTAAAGTATCATACTCAGAAAAAATTATTAAAAAATCCACTTGAAATCACAATTACTTTATAATGTTGAGAAAAATATAATTTTTCTATGTGAAAGTAATGAGCTGTACTATTTTTTTACAACAGAAACAGTTTTGTAAATGCACAAAAATCAATATTGTATTGCTTTTTGTAAGGCTTTAATTTTTCTTTTAATTTATCCCGACATTTCATTATAATATAATATTGATAATTCTAATAATTTTCAAACGCAATTTGTCAGCTTACTTTTTATAGTAACATACTAAAAAAAAATTATTAAAAAATCCACTTGAAATCGCAACTATAATGTTGTGAAAAATAAAAAATTTTTCATGTGAAAGTAATGAACTATACTATTTTTTTTTAAAGAAAAATCGTTTCGTAAATGCATAAAAAATCAACATTCTATTTCTTATTGTAAGGCTTTAATTTTTCTTTCAATTTATCCCAACTTTTCATTATGATATAATATTGATAGTTCTAAACATTTTCAAACGCAATTTGTCAGTTTACTTTTTAAATAATCATACTCAGAAAAAAATGATTAAAAAATCCACTTGAAATCGTAATTAATTAATAATGTTGTGAAAAATATAATATTTCCATGTGCAAGTAATGAACTGTACTATTTTTTTTTTAAAGCAGTTTTGCAAATGCATAAAAAATCAATTGAGGCATTGACATGGAAAATGTAGTAAGTCACAAAAACCTATTCTTACAGGGGAAGCAAAAAACGGTTTTACACTGCTAAATTACAAAGTTTTATTCACAAAAAATAAGCATATGAGACTGTCCTTATGAGTCAGTCTCAGATAAGCATATGAGACTGACTTACTGCTCTTTCCATGCCATTGACACAACTTTTTACTACTTCTATTAAAAATCTTAAAATCGATTTTTCTTGACTTACTACCTATTCCATGTCAATGCCTCAATTGTTCTCGATAAAAAGCAGAACAAAGTTTATACAATAGTAAGTTACTGTTTTAAATTATTTCTATATAAAAACGTGTCAAATATGATAGGATTTCAATTAATTAATTTTAGCTATTGACTAAAGAATGGCTTAATGTAATAATGGATTTCAAAGTGAATTTCACTAAATTGGTCAGTTTGTAAAAAATAAGATATATTTTTATAGATTTTTAGAGCGTATATAATACAGCCTTTGATAAATGACTCACAATGACGTAAAAGCGGACTTCTTCAGTATATATACGTTAAAAATAGCGCATTTTTCAAGTATCAACTTTTGCGGCCAAAATGGAATAAACACAATCTTCAATAATGAAATTTAATGAAAAGTCCCGAGATCCCTGAAAATTGGAAATTTTCCCATAATCTACACGCATCCTATATATCTCTTTCTCACTTAATATAGCACACTTTTCACCAAAACGTTTCATCTTTATGACGCATTTTCAGATTTTTTTTATAAAAAATAAGATATATATTTCTATAGATTTTTAGAGCGTATATAATACAGCCTTTGATAAATGACTCACAATGACGTAAAAGCGGACTTCTTCAGTATATATACGTTAAAAATAGCGCATTTTTCAAGTATCAACTTTTGCGGCCAAAATGGAATAAACACAATCTTCAATAATGAAATTTAATGAAAAGTCCCGAGATCCCTGAAAATTGGAAATTTTCCCATAATCTACACGCATCCTATATATCTCTTTCTCACTTAATATAGCACACTTTTCACCAAAACGTTTCATCTTTATGACGCATTTTCAGATTTTTTTTATAAAAAATAAGATATATATTTCTATAGATTTTTAGAGCGTATATAATACAGCCTTTGATAAATGACTCACAATGACGTAAAAGCGGACTTCTTCAGTATATATACGTTAACAATAGCGCATTTTTCAAGTATCAACTTTTGCGGCTAAAATGGAAGAAACACAATCTTCAATAATGATGGAAAATTATTTAATGGAAATCATTATCATTTCATTTATCATCATTATCATTTCATTTATCATCATTATCATTTCATTTATCATCAATTCCATTATCATTTAATGGAAAATGCCGAGATCCACGAAGATTGGAAAAATTTCTATAACCTATACGCATCGTATATTTCTCTTTCTCTCTTAATATAGCACACTTTTCACCAAAACATTTAATCTTTATGACGCATTTTCAGATTTTTTATAAAAAAATAAGATATATATTTCTATAGATTTTTAGAGCGTATATAATACAGCCTTTGATGAATGACTCACAATGACGTAAAAGCGGACTTCATCAGTATATATACATTAAAAATAGCGCATTTTTCAAGTATCAACTTTTGCGGCCAAAATGGAAGAAACACAATCTTCAATAAAAGGTCATAATTTTTGACGCTATAAGCGAGTAAGAAAGAGAATGTGGTGAAAAGAAGAAGAAGAAAAAGAAAAAACAAAAAAACATTCGATGAATGAAACAAAAGGTTCATTGTTCCTACTACCCCATATCAAGTGATTCAAATGTCATATGCCGTCTTGATGGCGAATAGATGGGATGCTTCAGTGTTATTATTTCTATTCGTTTATTTTGCTCGAGGAAATGATAAGATGGAGCCATTTAGTCGGAAGCCTTTTACTCTAGAAATTGCAACTAATCCTATATATGTTTTTTTCTTTTTCATCAAAATGCATATAAATGATTTTAAATTAAAAGCTTTTTAAAAATTAAAAAAGAAGAAAAAAAATCCCTCACGACTCGGCCTACAGGCACAAGTAGGTTTCGAAGATGCAGACCGTGGGGCACCTGTTTCCTGGGAATTGCGGAAGAAATTACCTTTTTGCCATGATGCGGCAGTTAAAACTGCCCATTTCAAAACCTAACTTGTTTGCAGGCGGAGCCAGTAGGGATTTTTTTTTTCTATAAGGGTTGGTCTTACAAAAAACTTGTCAGTATAAAAGTTTTATATAATATTAAGAGGATTTATAATAAATCTAAGCGGATTTGATATCTTGTGAATGGACGAAGTTATGAATTTTTTTCTTCTGAACCCCCTCTTTACCCCCCCTTTGGGGCCATTTTTAGGGTTGTCATACATAATTTTTCGGCCCTTTTCCTAGCAGTAATAATAACTTTAAACGGATTCAATACGTATCATAATTGAGAATTATGGTTTTTTTTTTTTGTTTTCACAAAAGTCCCCCCTATCCCCCCCCCCCCCTGGTTCGATTTTGCCCATTAACGAACTTGACCGAGATTTTATGCCCCTTGATTTTATGTATCAGTTTGGAAGAGATTTGTGCAGAATTATTGAAGTTATCGTGTCCATAAAAAAGTGACATAGATTAGATAGATAAAGTTTTGAACTGGTGGTGGTTTTGGGTTCTGGGAGTCATAATCGGGATAGATTTGCAAAATTTTTTCAAAAATTTCAACTTAGGGGAGAATGTAATAGGTAGTATTTCTAAACGGTATGGAGAGGATAAATTATCCATATCATATTCTATATGCATAATATGTAGCACACTGTAAAACAAGAACGAAAAAACATGTATCAAGCATAGATTATGAAACACTTCCCAACAGATTCAAAATACTGTAACAAAACTTCACAGTGTAATATGGTGAAAGGTGATGTCTAAGTAAAACAAGTTCAAGGTAAAACCGGACGGGGAGGGAGTCCTACCTTTCGGCTTAATCTCAACTAGCACCGCCCTTCAGGTTTGTTTACCTAATTATTCTGAGCATTATTAAATTATACCTTGTGATATTGAGCAATAATTATATTATGTAATGCCGAAATACAAATTCTAAAAATACAAAATTCCAAAAATACAAATTCTGAAAATACAATTTACCAATCCTATTGAGCAGTACTAAATGCTACTATGTGATACTGAGCAATAATACTGCCATGCAATAATACTGTAAGATGTTGAAGTAGATAATAATAATGGATAGAAGTAAGTACTAAAGGAACAATAATGAATGAATAATTATACTAGAGTAAACAGTTATAAATTATGCAAAAAATACTAAAAACACTGTATGATGCCATTAAGAATAACTAAATTGTTAAGGTTAGAGTTTGTGTAGTGTATGTAAAGGTCCTTATGCATATTAGAAGTCCACTTCATCCTCAATCTCCACTAACTCCAAAGGAGGCAGCATGAATAAGTATTGATTGCCTTCTAGCAGAAACATACAATCTGTTATTTTCTGAAGCAGTTTTGGTTGTTTCAGCACGTAGGCAAACCAAGCTGACAGATTCAGTTGTGATGACTTTCTAATGTGATGGTGGGCAGTCAGGGTACAATCTTGGATATAATGTTACGAGGTACTTCTTTTTCCACAGGTGCATCTAGGTGACGATGCCTTGCCGAATTTATTGAGATATTGAGGAAATGAGCCATGGTTTGTAGCGAAGATGTAGTGCCGATTTTGAAGTTGAAGATCAACGCATAACACATTTGAAAGCCAATGAAAGCCCAGCTACCGCCAATAGTCGAAAAATTATCTGAATTCTTTTGCACAGCCCTATATCGGATCTATAGATTTATATATATACTACATAGTATTCTACAATTTACTTCAGTTATGAAACTCCTAGCACAGTTGAAATTTCCGCTACAGCTAATTCCGACCATAAACGGAAATGTACTCGAGATCTTTTGCGCAGCTCGATATAAGATCTGTAAAATATCTATACGCCAAGTGATATACAAACAAGAACGAAATTTCATATGTCAAGCATAGATTATGTAACACTTTCCAACAGTTCCAAAATAATTTTACAAATATTTACCGTTTAATAAGGTGAAAGAAGCTATCTAAGTAAACAATTTGGAAAACGTATAACCTATTTAAACGCATAACAAACACAATTTTAGGAATTACCAACAATATTAGGAAAGATATCCGAACTTTTTTGTGAGCCCTGTATATGGTCTATAGATTTGTATATAAGAATGCAAAATTTTAGTTCAGTTAAGAAACGCATAGCACGGGTTAAAATTTTCCTTCTGGAATTGCCGTCAATAAACGGAAATGTACTCGAAAACTTTTGTGTTGTCCTGTGTATGATATATAGAATTTATACACACCAAGTAATAGAAAAATGAGCCAAATTTAAAAACACGTTCAGCAACTGAAAACGGACTTCCAGCAATTATTGTTAACAGACAATAGCGAATTCTTTTGTGTGTCCCTGTAAATGAACGATGAATGCTATACACACAATATTCTATAGTAAGCCTCTTGTAATGCACCTTAGTGATATTATCAATTTCAATATGTTTGAGATAGTGAAACATTACTAAAACAAACCGCAAACAATTTTTCTCCATAGATCCTTTGAGTGTTCCTTTAAAACAATACGTCCTATGAACACCATATTCCGTAGTAAGTCTGTTGTAATGCACCTCAGTGATATATATCAAATTCAATATGCATTGAAATTGTATAATATCATTAAAATAAACCGCTAATAATTTTTTGCTATAGACCGTAATTCCTTTGAGTGTCTCTGTAAACAAACTATAAGTGCTACCACTTCGTTTTCTATGCCATAATAATCCTCAATAACATATATCAATTGCATGACAATCCGGACATATATTTGCGCCAGATAGAACACGGACAGACAGACTGACGGCAGACAGACGGAAGTCAGACAAACCGAATTCACAAATACTTTTCAACTATGTTGGAAAGTGTTAAAAATGAGTTAAATTAAAAGAACCACCACTAAAAACGTATTTCCAGCAGTTATTATTCATTTATTATTGATTGGCAGTATTGTACCTGAATTCTTTTGTGTGTCCCTGTAAATGAAAGATTAATTCTATTATGTACACCTTATACTATGCTAAGCATCTTGTAGTGCACCTTAGTTATATATATATATCGATTTCAATATGTTTGAAATGGTGTAACATTATTAAAGTACACCGCAAACGATTTTTCCCCATAGGCCGTATAAAACCTCAATAACATATATCAATTGAATTACAATCCGAGTATAATAACGCGAGTTAGAGCACGGACAGACAGACAGACAAACCGAATTCATAAACACTTTTTAACTGATGTTTGAAAGCGTTAAAAGGAAAAGAAAAAAGAAGGAATGGGAAGGATGACTTATCCAAATCGATATTCTATGTGCATAATATGAGCTGTTGATTTTAAAAGTGGGCCAAGTTCATTTTGAGGGAAAAAAAACAAAAATTAAAACTAAATCTTATTACAAATTAACATAAAATTAATATTTTTAACCAATTTACAATAAATATCTTTTATTACAGTATAAAGTTGTTACTAATAATTTATTGGGTCAACGGTATTTCAAATGCTTTGATATTGAAAATGAGGAAAGCCCACTTTTAATAGAAATATTTTTTTATGCTGCACATAGTATTAACAAACACAATCAAATAGGAATACTTTTAAAATTTACTCAGGAATACTTTTAAAATTTTCACTATCTAAATTAAGAAGTATAATTATGTACATACCACTTATTCCTGAATATTTTTTTCTTTTTTTTTTCCTCTCTCATTTTCCTATAAAATGTAATTTATTTTTTGTTTCATTGTAACTTTTCTTTAAAATATTGAAATAAAATAAATAAATATGTAAAGTAAAATATTCAATTTTTTGTTATTTAATTTACATTCCATTCAAAGAAAATCAGCCTTTTCAACACATCACGGCTTTTGAAAATGAGGCAAGTCCATCATTAGCGCATACAAAAACCATGATTTTTTTCAATTAACACTGATAACCTTTAATGCATATTATATTTACATAAAATAACACCCCAAAAAATATAAAATAAGCCTATTACTATACTTACGAATATTTTTAAGCCCATTCAAATGCAAACCATTAAATATCCAGCAATAACATAAAATGGACTTGCCCCACTTTCAAAATCGACGGCTCATATAGAGTATGTTAGTTGAAAAGATTGTTACAACTTTAACCCCTTGGGGACGAGCGACACGTATACGTGACGCATAAGATGCTCAGAGTCCTTCATTATTCCCACCAGTTAATTTTTACTGTAAACTTTGCCTTATTTAATCATAGCATTTCTGCGATTCAATTAGGCGCAAATTTCTGTTTTGAAAAACCGGGGGTAAAAGATTAAAAATTCTGTAAAGGACGCTCGTTTCGAAGGGGTTAAGGAGTGATAAAACACTGCTTATTTATATGAGATGTAATTTACCCAACTGGGTGAAAAGGTCCGGGATGTATAAGGGGAAGGGATCCCGGGATTCGAACCCGGGATCCCTTCGCTGAAGCTGCCAATGCTCTACCAATTGAGAAATCTCGAACGAATATGGCTGAACTAATTCACCCAGTTATTCTTAATGATCATAGCATCTAGTCTAAAATCTGAATCAGCACAACAGAATAAATCGCAGGTAACGGGAACTCCAGCCTGCCTTTGAGCCTACATCAGTCACGCGAAAGAACGCGCAAGCTAATGTTAAGTCTATGGGAAAGTTCTTGCGAGATTTCTCGCTCGCATTTTAATATTTTTAAATGATTTTTTTTGCATAGGATAGCCGAGGTCGATCTCTAACGTTGTTAGTTTTTACTTTTTGATTTTGGTTCCAGTTTTTTTTATATAAGGGTACTGTCACTTTCAGAACCGGTTCCGAAATTAGAAATATCCGCTTATAAAAAAAACTGTAACTAAAAAATAAAAAAAAAGTAAGAACTAAGGGATCGGCCTCAGCTATCCAATGCAAAAAAAAAATAAAAAAAAATAAAAAATAAAATAAAAATCATTTAAAAATATTAAAATGCGAGCGAGAAATCGCGCAAGAACCTTCCCATATAGACTTAACATTAGCTTGAGCGTTTCTTCGCGTGACTAGCGTAGGCTCGTAAATAAAACATTTCCAATCTAAAACAGTGATGTCAGATTCCTTGGAGATTCCAAGGAGTATCAGCACCTTATATAAAATCCATTCAGACTACAAAGTGAAACTACTGGCTTTACGAGTTCATTCTAGTTCAGTTTGATCGTAGACAATTTTTTTCTTAATCCACTTAGGATCCCCCACTAGTTAGATTGTTTCAGCTGTCTTGTGCGAAGGTTCCAAGTGGTTGCCTTCTGCCGCTATCTCAAAATCTGCCACTGTTGTTTGAACATTGTCTGCAGGTGTAACAACACTTTTGAGACTTTTTAAATCACTTTTACATTTTAATTGTTAAAACAATTGTGCATTTTTTAATCAAATGTACTAAAATAAAATAAAGGAATCATAAAAATAAAGTTTTAAAAATGCTAGAAAAATAGGAATAAAATGTCAGAAAACTGACATTTGGACAAAATACAGTGACCTCTCACTTATACGCGATACACTGAAATTATTTTTCAGCACCAGTTTTTTTAGGGTAATTTTCGCCTTATTCAATCGCAGAATTTATAAATCGAATTTTACTGTTTTAAAATAGTGTTATGAAAAAGTAATTACTGAACATCGCGCATAAGTGAAAGGTCACGGTATGGTTGAAAAAATTAAAAAAATTCACAATGTATATGTTATATACTAAATAATAATTATAAATATTTCTAAGGTATGCACTATTTTCAAGAAAATAATTCAATTATCTGAGAGATTGCAGAAATGCAGTCAGTTATGGAAGCTTATATATATATAAAAAATTCTGTAAATCGATAACAACTTTTAAAAAAAACCGTCGGAAAAAAATATTCGCTTACATTTATGAGTAAATCAATTTTGTTTGAGCGATTTCATTTTTTAATTAAATGTACTAAGATAACATAACGAAATCATTAAAAAATTTTAAAATGCTAGAAAAATAGGAATAAAATCTCAAAAGACTGATATTTGGCTAATATATGTCTGGAAAAAATATAAAAATTCACAATCTATATACTATTTACTAAATAATAAATATAAATCGTTCTACGGCACGCACTATTTTGTAGAAAATATTCGAAATTATACGAGACAGTGCATAAATACAATAAGTAATGGAAGCACACACACACACATATATATATATATATAACAAATCTGTAATTCGGTAAAAACTTTAAAAATAAACCATAAAAAAATATTCATTTATATTTATTAGTATAATCAATTTCGTTTAAATGATAACTGGGGAATATCTATGCAAAATTTTAATGTTATGCATACTTTTTTCTATTAGGTTGTTTCTAGTAGTTATAAACTTCATTTTGAGAAAATGTAAATCGTAACCAGGGGTCGATCCAGGCAAAATTTGGGGCCTATTTAGGGTCCCTTCACAAAAATGAATTTAATAAAATGGGTCCCTTCACAAAAATCAATTTGATAAAATGGGCCCCTTCACAAAATTCATTTTACTAAAATAGGCCCTTTCACAAAATTCTATTCTATAAAAACTTACTATTTATTATTTTGTGATGTTTCAAAATGTGTAATTTGTAAACAAACAACTTCACCAGAGAGGAAAACTTCAGCAAAAGGGTTTTAAAAAGTTTTTGTTTATAAATGCTTGGTTCAAATTTGATTAACAGGATTTCAACTTTCGTTAAAAAATGTTATTTTTCACAAAAATATAATAAATTTCACAAAAATAACCTTTCTTTTTCACAAAATGGGCCCTAAGAAAAAAACCTTGCATCGACCCCTGGTAACGTTGACATCAAATTTTAAAATGCAGTGACAATTACTTTCAAACGACCATCCTTTTGTTACTACATACGATAGAAACAACATTAAAACTGTTTTAAAAAGCTAAATGGTTGGACCTAATTCTTTTTGTAAAATTGAATATTTGATACTATGACTGAATGTGATGTTTCAAAGGTTATCTTAAGAATATTTTATCTTAAGTTATCTTAAGTTATCTTAAGTTATGTGGCAGGATATCTATCCTGCCACATAACTTAATTTAGATAGTATTCTTATACATATGGACTTCACACTTTCATAATCAATTGAATAATAATAAATAGTTAAGCATAACGCCATAACTTTATCGAAAAAAAAAGGGGGAAAACGTGTGCTTGACATGTTTTTTACTTAAGGCTGTCAGTGAATTTCCCGATTCCTTTCACTAATGTTACACCTATGGGCGTAGGATGTATACGTATATTTAAAATATCTCCTCGGGAAATGAATATTTTTAACTTCAGTTTTCTGTGTACACTTCTTAAAGGAAGTCACTTTTTTTTTTCTTAGTTATCGAAATATTTCTAAAATACGTGCTTAATTGAAAATTTTATGTGTTAAAATCTTAGCAAAGCTAAATAATATTTTAACACTTCACATAAAATTAAATATATGTTTTAGAAATATTTTGACAACTAAGAAGAAAAAGAGACATCTTTTAAGAAGTGTACATAGAAAACAGAAGTTAAAAATATAAATTTTCTGAGGAGATATTTGAAATATACGAGTGCATCCTACGCCCATGGGTTTAACATTAGCGAGGGAAATCGGGAAGTTCACTGAAGAACAGCCTTAACAGAATTCTTGATTTTTTAAAAATAATAATAAATAGGAATACAATAATATAATAAGATTATTTCCGTGAGAGCTGATTACAGCAATGGATTTATTAAATCGATTATAATTATTGGCAATTCTTTTTCGTAATACTATTATTTATTCATTTAAAAAAATCATATCTAAGAAAGCATTCTTTTTAAAATTAATTTATTACTTATTTACACTCAAAAAAATCCTGTTGATTTTACATAAAATTACTGACACTCTAGCTCACATTAACACTTGTTTACTATCCCCCCAAAAAACCCCTACGTTATTGCTGTCGATGTATCTGCGAGATCACATGACGTAATTTTCACATTTATACACTTTATACAGAGACAATTCGGGAAAAGTACTAATTAGTTACTAGAAGTGTATGTTAGATTTGCTTTTAATCACCCCTCCCCTCCCCACCCCCCCCCCCCAAAAAAAGGGAAAAAAGAATATAAATAGATTTTTTCAAAATATTTTTTAATTTGGCAATACATATATATCCTTGAATATAAAATTAACATTTTTTTAATCCTAATAATATTATAAATCTGATTGTGTGCAAATGTTAGGCTGAAGCCAGCGTCAAAATGGAGCATTTAATGATCCTGTATTTTTGCATATAGGATGATTATAACCCTCAAATTAACATAGGCTGGTTTTTGTTTATTTTATTCAAATATTTTTCTTAATAATTCCAAATTTCGTTATTTTCATAGAGAATAAATGGACATTTTTCCATAAAATTTAACCATTTTACTTTATCGTTGCTAGGGCTTTGATCGTTGCCAAAAATTAAAAACACGAAAAAATAATTTTTCCTCAACAATTAATTTTCAATTGAACGATTTTCACGTGAAAACTGAAAATTAAAAAGAATTCAAAAGAAGATGAATTTCCGTGATATTTGAAAAAAAATGTATGGAGTATTTGTTATTATACATGAAGTATGAATATCGGTTACATTAAAAAGATCTTTTTCTGTCAAAAACTACGTTATAATTAGAAGGAAAAATGAACAATAATTATATTATTAAAAATAGATTTCGCTTGGACCATGGAACTATGAAAAGGATTCTCCTCGGCTTGGACAAATATGACGTCATAAATAAAACATGTATTTTCAAATATTCGTAATAATACAAGGAGCATGAATATCAATGTATAATGAAAGTAGATAGATAATGGACGTAATATTTAAGATAAAAAACTGAAATATTTTTTATCGATACTGATTAATACCAGTTACATACAATTTTCCGCTAAAATTTACGTCCTGATTGCCAGAAAAAGAAAATTAACAAGAATTATGCCATTAAAAAGAGATTTCTCTGAGGAAAAAGTGACGTCATATTTGAAATAAAAGGGAAATTTTCAAATGTGTTTTACAAGGAGCGTGAATCAATTCCTTACATTAATAATACAAGGATCGGTAAGTTTAGAAAGTAGATGAGTTTCACGCCATATTTAAAACGAAAAATTAAAATATTTTTTTTTTTTTATCTATACCGATTATTAAGCATGAATATCAGTTACATACAGATGAGAGTTTTTTGCCAAAACCACATCATGATTATTAGGAAAAGAAAAATAAATACGAATCTATTATATTAAAATCTGACCGCCTGTTTGTATTTCGCAATTATTTCTTTCTAATTGTCGAACGCAACGCGATTTACTTATCATTGATCCGAGGATGTCATAAACTCTCAGAATTAAAAAAAATAATTTAAATTCAGAGTTTTTTTTTTTTGTTGTTGTTGTTTTCTTTTTTTTTTTTTTTTTGAAAATTTTAACGAAGTTTATCTAAAAATGGCAATTAAATTATTCCAATTTTGTGGATAAAAAAAAAAAGAAATAAAACGGATTAATACATTTTTTCTCATTAAAACGGAAAAATTTTTTTATTTTCAATTTGAATAGATGGTGAAAGAAAAAAAAAAAATCTTGATTACAGTAAAATTTTTGAAAAATAAAAACGTATTTTCACATATTCAAACTTCATGAATCAATTTATTCTGGAGAACAAAAATCGTCTGTCAACATATTTTCACTTAGAAATAAAGGTTTTTTTTTCAGTTATAGATTAAATCAAGGAGGCAAATTTAAGCTCCTTGCATTTAGGTCTACAATTATTGCTCACTATTCACAAGAATTGAATTTAATGAAAAAGAATATACTATTTCCATTATCTTTGAAGGATGGCTATTAAAACGTTTCACAAAGGCGTTAAAAGTAAAATGGTTTACCAGGTAAACTTGACATATGTTTTTTACACAATTCGCCGATTTCCACGATTTTATTTGGTCTGCCTTTTTTCATTGATTGCAGTTTCCTTTTCGTGATTATTCGTCACAAAATTTCACTTTTTAAAAACTTAGTTATGTCAAGGCCTCTATAACATAGAAATACTATTGTCTCCTATGGAATGTGATAAAGAGTTAGTTAATTATTTACGTTTCTAATTATCGGGAATGAAATATTTTGCTTAATTAATGCATTTATTCTTCTTTTAATGATACGTGAACGAAGTCACGGGTAACAGCTAGTAGTATATATGGTAAAGAAACCATATATATTCTTATCCAAATTAAAGTAAATTTATATTTAAATTATTTTGGCAAATAAATTTCCCATTTTCTTCATTATCGCATTTAATATATATTCCCGGCATTTAAAGACGCGCCTGTTTCCTTTCTCTGTTCAACGAAAATATATGTAGTCAAAATCATATATATTTTTATCAATTTATCGCTAACGTACTTTAATTTCCCTGCCAGTTATTGCTTTAAAAGAAATAACACGATGTATAAAATGTTTCTCTCATGGTCAAAATCTCATCTTCCTAAAAACTCTCAGCTGTCCTTTCAAAGAAGCCGCGGCGCCGTTGTTCTTCATATCAAGCATGCTATTTAATAAAATAAAGAGAATTGCAAAATGCCTTGCCCCGACCGTTCCCATAGCAACTTAACCATCAAACTTAGAATCATTTCCATTCTTAGCCAAAGTGTGCTGTATGCCAAATAATTACACCCTTCCTTATCGCCAATTTTAAATGTAACAATGTGAATGTTTTAAAGGTTCTACTAACCCATTTAAAAATTCACTCCTCTACACTCGAAAACGCAAATCACTTGGCGAGAATTCGTAACTAGTGCTTATGCATCTTTTATCAATCACTTCTGCTCTATGCTCATTCTCTAAACATCTAAGTTCAGCGTCTACATCGTCGCCCCCGGTCCACCCATTGGATTCCATTCGTTAATTTTCTTCTTAAAATTTCTCCTTATACCCTGTTCACATCGGACATTTAAGATATCTTAAACCGCTATTTTTGAGGTGGTACCCTCCCGGAATTGAATACCTGTCCACACCGCAAAACTCATCTAAGATAACTCACTGAACATCACTGTGACCGAGATCTGAACAAACATAGAATGTGCGCATGCGCATATGTTAAAGGCAACCTCAACAGCCAATCGGCCTCCAGACCCAATCAGAGTGAGTGGTACTGGCTGTATCTAGCAATATAAAGTTCGAACTCACTAAGTGAGTTTCTGGAATTCCCTGAGTGAGTTCGGTGGTCTAAGATATCTTAACTATCCGATCTGAACGTAGTATAAGACTGCTGACTGCTCCGAAGGACGTCCCCGTAAGATATCTCCATGAGAGACTTTCATCTTTACTTGACTCCTAAAAAGGGCTATTTCCTACCATCGCTCCGGCAAATCTGTCACCCTGTATGAAATCATCATGCGACTCCAGCAAATGTGGATAAATGAAGATGTGTTCTTAATAAAATACCAGATGTCTTCAGACAAGCTTATCTTTACTTTTGTGTGACGAGTCCTTTTTCTTCCGAAACCAGTTCCAGGATGACGAATATACGTTTTTGCGTGCCACTTCGTATTTGTACCAGATCACATGCCAAATTTTTACTGAATATATAATTCATTCCATCTATCTTTGAATGCTTTCCATCCCCTGTCCAAAAACATTCCCACAGTTGGAAAATTGGTTTAAATGTTAAATTATGAATGCCAATGTCTTTTTTATTGTAAAAAATTCTTTTAATAAGTAGTGAATATAATTGTATGAAACCGTGTTTAAAACAACAGTTGTTTAAAGTTAGGTTTTCCGGATCCGGACCTTAGGAAAAGCTTATATGCTTAGAAATATACATGTAAAATAACATTATAAAAGTACACAGGATTTCACAGGATGTTACATATTGTGTAAAGTTGGGTGAAAATTAAAATGAACAGCAAAATTGACGTTGAGACTCTTGATCTGTAGATTTACACACACATAATATATATGTGTGTGTGTGTGTAATTAAAATGAAATTACATGTGTGAAAATGAAAGGAAAGATAATACAAAAATTCAGTAAATTGAAAATGCAAAAATAAAAAACTATGAATATCTTATGGTTTCGTAAGAAGAGCTTCATAAGAATAATTCATAGTAAAGATATGTTGTTTCATCGAATATTATCAGCATTAAGCCTAAAAATGACACTATTAAGCTCCTCATAACATATCGAAAAACCAATAATTGATAGAAATTAAGATAACCAAGAAATAAATAAAACAAAAGAAGATAATAAAAGTAAACATATATAACAGAACTCACCAAGTAAAAAAATGTCAAAAGTGCAATCGAAATCCGATCGAATTCACGTGCCTTGAACAAGCAAGTTAGCATGTGAGATGTTGGAGAAAGAGTAAAAAATGATAAGGATTATAGAACGTGTGCTGCCATCTAGACATGGTATGAATAACTATTTATCGAAGTGTAGGCTAAAAGGTACAGTAACTTTGTAAAAAATTTATGAATGAAATTACATAATTAAATGTCTATGTAGAAGTGAAAAGAGGTATGAAGTTAAATAATGCTAAAGAAAATAATAATAGCAATATATTTATTTTGTTATTTTCTGCGGACACAGTGTTCCGAAAGTCGAGTCGAATCACTTCAGATTGTTTTTCTTTCTCTCCAGTATAGAAAAGATTCAAAACCAAACTTTTTCACTTGAAGCCGACATTCGAATTTATAGATCCACTCAGTTGTGGGAGTTTTAACTCTTTTCTTTCACGGTTGAGCCTTTTTTGACTTGGGCTAATGATCATCCAAATGCATTATTGTGTGAAGGGGAACGCGGAACTCCGTTCAAAGTTTCGGTACGTGATTATAATGGAGAACACTCAAACCTCAAAATAATATATTATTTCACTGAAGTACCGAAAATCCGGAACCGTCAACTGTCCCGTGAAATACCGTTAGCAGGACAGTTGACGATTTCAGTAAATGTGATTTTAGTGTTCTCCAATTCGACAATGCGTAACTTTCTGAAACAGTTACCAAATAATATATATATTTTTTTTCCTACATGCAAAATTTTTGGTATTCTTCAGGTAAAAAATAATTTAATAGAGATTCTAAATATTAGATGACTTGACTAATAGGATTCGATACCGGTTTAAACTATTAACCGAACTAACTATAAACCGAACTTTTAAACCGGTTCAAACCGGTTCCAAAATTGAAAATGTCCGTTTATTAAAAAACTGTAACCAAAATCAAAAAAGTAAAAACTAACAACGTTAGAGATCAACTTCAGTTATCCTATGTAAAAAGAAATCATTTAAAAATATTAAAATGCGAGCGAGAAATCGCGCAAGAACCTTCCCATAGACTTAACATTAGCTTGAGCGTATCTTCGCGTGACTAGTGTAGGCTCTTAATAACCAAAGTTACGTCAAAGTTACTTTTGAAATTAGTCGGATGTGCCAATCCCAAAACTTTCTTCTATCTCACACAGGTTTCGCATTACACTAAAAAAGAATCAGCATCAATTTATATCAAGGTCTAACTGAATCTAAAGTTTTATTAAATTCCGTGCATTAGTTCTTGAGATAGGCCTATTGCTAAAATCGTGTAAATCCTGCAAAATGTAGCATAGCAGCGCCACCTATTGGTAAATTTAGACCAACACCTAATCAACAACAACTTATGTCAACGTCTAACTGAATCTGAAGTTGGATAAAAATTCGTGCATTAGTTCTTGAGATATAGTTATCGTGAAAATCATAAAAAAAGTAGCACAGCAGGGCCACCTGTTGGGCTATTTACACCAAAACGTAATCAGCATCTATTTAATGTCAAGGTTTTAACAGAATCTGAAGTTTGATGAAATTCCGTGCATTAGTTCTTGAGGTATAGCTGTCGTAAAAATCATGAAAAAAGTGGTATAGCAGCACCACCTGTTGGGATATCTACACCAAAACGTAATCAGCGTCTATTTATGTCAAGATCTAACTGAATCTGAAGTTTTAATGAAATTAAGTGCATTAGTTCTTGAGATGAGCTATTGCGGAAATCACGAAAAATGCAGCATAGCAGCGCCACCTATGGGGCGATTTTCAACAAACACTAATCAAAACCAATTTATATCAAGGACAAACTGAATATAAAGTTTTATTACATTTCGTGCATTAGGTCTTGAGATAGGGCGCCCACAAAATTTTTGTCACATGCAGACAGACAGAGTCACAGAGTCACAGACAGGCATTTTCTATAAACAGTCAAATCGTGTTCAGGACTTCTAAAACGTATAAATCCGTCGAAAACCGGAAGTCGAAAATTTTCATGAATTCAATACGTTTTTCTTGTACAGGTAGAAGAAAGTAAAAAATTCCTTCAGGCCTGTACCGGGAGGAAAAGGTAGCTTTCATAGTCCATGCTTTTAAAAATTCAATTCATTTTACTCAAACACCCGAAGCTAAATTGCTTGGAACCCGATTATAGAAGATTCCATCCCGGTTTTCGATAACACTGAATTTGAATGCGCATTTCAGTATGAGAGTTAGAGCATAACAAAAATCAGATTGTTTCAAAATGTCAGCCAACTTGGAATTTCAAACCGCCATATATCTGCCATTTTTTAAGATAAAGTCAAAACAAAAAAAGTTTCGGAATTCTTGTATCACGATCTAACACTTAACGAAAACAACTTTTTCAATTAATAACTTTTTTTGAATTAAAAATTTTTTTAACTCACTGCCATTTTGAAGCAAGATGGCGCATGAAGCTGGCCAACGAACTCGGTGGAGACCTTGGTATGTTCTGTACACATGATCAGTTACATTCATATCGGCTCATAAATGCGAGAGTTACAGCATAACAAATATCAGATTGTTTCAAAATCCCAGCCACCCTATATTTTCAAACTGCCATATCTCAGCTATTTTATAAGATATAGCCAAAACAAAAAATATTCCAGAATCCTTGTATCACGTTCTAACACTTAACAGAAACAATTTTTTCAATGTATAATTTTTTGTACATGTTTTTGAATTTTTTAAAAAATTAAAATTTTTTAACTGGCCGCCATTTTGAAACAAGATGGCGGATGAAGCTGGCCAACGAGCTCGATCGAGACCTTGGTATGTCCTATATACATACTCAGTTGCATCCAAATTGGTTCATAAATAAGAAAGTTACAGCATGACATATATCAGATATATATCTGTGAATATATATATATATATAATATATGGATATACAGTGAAAATTCCATTTAACGAAGTCTCATCGTTACACTTAAAAATTTCTTTATGAAGAAAATTCGTTAAATAGAAATCAACTTAAATTCATGAAATTTTTCCTTCAGGTATGACAACAGGTATATTGGATTCAGAAGCACTTGATTCAGTTTCAATTATGAAACAGTCTTTTACAAAAGTTGTGTACGGTCGATGAAATCACGTCACATTCCCAAGTTTTGGTTCTAGCTGTCATCAGTTCTGATACACAGGTTCTCAAACTAATGTTTTCACTATATTCTCTTTTTTCTGTCTTTTTCTTTAATGTACTTCAAGATTTTTTATTATTCCTTATACTGGTGGCTGAAGTTTTGAAGTTGTATTAGCAGAAATAAAAAATAACTTTGATGTTCGATTTGCATTTTGAAGCACATTCTTGTGGATACACAAAGAAATTGTCTATGAGAAATAGAAGGTCAGAATGGTAACTGTCTGATATTTTTTGCTTCCATGCATCTGACGCTATTACGTCATTGCATCTTCTATAATCTACATCATTGAATGTAAAACAGAGATTTTGACCTCACCCAACTGTTAGCGTTGGAGTCTCGGTTTGAGAGAGTAATGATAACAAGTGTTTTTCTTAGTGTTAAAAAAAAATATATTTTATTTATCACCAAGCAAAAAGAAAATTATTTAAATATGTTCATTTTCGTACAATCCGCTGAAATAAATTCGCATATCTATCGCAACAGCAACCTCTTAGTTTGAATTACACGTACAAAAGTGGAATAAACTTCATTATATAGAATATATTTTTCGTAATGTGGAGATTAATTTACATGCTAATGGTGTTCAAAGTCAAAGTTCTGCAGAAAATTTCGTTAAGTAGAAAACTTTGTTAAATAGGGACATCGTTAAAGGGAAGTTCAACTGTATATAAATCAACATTTGAACGGAGGGTGGTTTGGGGGTCTGAGAGTCATGATCGGTGAAAATATACCAAAATTTTTTGGAAATGCTTTCCTCCGAACGATCAGGGCCTGATTAACGCACAGGCCAACTAGGCCACGGCCTTGGGCCCACCGATGATAGGGGCCCCAAAATGAGTAAAATGATTTAGAAAAAGTTTCTTAAAATCTAAGTTTTATGCAATTATTTTCTCAAAAACAAAACAAAAAGATTTTCCTTAACTTGGCAACTGTATCATAATATCTAATAATAATCCTCGAAAAAACTTCCAGCTACTATTTTTATTTGAGGGGCCCCATAGGACTTTAATCGGGCTCTGGCTGCAATAGGTAGCTTTTTGTAGTGAAAGCTCTCCAAAAATTATGTACAAAAGTAGTTTCGAATCTGCTCGGTCAGCTTATGAAAAAATCGAGCGCATTATCCGTTGAGTGGTATACGCTTTAAGCGGCCGGCGTCTTTAACATTAATTGTATAAATAGGAAATGGTGGGGGAAGCGAAATTGTCCTCATTAACCGGAGATACGTCTTAAGCGGAAATGTACTAACGAGCGTCCACTGCATTTCGAACGTTGCGTCAGTACACACGACAAAGTACGTGAAATAATTTTAATTATAACTTAGAAAAACATGTTGCAGAAATTTAAAACATTTACGGAAGTTTTAAGTAATTATTTTAAAGTAGGAATTTTGTTCAAAATTTATCGTTTTCTTTAAAAAAATATTTAAATGTAAAATTACACATTAAAGAACATTATATAAAATAACATTAACTTAAAATAACATTTAACTTAAAATAAAAAAAAATCAGGGGCATTAATATAAAAATAAAAAATACCTTAACGTTCCAAAATATCTATTTTTCGACTATACTTACTAAACGACACACTTTTCTTTTTCCAAAATAGTAATATGTTAGTAAATCTCTACTCAAATCCAAAGTAGCCATTTTCTGACACATTTAAGAAGTCATTTTTAACACTTTCCAACCTAGTTGCAAAGTGTTTATGACTTCGGTTTGTCTGCCGTCTGCCGTCTGCCGTCTGCTGTCTGCCGTCTGCCGTTTGTCCGTACTCTAACCGTAAATATGCTCGGATTGCCCTGCAATTTTTATATGTTATTGTCGTTATCTATAGCATGTTCCCTATTTCAACTGAAATGTGTAGCACTTATAGTTTTTTTACAGGGACACTCAAAAGAATTCCGTTACATTACGGTCTATGGGGAAAAATCATTTGCTGTTTATTTTAATGATGTCACGCAATTTCAAATACATTGTAATTGATATATATTACTAAGGTGCATTACAAGAAGCTTAATATGGAATATGGCGTGCATAGCACTTATAGTTACTTTACAGGGACAGTCAAAGGAATTCCGTTACATTACGTCTATAGAGAAAAATCGTTTGCGGTTTAATTAAATAATGTTTCACTATTTTAAACGCTTTGAAATTTATATATATCGCTAAGGTGCATTACAAAAGTACACACACTATAGAATATTGTGTGTGTAGCAGTCATCGTTCATTTACAGGGACACACAAAAGAATTCTCTACTGTCTGTTAACAATAATTCCTGGAAGTGCGTTTTAAGTTGCTGAACGCGATTTTAAATTGAACTCACTTTTTGTCTATTACTTGGGATGTATAAATTCTGTAGATCCTATACAGGGCAGCACAAAAGTTCGCGAACACATTTCCGTTTATTTACAGAAACTCCAGAAGGAGAATTTTTAACTGTGCTACGCGTTTCCTAACTAAACTAAAATTTAGCATCCTATATATACAAATCTATAGATCCTATACAGGGCGGAATAAAAGTATTCGGATATTTTTCCGAATATTGTATATGGTGGAAATATATGTTGGAAATTCCTGAAATTACGTTTTTAAATATGTTATGCATTTTCCAAATTGTTTACTTAGATGTAATCTTTCAGCTTATTAAGCGGTAATGGTTTGTAAAATTATTTTGGAAGAGTTGGAAAGTGTTACATAATCTATGCTTGACGCATGATTTTTCGTTCTTGTTTAATCTTAGACGCATGGAATTATCAAATGCTAATATTCAAAAGCGGTGAAATCAAGTAGCGCTTTACATTTTTCGACAAAGACAAAGAATCTTTCAAAATGATGTCAAAACTTTCCGGACGTGATAGCGCGAGAATAGTTCATACGAGACAGCACTCGCTTATAACTTAAGGTTTAATACAGGTTGTCACAAAGTTGCTTTAAAACTATGTATTCTGATTTTTTTTCATTACATAAGTAGATTGCGACCCTGGTTTCTCTCTATATTAAAATGAAAGCAACGATTATGAAATGTGCCAAACGATTTGGAAATGAACCAATGAAAATTTGCGTAGATCTTCCCGGCTTTTTTTTATTTTCTTTTCTTCTAGAAAATAGGGATTGCTGTGCGATACCGAACGGTATCGCGACGCGATTACGCTAGGAGGGGGGGGGGGGGGCGTAGCGAGTAGGGGGGCGGAGCCCCCTAGTTCTTATATGAAAATTGCATGTCTTGACATGTACTATCATCCCTTACAGTCTATTAGTTTCAGATACACTCTCAGAGCCGCAGAGTGAGTCTGCATGTCTCGGTTGTAATTCGGAATTAATAAATAAAATTGTTGAATAATTATACTTTAAAAGGTATTACATATTTGTTTAAAAAATAAATCTACCCTATATATAAAATCTTAATGAACCGATTTTGTAAAACGATTTTGAGTAACGACGAATATATGAATCGAAAACATGAAACGAATTTATGAAATGCTTAAATTCGCGGTTTCTAATATAATTTTGAATGAATGAATGAATGAATGAATGAATGAAATTGTATGAATGAAAGACAGATAGTCAGAAAAATAGACAGATAGAGAGACACATAGACAGACAGATATACAAACAGAGAGAGATATACAGAAAAAGGAAAAGAGACAGAGACAGACAAACAAAGAAAGAGATAGAGAGTGAGAGACAGACAGACACAAAAAAAGTCGCGGGGGGGGGGGTGATGCAAGAACGGAGCAGGGGGTAGAGATTAATCAATTGGCATAGAAAAAAATTGCGTTCGCGGTCATATACACATTTTAAGCTGCCCCTGACTTTTCGCCCTATAAACTACTGCAGATATACAGACAGACAGACAGAGACAGACAGACAGATAGAGAAAGAGAGAGAGACAAACATAGAGAGAGAGTGTGAGTGAGAGACAGACAGATAAACAGAAAAAGTCGGGGGAGGGTGGCGCAGGGGGTGGAGATTAATACATTTAAACAAAAAAAATACGCATTTTAAGCTACGACGTGAAACTCTAAAGCTGAAGCCCCTGACGTTTTGCCCTATACACTACTACTTATAATTTATTAATAAATGGAGAGTACTTTAATTTTTTTAATGCTATGTAATATATAACTATATACATAAATTATACTATTCAAGTTCTGACTTTTTAACCTTCTTACTTTTCAGTTATTTTAACTTGAAAATTTTAATAAAAAAGAGTGTCTCGGTCTACGTTTTTACCAATATACCAATTAATTGTAAAAAGCAGTACCCACAACGGGACTTTTAATGAAGCCGTCGGGCTCTGTACCGCACCCCGCCCTTCCCCTCCTCCACCACCACCACATCCTCTCTGCGGTCCTTCACATTGTATTACCAATTCTTTTCTTTTCTAAATATTCATTATGAAAATTTGAAAGAATTTGCTTTGAATGCATTCGTCATAGTGTCTTTTAAAAACTACAGAGTAGAGTAACTGTTTTAATTTGCGCAACGACATAGCCCTTGTGCGTACGTACTTCTTTTATGACAAACAGGAAATAAAAACAGAAGCAGCCTTGAAAGGACTTTGAAGGTCACACTATTCGCACGGTTGAAGTTAAGATGCGATGATTTAAAGAGCGGCATGTGAATCTTTAACAGACTAATTATTTTCTAGGGGATTTGTTGACCTACATGAGCATTTATGCAAAAATTTTCTAAAAAAGGTGATTTTGTTTGGACGACATTTTGCTTCCCATGGTCATATAATGAATTTAGTACTTATCTGATAAAGTCCGCCACAAAACAGAATGTTCTTTTCTATTTTTTATGTATTTTTTTATTTCAAGGGCACCATATTAACAATCTCTTAATGCATATTTCACTTTTATGTCTTAATTAACTTTAGTTTATAACATTTTCCAATATAGTTGTTAGCACTATCGCAAGATAGTTAGTTGAAAAGCGTTTATGAATTCGGTTTATTTGGCAGTCTGTCTGACGATCTCTTTGTCTTACATTACCTAAATCAGGTCTGTGAAGTTAGCCCCTTGACATTGCGGAATTTAAAAACCGGAAACAGCATATAGGTTTGAGCGTCGTTTGAGCGTGTTTGAGCGACAAAAATTTCCATTTCAGCGAAAAACAGAAAAAGGTTATAAGCCAAAATAAACTCAGGGGATCAATTTAATGTAAGTTACCCCCTCCCCGACTTTATAGAAGTTAATAATTGAAAACAGCATAAGTTTGAGCGCGTTTCAGCGAAAAAAAAAATTCGTTTGAGCGACATTATTTTCACAGTTATAAATATATTATTTTTTCCAGACAGCAAAAATCACAGTTTCTATACAACCTTTTAAATTAAGTATTTTGAAATTCTTAATATACCATATACTATAAAGAGTCAAAAGTAATCGTTTGAGTGTTAAAAAGTTTTGTTTCAGCGTTAATATTTTAAAACTTATAGAACATTCATTTCTCCATTGTACTAAAATCACAGTTTGTATTCAGCTTCCTAAATTAAATATTTTAAAATTCTGAATATACCACAAGTTTGAGAGTTAAAAAGTTTTGTTTCAACAGTAATATTTTCACAGTTATTAAGCATTCTTTTTTCCAACGGTTTAAAATTACAGATTGTATACAGCCCTTAAATTAAGTATTTTGAAATTCTGAATATTCTGAACCACTCTAACTCTGGTATACTCGGATTGCCCTGTATTTTTTATACATAATTTAAAATCACTATAGAATGTTCCCTATTAAAAAATGAAGTGTTTAGCATTTTACTTGGACACACAAAATAATTCCGTTACATTATGATCTATGGGAAAAAATCGTTTGCGGTTGTTTACGGTAATTCTAACATAATGACATACACAAGGGTCGGAAGTAGCGCGCTACAAGTAGCGAAAGTACTGTAGCTGCTACTTTTTACAGTAGTTTGTAATGTAGCGCGCTACATTTTGAATAATGTAGTGTAGCGAGTAGCGCGAAACAAAAATCTGGAGTTTGTAGCGAGAACCAACGCTACTTTTAACGCTACTTCAGGGGTGGGAAATGTATCATTCTGTAAATCACGTTGCCGAAATTTGCTTCTTTTGTGCAAAATTTCTTCTGCTCAACAATTTGCGAATCTCAGCTGCAACTTACAACAACGTATCGCATGAAGTGATAGATTTTCCCCATTGACACTTGCTGCTAAAATCAAGTACTAATCCACCAAATGAATTACTTTTCTTTCTGGCAACACTTGTCTATTTCCTCATTTTTAAGTCGTCATGTTTTAACGCCGGTTTCTTAATATTCGGAATTTCGTGATTTACAGATTTATTTATTATTTGCATCTAGAGTTTTTTTTCTGTAATATTCTAGATTATAATCTCTCTCATAATTTTGCTACGAAATTTAATGTGTGTATAAATTAACATTTTGGTGACAAACACAAAGCATTTTCTTGTGTGTTATTTGTTTTAATGCCCTCGATTATGTTGCATTTATTTAATTATATCCCGGCAGACACGATATAACGAGGGTCGCTTTATTAATTAATTCGTGTCTTCAATTTCTAGTGTAAATGGAACTCTTTGACAAAATTTGAAAGCAGCGAAGTAGTGACTACTTTTGAAAAGTAGTTTGTAGTCGCTACTTTTTTTAAAAAGTAGTTGTAGTTGTAGTTAACTACATTTTCGATAAAGTAGTTGTAGTTGTAGTTCACTACAATAAAAAAAAGTAGTTTTTCCGACCCCTGGACATGGATATGTTTTACTTAGATAGACTACAACATGATTTCTGCTGAAAAAAAAAAAAAAGCTTTTACAGTTCGTTTACAGGAACGCACAAGAAAATCCCGTTACATGATCATCTATGGGGAAAATGCATTTTCGGCGCATTTTAATGATGTTACGTGCTTTAAACGTAATGAAAATGCTATGGATTACTAAGGTGTTGGCGCACTTTTCTATAGATTATAGAGTGAATATCATTTATCGTTGATTTATTGAGACACTAAAAAAAAAATTAGGTTACAAGACGGACATTGGTCGATAATTGCTGGAACAGGGTGGCTAGTGGTCAGGGAAAAATACAGTTTAAAAAATGGTAATTACCAGTATATTCTTATAGAAAAATTCAAATTGATTATTTGATCGAAAAATCAACATAAATTTTTCTACAAGAATATACTGGTGTTTATCCCTTTTTTTGACTGTATTTTTCCCTGACCACTAGCCACCCTGTGGAAGTACATTTTCAACTGTGGTATATATTTTTAAACTTGACTAATTTTTAGCTTATTAAGTGGTGTATATAAATTCTTTAGATCACATATTGAACTGCTGTGGTGTAGCCAGGAAGGGGATCCAAATGCTCTGGATACCGGTAATAATGTAAAGTTGTCTTCACGTTGATTATCGCAGAAAGTTATCCAATTACATAAGTCAAAGAAAACTTTACAAAATAAGTGGCATCCAGAGTATCTCGACCCCCACCCTGGCTACGCCACTGCAGAACTGCAAGAAATAATTCAAACACATTACCGGAAATGAACAGCAACTGCAGAAAATGAAATTTTACCGCGTTATGTGTTTTTTTAACTGTTTATTTAGCTATCTCATTTTATTGTATGAAAAGAAAAGAAATTTCTTAACAATATTCTGTTAGTGTTGAAAGTGTTTCATAATCTATGCCGACTGCAAGATTTTTCGTTTTGTTTAGATATAGTGCGGGTATGCTTGGAAAATATGGAATAATTCATGTAAAAAAGTGTGATTTTTATTTCTCATTTAGTTATGAAGATAAAAAATTATATGGATTTTTTGTGAGTCCGAGGGAAAACGCGTATACGTGTGATGAGATGGAAATTGTCAAAATAAAAATTATTATAGTCTATATCAGCAACGTATTCAGATTTCATGGTAACTAATAGAGTCTTTTATGTAGGCAATAAATGATAAAATATTCATTTTTTTATGCGATACGATGCTATAGTTGATTATAGTTGATTATAGTTGATTATAGGTACAAAGTAATACCTTTGTACCTTAACAATATATCCAAATTTCATAACCTTCATTCCTTATTTTAATAAAAGGATAACAGATAAATCTGGGTGGAAAGGACAAATAACAAGACAGACAAACCGTTCATTTTTTAATCCCAATAAAATTTTTACAGAACAACTTTAAAAACGAATTTTCAAAGTTATCGTGTCCATATAAAGTGATATATATATATATAGAGAGAGAGAGAGAGAGTGAGAGATAGATAGATAGATAGATAGATAGATAAAGTTTTGAACTTTGGGTGGTTTTGGGGTTTTAGAGGTCATGATCTGAAAAAAATAAAAAATTCATAAATTCCAACATAGGGGAGAATGTAGTAGTATTTCTTACGAAATGCAGGGGCTGATTTACAAATTTGGGGGCTTTGAGCACATATGCTTTTGGGGGGGGGAGGGGGGGCTTGCGTCGATGCTTACAGCGGTCTTAGGTAAAAACAAATTTATCACTGAAAGTGGTAATTATTAAGATAACCAATACTGACTTAACCCTCTGACTGCTCAATTTTTTTTTCAAAATCCTTTCGATCAATATCTAATCGACATTTATCTCCTATACTATTACATATTTCAAATCATCCTGTATATGAAATATGTAGTAAATTTAACATTTTCATTTTCAACCTTTGACCGTGAAAATTTTAATACAAAATTACTTCAAAAATTGTAAATTATATAATTTTTTCTACAAATGTCTTGCCCGTGGAAATCGCGGGATAAGCAGTCAGAGGGTTAATAATTTTTTGTGACATTTAAAGAATTTATTTTATAAATTTTCTTCTTAATATTTTAGCAGTAAGAGTTTTTATAACATCCTCGTAATCAATCTTTAGTGTTCTGTCTCGCTAACGATTTTTCGAAATCGGTTCCGAAAGTGAAAGTATCCTAATAAAAAAAAAGAAAAAAAACCTGTAAACAAAATCGAAAAAGTAAAAACGGCCTTTGTATAGATTGACCTCAACTATCCAATTGAAAAAAAAAATCTTTTTAAAAATATTGAAAGGCAAACGAGATATTAAAAAAAAATCTCCCATAGAATTAATATTAGCGAGCGGGTGTTTTCGCGTCAGTGAAGTAGTTATTTTTAAATGATAAAAATGCAGAGATTTTCCCATATTAATATTGTTTTTTAATAGTTAAAACTTCATCAGATTTTGGCCAATAATTGAAAAATCTTCAGTAGCATATGGGGGTACCTGAAAATCGAGGCCCCTGGGCCCGTGCCCCGAAAAAAATGTAGGAAAGCAGTGCAACCTGTTGGGCGATTTACACAAAAAACTAATCAGCATCAATTTATGTCAAGATCTAATTGAATATGAAACTTGATTAATCTCCGTGCATTAGTACTTGCGTTAGAGCGCCCACAAAATGTGTGTTACATACAGCAAACACATACTCAGACAAATTGACGGATATAGATTTTCTAAAAACAGTTTAACTCTTAAATGCCTAGTGTATCAAATTTGCAACAATTTTTATTTAACTTTAAATAAATAAATCAAGTTATATCGAAATATTAATCCTGTAAAAATCACATAAATATGCTACTAAATAAAGTTAAAAATATATCCTAAAATTTCTGGTGTCTAATCCTTAACCCTTCAATGCATGAATTTTTCTTTTAGAATTGTGGTTTTTTTTTTTTTTTTTTACTTATATTAAAGATTAGACACCAGAAATTTTAAGACATATTTTTAACTTTATTTAGTAGCATAATTATGTGATTTTTACAGTATTAATATTTCGATATAAATATATTGGCTGCGAAGAACTTGATTTATTTATTAAAAGTTAAATAAAAAGTGTTGCACATTTGATACACTTAGGCCTTTAAGGGTTAATCATGATAAGGACCTTCTAAAACGTATAAATCCGTCGAAAACCGGAAGTCGAAATTTTCCATGAATCTAATATCGTGTAAAGATAAAAGTAAGTAAAAACAGGCATATATGCGTTTCATCTGTGTTTGGGAGCTCAGGGAGGACATTTCCAGCACCTCCTCCAGCACCCCATTTCATAACAATTACAGGTATGACATGTAATTGCTAATATTTTTTATTTATTATTATTTATTATTATTTATTTGCCCTCTTTTAATACTTTTCCTAAAGTCAAGATTTTCCGGGATTATCACTGCGAAAAAAAATTGCTGATTTTACAGTATAATATTGGCATCCCTATATTATACTGTAATACTGGCAGCTGGGGTGCCAGTTTAGTGGGAGTGAAATACTCTACTATTAATTCATCCTAATACTCACATGTGGAGGAACTTCGGCTATTATGGTATACCATTTACATTTGAGGCAATATTACATCTCGATACTGAATTAAAACCCGAATATTGAATGCAATCACAAACTTCAACAATTTGTGATTAGTTATTTGTAGGCAAAAATAATTTTACAGAATTTCATTACATGCAAACAAATAATAATGATGAAAAGCTTTTTTGGAGGATATTATGAGATAGTCGAGAAATATATAATAGGGAATTAAAAACGAACATAATTTGGCAAAAAAACAGATGTATCAAGAGAGCATGATCAAAATATAGTGTCTAGATCAGCCAATATACTTCAGTTCATACTTCAGATTAACACAAATCACAAATATAAGGATCTGTCTTTGCGTCACCATAATCATGGAGTATCATGAGATGAGATATTGATATTCCATACTACCCGACATCGCCGGTTTGGGAAAAAATTACTCTATGTTTATTAGTGTGAATCGCGAGCTAACAAACGAATTTTACATCATAAACTGCTAGTCTTTCGGTGTACATTATGCTTAATTTCAATGTAAAATATTACTTCTAATAATGAATAAAAAAAATTATTGAAAAATTATATCCTGAAACTTTTGAAAGACGAAAAACAAATATTTATTCACACAACGCGCCCTGACGCCGACCGACGAACTGCGCGTTCTGGGGGCATTTTGGAAACGGTCTTTAGTAGTTTATGATATTGCCGCTTGCTGGCAGCACTTTACTAAATAGAAACTATTCCATATTACACAACTGTTGCATAACACCCGAAGTTCATCTGTATTCATCCGCGTCCCTAGCGATAGCGAGGCCCTGCGCAATTAACTTTTAACGATTCTAAACTAATCAATCATCTCAACCCTTTCCTGTACCACAATCACTTTTTGAAAAAAACTCACATGGCATACGTATGCGCGTGGACAGGAACAAGGATATTCGTATAGTACAAAAGGAAATCTTGATTAAACTACAAAATATTCAACGTAATGGTAAAACAACCTTAACTTTTACCTATACATAAAAGTAAATCTTATCACATTGATTATTGAAATAATAGGTACCGTTTATCCAGAATCCCCAACAGCACTTTCCTCTTGACAGTTCGTCATCAAAATAAACAAGAAAGAAAAATCATGCCTTACGCGTTGATTATGAAACCTTTTCCAACACTTCCAGAATACTGTAACGAAACTTCATCATTTAATAAAGTAAAAGAAGATACTGAAATAAACAATTAAGAAAACGCATAGTACAGTCGGACATCTTACTTTCACCAATTAACGCACCCATATTTGGTAAGGTATTCGAACTATTTTGAGCAACCCTCTATAAGTTCTATACATTTTTACACACCACAAAAACACACGTTCAGCAATTACCATTGATAGACGGCAATATATCCAGTTTTTTGTGTAATTCTGTATATGAATTCATTTCTGTTCTACAAACATATCTATGCTGCGGAAAATGCATAAAACATTAAAAAATACCTCTAAGCAATTTACGCCTATGGACAATAACACTTATGATTTTTTTTTTTGTGCAGCCCTGTACAGAGCTATTAGACTTTATACACACCACGCAATGTATTAAAATTTGGTTAAGCTTAAAAACTGCATATGGAAACACTCTTCCAGTGATTATGGCTCATAGACATTTCTTCTTCGGTTTGGTACTAGAGTTCTGCATCGGGTCTGATTACCCCGACCCGCGGTTCGGGTCGGGTCGTGTTGGCGCTATACTTTTTCGTTGCAGTTCGGGTTCGAGTCGGGTTGACTTTTACTTTTTTGCTTCGGGTCACGTTGACTTTAATTGTTTCGGTTTCGGGTTGGGTTTTGACTCTTGTGGGTCGGATGCGCGTTGACCCACTTTTCAAAAGAATGTGCACAATATATTTTTTTTCAGATTAAAAAATATATACAATAATACCTCTATAATGGACACTCCCGAAAAGCTGACGTCTCTAAATAGCGAACACTTTTTCCAATTCCTAACAATTATATATTTGTACGCTCGCTTATACTTTGGAATAGTGGGCACCTTCAAATCTACGCCCACGTAGCATGCGTATGTGTGCATAAACTATACGATATATGTGTTTTTGCGTGTATCATAAACGAAATGTAGATAATGTTTTTCATATTCTGAGAAAAGAATTTTTTTTATTTTTTCTCATGCAGCAAATGGAATATATGCTCATTCATATTCAAATAAGTATTCATTTTCATCTGAAACATAGTTCTGTTCAAACTTTTTGTGAAAATCTCAACAATTCGATTTGTAAAAAACCTAAATATGACCCGGAATAATTATTCTAGCGTGAACCCGACACGCAGAATGAAAATTAGAGTCATCCTGACCCGAAAGGAAAATTAGAAACAACCCAACCCGATGCAGGACTTTATTTAACGACCCCGCGGTGTCCGCTATTCAGAGGTTTCATTATATTTGAATATTAAAGAATATAGATTTGTTCATTTTTCTATATAAAATTCAAAATTTGTATTAGAGATATAATTGTACATTACTTTTTATAATAGCATTAAAACATGATTTATTGTCCTTTCATTGCGGGTTTGGATCGGGTTGCGGGTCGAGGAAATTTTTTTGTCTGGTTAAGGTCGGGTTGCGGGTTGACTTCAAACGGAATTTGCGGTTTCGAACAAGACTCTAGTTGGTACTTTGGGTACATGTGTGTTAAGATGGCGCTGTACATTCCTATGTTTCAGATAATACATATTTTCATTTTGGCCTGTTTAATTAATTTCAGACACTTAATTCTGATTTATTTTTTGACATCCCTTATACCAGAAAGTTAAAAACCAAAAGTAAATGATGCCAGTAGCTTGTTGTATTTCATCAATTAAATAACTGAAATTTGATAAATTGAAGTTTTAAAAAATAAAAATGCTATTACCGGTTCAGTTCCGGAGCACAAAAATCATTAAGTGTCAATTCCGGGACTGAAAAACAAATTAAGTTCAATTTCGGTATTCCTTCCATGGGAAATAACTGTTTTTCCGGTTTTCGGTTCGGTTTCGATTCGATTTCTTCGTGTATTAGGTAGAAGTGTTTTGAAGCGGCGATTTTAAAATATCTACAGTATTATTTTCTCATTCGCATGAAAAATCTTAGTTATAACTGACAACCGTACATGTAAAAGTACACTGCACTATGTAAAATATGTTTGAAACGTACTCTCATATTAAAAAGGAAAGCGCATTTTTAAATAAGCTGCGTCAGTTTTTGATAAAGGTATTTTGATATCTATTACTGTCTCAGAAAAAATACTGGCTTTCGTCCAGCCACTTGATCACGAACTCATTTTCTGAAAATCTTCAATGGATTGCGGTATGACGTAGTTAATCACTTTCTCTTTCATCGTCTTTAATTAAGGTAAAATTCAATAAAAGAAGGATTATATAAATTCCATTGAATGCGCAGTAAAACAATAATTGATATCACAATGAATTCATTGAATATTAAAGTTTGTTGCAGTGTTTATTTGCAGAAACGAAATGTTAATGACACTTGCCATTTTTTTTCATTTTCAGACCCGTCAATTTAAGTAAAATTCTATAAAAGTAGAGTTTTATAAACCCATTAAATGCGTAGTAAAATAATTCATTATTAATACAATAGTGAACTCACTAAACATTAAAGTTTTACGTATTCTTTATTTACAGGACCCAGATGTTAATGACATTTGCCATTTTTTTCATTTTGAGACCCTTTAATTTAGGCAAAATTCTACAAAAGTATAGTGTTTTATAAACCCATTAAATACGTAGTTAAATAATACATTATTATTACAAAAATGAACTCACTAAATATTAAAGTTTTACGTATTATTTATTTACAGGACCCAGGTGTCAATGATATTTGCCTTTTTTTTTTCATTTTGGAACCTTTTAGTTTAGGCAAATTTTCAGGGTTTCATGAACTCCATTGAGTGCGTAGTAAAACAATAATTGATATCCTAATGATTTCATTGAATATTAAAGTTTGTTGCAGTATTTAGTTGCAGAAACCAAATGTTAATGACATTTGCCATTTTTTTTTTCATTTTCTGACCCTTTAATTTAGGCAAAATTCTATAAAAGTAGTGTTTTATAAACCCATTAAATGCGTAGTAAAATAATACATTATTATACAATAATGAACTCACTAAACATTAAAGTTTTACGTATTCTTTATTTACAGGACCCAGATGTTAATGATATTTGCCATTTTTTGCATTTTGGAATCTTTTAGTTTAGGCAAATTCCAAGGCTTTCATGAACTTCATTGAATGCGTCTTAAAACAATAATTAATATCACAATGAATTCATTGAATATTAAAGTTTGTCGCACTGTTTATTTGAAAATCTAGATGTTAATGTCATTTGCCATTTTCTGTATTTTGAAACCTTTTAATTTAGGCAAAATTTTATGGAATTAATGCTTTATAAATCTCATTGAATGCGTATTAAAATAACAGATTATTGATACGGTAATGAATTCACTGAATATAAAAATGTGTTGCACTATTCATTTGCAGGACCTAGATGTTAATGACATCAAGTAGTGACATGATGTCATTAAGTAGTATCAAAGTCCCTTATATTATTTATTTACAGAACCCAAATATTAATGACATTTGCCAAATTTTGCATTTGGGAATATTTTAATTTAGTCAAAATTCTATAAAGTTTCTAAGAGTTCTAGAAACCCAATTCTAAAGGGATTTATGAATTTATGAACTCCACTGAATGCGTAGTAAAATAATAATTTATATCACAATGAATTCATTGAATATATTAAAGTTTGTTGGATTGTTTATTTTGCAGGATGTTAATGTCGTTTGTCATTTAATTTTCAGATCTTTTAATTTAGTCAAAATTATATAGAAGTATATATACTTTTTAAACCCCATTCAATGTGTAATAAAGTAAAAGATTATTGATATAATAATGAATTCACTAAGTATTAAAGATTTACGTATTTTTTAATTGCAGAACTCAGATGTTAATAGAATTTGCCATTTTTGCATTTTAAAACCTTTTAATTGAGGTAAAATTCTATAAAACTATTTTTTTTAATAAATCACAGTGAATCGTAGCAAAATAACATATTATTGATACAATAATGAATTCACCAAATATTAAAGTTCGTTTCACTGTTTATTTCGAGAACACATATGTTAATGACATTTTCCATTTTTTTGCATTTTGGAACCTTTCAGTTTAGACAAAATTCTATAAGACTATTATAAACTCCATTGAATGCATAGTAAAATAATACATTACTGATGTCAGAATGAATTCATTAAGTATTAAAGTTCCTTGTATTGTTTATTTGCATTACCCAGATGTTAATAACGTTTGGCAATTTTTGCAATTTGTGAAATTTAATGGCTATATATTTAAAAATAATTTGTAAGAGTTTTTTGGTCCTTCTTCGCATTTCAGTTTTTATTTTCTTTCTTTTTTTTTAAACAACATATTTAAAAGATTATATTATCTTATTATAAGTAATGCAAAAAGATTTTCTAAAGATTCTAAAGTTTCTAAAGATTCCAACTATGGTTTCTAGACAATCACATATAATCTCTCAAAAACAAGTCATTCATGAAACTTTGTTTAAACTTTCTTTAGTGGATAATGGCTATTCAGTTATACTGTCCAGCATTGCTGCTTCTTCAAGCTGATTCTATATCCCAGGTCTGCACTCTCAATGGGTATATAGTTCGGAAGATAGTTGTTAGTATAACTGAGTGTTATAAATATAAATATTATACTTAGCTTTATTTTAATATGTGAAGTATACGTAAATTTTAATAGAATTAATGTAGGAAACTTCTTTCAAACGTATTCTTTGACATTATACGGACATTTTTATAAATTTTTTATTGCATTATATATTAGAGCTTTGGTAAAACATTTCTGGGTTAAAAACCTCCAATCCCTGTTTACTAATGATTAGATTAAAAACTCTTAAAAGTCCACATTCTCAAATGAAATTCATTGCTCGAATTTAAAGTTTAAAAACAGTCCTTGACATATCATAGATTTCCTTTTACATTAATATTAATATAATGACAGATTCTATTGATGATTGATTGCCTGATTTTGAACTGTCAATATAAGTCTGATATCCATAAACAATTTGGGTCAAAGATACTAAACAGCAAAAGCAAAAGTATTGCTATAGAAAACTCCAATTCCTATCTCCGATATGAAAAAGTAACAAGCGATTTTAGAACCAATGAACTTTATAATGAGTCGTTTCTCGGTCTCTCCCACCTCTGATATCTTGAAAGTTCTATTTGCATTTCAGTCATGTTTTTGAAAATTTTAGACAAATCGCGAGCTTTTAAGAATGATTCATCGGCCTCGAACTAAGTTCGACAACACTTAACTGATAACATTTACGAATTTTTCATTAATAAAAGTCATTTCAGTATTTCAAAGTGTTTTCTTTAGATTGGCAGTTGACAGTTTAATTAAGTTCCTTTGTAATTAATAGAATTACATTGAGCTTATTGATATATTAGCTATTAAATGAAAGAAAAACGAGAAAAAAATTAAATCAATTAAAGTTATAATAATTTAAAAATTCAAGAAAAAAAAAAGAGGAATAAACAAAAATGAGAATTACAAATATCTGCACTTACAAGTTTTTTTTTCTGAGACTATGAAAACCGAGAATATAGAATGCACTGCGTGATACATATGGCTGTGTTGATTTACTGGAACAAAGAAACAATCAGGGCCGAACGCCTCTTTAAAAAGCTACAGATTTAAAAAATAAATTAAAGGCTTTCAATTTTGTTCCGAAGTTGGAGAAACAGCTAGTCTTTCAATCTGTGTTCGTTATTAGTTTTAGCGATGAAAAACCTTTGGAGCCATGTTGGTGTAATCCTAAAAACCTGGGGCCATAAGCTATAGGCAGATGCAGGGGTCGTAAAAACTACTTTTGTATTGTAGTGAACTACAACTACAACTACTTGATCGAAAATGTAGTTAACTACAACTACTTGTTTTAAAAAGTAGCGACTACAAACTACTTTTAAAAAATAGTCACTACTTCGCTACTTTCAGATTTTATCAAAGGGTTCAATTTACACTAGAAATTGAAGACACGGATTAAGTAATAAAGCGACCCCTCGTTATATCGCGTCTAGCGGGTAAGGCTCCTGCACTGTCCAAATTTCATAGCAAAATTAATAGAGATATTGTAATCTAGAAAATTGCAGAAAAACAACTCTAAATTGCAAGTAATAAATAGAATTTTAAATAAAACAACTCCGAATAACAAGAAACCCGATGTTAAAACATGAATAACACCTAGTAACGAGTAAAGGAACAAGTATTGACAAGAAAAAAAATTCCTTTGGTGGGTTAGTATTTGATTATAGCAGCAAGTGTCAATGGAAAAAGCCGATGACTTCATGCGATGCGTTGCTATACACTTCAGCTGAGATTTGCCGCTGAGATTCTCAAATTATTGAGCAGAACAAATTTTGCACAAAAGAAAGAAGTTTCGACCACGTCATTTTCAGAATGGAACTTTTTCCCTTTCCCCCCGAAGTAGCGTTAAAAGTAGAGCAGTTTTCGCTACAAACTACTGATTTTTTGTATTGCTCTACACGTTGCACTACATTTTTCAAAATGTAGCTCGCTACACTACAAACTACTGTAAAAAGTACGACTACTGTAATTTCGCTACTTGCAGTGCGATACTTCCGATCCGTGGGCAAATGTGATAGAGGTATAGGAGCTTTAGAGGTAGCTTTACGTGATAACAGAAGATATATAGAGCTTCTTAAAATAAACCATAAAGTATACCACAATATACTACCATATACCCCCACTAAAACTTTTGCTTTGGCGACACTAATTTTTTCATAGTTCAAATAAAAGTTTTTTTAAGACGAATCTTCTTTTAAAAATGCCTTGGGTCCAGTAAACTTTTTGGCGCCCTAATTATTTTAAAGCTAAAAAAAGCCTCTTTGTCACATTGGGGACCCACATAAGCGTAAGGTCTGGGAGCAAATCACCCGCGCGGAACTCCACTATAGCTACTGTGTGTCTGAGTTAAGAAAAACTTTGGATCCAGTCTCGGCCCAGTCCTGTTACCAGGGTAACTGGTCAGTTGACTTTATTTTACGACTTTTTTTTTTATAATTAAGTCCGACATTTTCTTTTCATGCCAATTTTCTCCCGTTTAATCTGTCATTCCGAGAATTATCGCAGTCTTTTGTCCTTCCGCTCCTACGGAAGAAGTTCCCACCCTACAAGTTTTGGAACCTTCGAAAACAGGAAACCTACTCAGAGTTTTTCTAATCAAAGCCACACAGTAGCTGTGGGGAAATTAGTGCATTTGCGGATAGAAAGGAATTCCAACTATATTAATCCGTTATTATCGATAGCTGTCTGTAAACCTATTGCAGCAAACTATTATCTTACTTTTCTTCCTAAATACGAGATTGTTTTGGGTAGGTTTTATGTTTTATATCATTATTTTTTTTCCTTTGAAAGAACTTTGACAAAATGTTGAAAATAACCTAAAACACAGCCTGAACTTAAAAATTTCCCCTGAAAAATAAATATAACAACAATATAAAATTGGCTTAGTTTAAAATAGAAACATATTCTGTATCTCATGCATTATTGTAGCAAAGTCAAAAAGATTTTAGAAGAAAATAAAAATATATTTCTGACAGATTTTATTTATGGTGTAATTGGTAATTATGGTGGCTACAGCGAAATAATTTTCCATTTTATATTACCTTCATATTTTAAAACTATCTATCTGCAATTTTAATAGTCCATGTACATAACCTCTATATTTAAATGCATATTTACATGCATAATTACATCCATTCATCTTGTGCATTTACATATATCATAAACCAACGATTCATCTTGCAATATTCACGCCATACTTACAATACATATATGTATCACATGTATGTTATACAGTATTATATGCATATGTTGCATATAATACATATATGAAATAGAATCATACATATTTTATGTTTTTATTCTAAAATTTAGTTTTCCTATTTAAAATTTTCTCGATTTCAATTAATTTCCTTATTCAAAATCATTTTCCATTTTTTAGCTTGAAAAGTAATCATTTTTCCTAATTCGAAATGCTCGCAGCTATTTTTATCTTAGCATTAAATGCAGATATATTTCAATTTCATGTGGTTTCCTCTCTGTATATTAATGTATTGTTCGTATTCTTTGAAGCATATGTCCTTTGTCACTTTTATTATCTTGTGCTAAAACTAAGTGCCGTATTCATTATATTGACAGCTACAAGCTACATAAATACGCAAAATCAACAATTTTAGTTAGCTTCTCATAATACATTCGTTGCTTTCTCAAAATAACCTCGGATTGTCCGTTAAAAAACACCAAATTGATATGCGCCAATTTCTGGTAAGCCTTCACATTTCTCATTCAAAAAATCATAATATTGGTTTATCTCTAACAGTCAAAGTGTGACGTTTAAGTCTGGTCAGATTTGTATTGTTTTGGCATATTTACATCTAAGTATTGGCGATAATGTATATGCAAAATTAGATCAGATCTTCTCTCGCTTTTGACCGAAAAAGACGTAACTTTTATAGAATAAGCGAGGCCACCCTCTGTTCTTGTGTCGATGATGTTCTGATATAATAAAATAATTTTCGTGAATGAGGACTTATGTTTCATCTAATGCCTTTTGAGTGGATTAATTTAGGTACAGGAAACTATTTTTATGATTATTGCGGTACATGCAATATACAGTTATACGTCGGCACTTTACTAAAAATAAGTACGCATTTTAATATATCTGGACTTTGTCATATAAATAATTGACGAATAGAAAATGATTTTGAATAAGGAAATTAATTGAAATCGAGAAAATTTTAAAATTGGAAAATTAATTTTTAGAATGAAAACATAAAATATATATGATTCTATATCATAACATACAACAGTGCTTTTTCAAGTAATAGCGACTTCCGTGTCTCTATAAAAACAAATTTCAAATTGAGGAATCTTACATAATTGTAATAACTTACAGTTTTGACAAACAATGCTTTTTCAAAAACGAAAATATTAACTACTCTGTCGCTAATCAGAAAACAATACGTCAAAGTGAAAAGAGTTTTTATTATCAATATTTCTAACACTACTTTGTTATCTTAAGTACATTTCCTTAAAGTTTATCTGATGCATTTATCGTATCACGGCCGCAGAAATTAAATGTCCCACTTGTTCCTATGCATATCTAATATTTATCTAGAGATTAGAAAAGCAAAACTTGTATTTTTCTTGTTATTTTTTGAAGATATACAGTTTCTTTTACTTTTTTTTTTTCATTTCGTTATTCTCGATTACGTTTACTTAAGAAATGCATATTCATCTATTGCTCGCGTCATGGCAATAATTACGGAAGTTAAAGAATGATTCAGCATTCAGAAAATAACATTTTAAGGTTGAAAAAATAAAGAGTTTTTTGGTGAACTAGACAGGCTATATAATTGATGAACCATGAGAAAGAACTGTGTCACAGACACAATAGAGGGTATTCCGTTTATTTTGTGGTTTTGCGACGTACAACACCTATAGTCGTCGTCTGGTCCGTCTGTCCGCGCATATAACAGCGCAAAAACTACCCAACCGAATGGTTTGAAATTTAATAAATGTAATCGTTACAGAATTTTGTCGAGTCATTTCAAAATTTATGAAAATCGAATCAAAACTTAAAAAGGTATTAATAAAAATATTTATTAAGTAATTTGAATTTTTTAAAAATCAGTACTTTCTTGTTATAGCAGCTTCCGAGGATTAATCATCAAGCGACCGAAATGTACCGCTAAGTTATTTGACATGTATGACGTTATAGTCATATATGACGTATATGACATTTTATAACCTCTATGACCAAGTTGTAGTCACATTCTTCATTCTATTAAATCCTATCATAACGTAATTAATTCAATGATATTCCATGACAGGTAATGATTCTAGGTTGCCATGGTGATTACGTCCTATTTAAAATGGAGTCATATTATTTCCGTATTACTGAATTTAAAAACCGAATTTGTTTACTAAAATTGTTTGATTATAGCAATCCTATAATCTACCGACAGTTTTTTGGATAGATGCTTACGGAGAAATAGATATTAAATTGAAAAATAGTCTAAATATGGAATTCAAGTTCTGAAATTTTCAAAGCTAGGTTTAAGTTTCCTATTGGAATGTTCAGTAAATGTCAACAAAAGATAAAACGTTGCCAACTTAAAATGTACTTATTTTATTACGGAAATTAATCCTATCATAATATAATTAATTTCACTGAAAGCAGTTATAGTACGAACGCACCTCATTTGTTACGTTTGACGTACAATTTCCAACTTGTTTTATGTAAAATAAGAAAAATAATATAAGTTTATAAGGATGATAATCGAAACAAAGTAGGCAGAAAAAAAAGGACTCCAGAATCAGAAAATATTTTGTAGATCTCTGGTATAGTGCTTTGCAAATAATATATTACTGTACTAATAATAAAATATTTAAAAATAATCTGCAACCATATTCAAATCTGTGAGAGGTATATCAACCTCTTTATTTTTTCCTCGTCAGAGTACTATTATTTTCATTTACCTGAAAAACGGCATTAGAGTAAATTGACCACACGTCATCAAATTTGCAAACGTTAGTTCCTGTAATTCCCGCTAATTTTTTGGTGTAAACACATATTATATTTCAAGAAACTGATAAAATTCGTGAGACAAAAAAATGCATATATACACTGTAAGCAATAACTGCAAAAATTCTATGCCTCCAGATTGCCAGCATTTTTTACTTTGTAAAATTTAGCATGATTATAATAATTTTTGCAGTAAAATTGGCATGACTATCATTTTTGCTGTCGAATTCCAAAAATAAAGATATTTAAGGAATATTTTGCTGTTACTTTATAGGAAAAATGCTGGAATTTGGGTGCATTTGGGTTTTTATCGAATTTTGCTGTATGATTTGCCATATTTTCTTACAATGTGAAGCTTAAAACGCTATAATTTTTAAAGTTATGAAAACTTTAAAAAAGTCCCGTCATAAAATTTGATGACTCTTTTTTAGACTTATAATAAAACACACCAACCATGGAAAAGCACATACATTATTTTATTTTATTTTTTTGTGACAGAATAACTATCATTTTTGTTTATTGAAAAAGCACAGCACAAAAAATTATGAAGTAAATGTTTTATTAAAGATTCTGTAATGTATTATTAAATTTTTAGTTAAATCGCATTTTTTAATGCAAATAAATCTACGAGCAACAAATTAAAATTCTGAATAAAATACCTGATTTAAATTATACTGTATACTAGTCTTCTAATTACATTCAAATTATTGCTTTTAATTTTTATTTTAAAAGATATTTTGCATAAGACGTCATACTTATCTCATCCGAGGCTAACGAAAAAGACAGGCTACCGCAGTGCATTTCACTTATCTTTTTTTTACAGACCGCTAGAGTGACGTAATGCTCTTTTTGTACACCTTCATTGGTGCATTCGAGCATCACGTGACTCCGGCGGTCTGTAAAAAAAGACAAGCGTAAAGCACCGCGGTAGCCTTTATTTTTCGTAAGCCTCGATCTCATCCACTTTGGTTCATAATTAAAAATAGCCATGAAGACAGGGTTTTTTTTTTCAGTTAATTTAATTAACCCTTCTACCTGACATCTAACCGTGCTCTAAAATTTTCAAAAAAGGCTCAAGTCGAAGTAAAAATTACTGTTATTTTTTTAAGTTCTTTGCAAATTCTCACATTCCCTTTATATTTCACAGTGGAACTCTCTCATTTTAGATACTGAATATTACAGTATTTTCACAAAAAGACCTATTTAACCTATTTAGTACAGAGGTCGGTCAGCATTAATTGCTTTTTTCGATTGAGAGTTTTGGTCAATAGAATGTTTGTCCCTGATGCGGTTTGACCCAGTGAGAGCTACTCGTGTTTGTCATTCAGGGTTTTTCTTAAGTTTGTTGTTGATTCTATCATTTTTTACCCACTCGACAACCAACGCGAAATAGCAGAATTACCACATTACTTTTATTTGTAACGGTGGAGGGTATAGGAAAGATAGAGGTTCGCGAATGAGCTCAAGCTAGAGTTCTCAAACTTGTTCGGGTAACCCGATTCTACTCGAGTCTAACCCGACACGTGGTTAGGGTCGGGTTGAATTCGGATAAAATCGGGTTACTCGATTATTCCCCTTTTTTACATAAAAGATAAAATTGGTATTATAAATACTTAGCTGACCCCTGCCCGGCGTTGCCCGGGCCCGTGATAATAAATAAATTTAAAAAAAAACATCAAGTTTTTATTATTTTTATATCTTTAACCCGATTTTGTATGAAATTATATTTAAAATGGAAAAATTCGCGAAAAAATATTGACATTTAGTAATAAAAATGCTCATTTTCATGTTTTTTTTTCTTTTTTTTTTTACCTAGACCTAGAATTATTTCATAGTTTTAAAATAAAAAGTTATTTTTGCCCGAATTCTTTGAAATCTTTATTGGTGATAAATAAAACGGTTTTACAGTCCGTATAAAAATTTGGGAAAAAATATTGTTATCTAGTTATAAGAAATGTTTTCTTCTGGCTTTTTTGTTTGCTTGTTTGTTTTCGCGTCGGCTCCTTTAATTTAGCAATAAAAAAATAGTTCTCATATTCCGAACAATTTCCAAACTTTATCCGACATTTTAATCGGTTATAAATATAACTGTATCCAAGCTGTCTTTAAAATTTTGCGAAAAATTTTGCATATTTATTAGTGAAAACATGAGTTCTTTAAAAAAAGCTTTAGCTTTCAACCTCAGAGCAAAAATATATTAGAAGGTCTATGCTTTAAATGCGGCTTCATCCGTTTTCAATCAACCCTTTTCAATCCCCTAGGTTAAATAGATGAGGGTTAATCAATCAGGTTTTCCGTGTCTCAGGGTAGAAGCGCCTGCAAAAAATGTTGAAACATGCGCAAAGAGACGGTTTTCATGTGGATTTGACAGTGTGTATTTGACAGAATGTGCTTTTCGTTTTAAATACATAGATAATTACAGACTAATCATCATCATCATATATATTATTTCTGTTGCCAACATCCCTTTTTCTATGAGTTTACGAAACGCACAAACGAATGAGGCATCGCCATTCGAAAGGTTTTTGAAGCGGCTTCTAACATAGTACACTCACATTTTTTAATTAAAAATTGCTGTTAATAAAAAACAAATCGTCATTGTTTTCATAAATGAAATGAATTTTTCTCAAATTAGTGTTGCCACAAAAATTATATACCCCATTATATGATGGTCAACAATGATTATACAAAAAAGTGCAAAAAAGATAAAGTAGTATGATTTTTCCGCACGGGTTTATTTTATATTTATGGTTAAAAAGCAAAATTGAAATTGAAATGTTTGGAAGAAAAAGACAGACTGATCGACGGTTGATCGAAGCAGTGGTATTTCACGTGTAGAATAAAATGTATGCTTTGTTATATTAGATTAAATTGTATTTTAACTGCATTCGATTTATTTTTCTTCGTTTCATGTTTTTCAAGAAGCGGATGACGTCATCTTCTAATGCAGTTAAAATACGATTGTTAATTTTTTCTCACGCGTGCCTTTTGCGACCTTCAACTAGTTTTTACTGTTACTTTGATGGGATCAATAAGACAATTATTCTAGCTTCATTAATGTTGTTTGCAGATATTTTTATCCTTAATTTTTCTTTAGAAAATTAAACCTGCATCTAAAATATATTAGATATTGCTAAAAATTATTAGACTGCAATGCGAAATATTCACACGAGTTCGCTGGTATTCTATAATTGCTTGTTACGATTGTTAATTTTTTTCTCGCGCGGGCGTTTTGCTACCTTCAATCAGTTTTTACTGTAACTTTGATGGAATAAATAAGACAATATTTTAAAATAAAGATTAAATTTCTTACGTTTCTGGTTTGGATGGGGTTTGGTTCGGTTTTGAATTGAAGTATGTCGGGTTCGAGTCGGGTTTAGGGTCGATTAAAATTATTTGTTGGGTTCGGGTCAGGTTTGGGATCAAAGAAATTTTTTTGTTGGATTCGACTTGACTTAAAATATAATTCTAGGGCTCGTGTTTGGTATAAAACTTTAAAAAAAAAATAATAATCCGCGTATATTTTTGTACTACTCTATTTATTACTATATTTACTCTCTACTTTTGGCACCGAAGAAATTGTAAAAACAAAATGCACAAAATACGCAAATAAATACGGTATTTTTTCTACTTTTCAGAAAATTTTCGGGTGCACGTTTCCATTAGAGCGCGTACTATTATCTAACAAGTGCAATGACCTGCCGTTCCCTCAGACAATAAATTTTAAACAAAACTTTTACAAAAATAAATTTGAAACATTTCCTATTTCTTTAATCAAAGTAATAATAACACATATAATCTAATCTTCGATGGATTTTGGCTTGAAACCCTATCTTGAATTCGGATGAATTGTTTTGTAATACATATTTTAAAATACCTGTACTTTAATAAAAATGAAACGTTAGGCTACATTTCAATGTTTAAACTGAAAGATAGAGACATTAACATATGGTAATGTTCTGCAAGAAATGATCCGTAAAAAAAATTTCGAGAAATCCGTGGAATATCAGCAACCGACATAGGTTGTCACATTTTAAGAGGTTAATCTTCAAATTCTTGGTCGAAAAACACATATATTAATTCTATTGAAATATAAGCTGTAATTTTATTGAAAGAGAAAAAAAAAATGAAGACTTTTTAAGAAATTTTATTATGATATCAGTTAGTTTTGAAAGATTGTATATGTTCAGGTCTAATTTTTTTTCTCACTTAAGGTGGTCGAGATATAAAATGTTAATTTTTTTTATCTGTAAATATTATTTACTCCTTTTTTTCCAACCTTGTTGAAAAGTGTTTATGAATTCAGTTTGTCTGTCCGCCTGTCTTTCGTTCTCTAACTCACGTAACTATACTCAGATTACCAGATTACCATGTAATTAATATCTGTTATTGAAGTTACCATGGTATGTTCGGTAATGAAAATGAAGTGTATAGTATTTATAGTTCGTTTACATGTGGCTCTGAAAAGAATTCCGTTAAATCATGAGTAGTAGGAAAAGGACAGTTCTAGGTTAGGAGACGGCACCGGGGCACAGTGCCGACCCCATCCATACAGTCTCTTGTGCCGTCCCCTCCAAGACCGATTGCAGAATCTCCTGGCCGTAAAAATAGCGTTTTGATAAGAAAATGTTGAATTTTGACCGGGAAAAGACAAATTTTTAATGAATTTTGTTTTTGTAAGAGAGTCATCAAGCTATAAGATAAGGGGTTGAACTTATATTTTACTCTTGGAAGACTAACACCACTGAATAATAATAATTATTAAACAAATTAATTTAAAAAAAATAATTTTTAACCCAAAAGACACCATTTAATAACATATTAAAAAATACTTTTTTATATTTTTAATTTTTTTTCTTCTAAAAAACAAAATTATTTGAAATATATTTATTACGAACCACTGTTTTGAAGAAACCTGTTCTTGACGAAGACTTAGTTGCAGTGGGAATACTCTTATTTTTCAGAGTTATTTTTCGATGAGAGCTTGTCTGATATAATTCGACCACTTTATTTTCCTTAAAAATAGCAAATAAAACCTTTGTGCAAGAATATTAAAAGGCAGAAAACCAACGTTAAAAATGCACAAATAATACACAAAAAATCAGCAAATAGCTGTTTCGAATCCACAAGCGAGATTCTTCTTTAGTGTGACAAAGAGCAAAGCAAGGTCCGGTCTTGCTTTTTCTATCACGCTGTGCTTTGCTGTTTGTCGCACTGAAGAAGAATCTCGCTTGTGGATTCGAAACAGCTGTTTTCTGCTTTTTGTGTATTATTTGTGCATTTTTAACGTTGGTTTTCTGCCTTTTAACTTATTTTTCTTGTCAGATGAAGGGTTATCTTCATGTAGAAATTCATTCATAGGACGATTTTATAAAACAGACGATTTTCTACACCGAGATCACCGGGCTGATTTTATTTACGCGGCAAAGTGGTTAAAGTTTATGAATACTTTTTAATTTTTAAATTGCACTCAAATGGAATATTTTATACATATCTCCATATTTAAAAGCATCCTTTCTTTTGCTTGTATGCTTACGTACAATTAGATATATACATATAATAGATATAACAACTATTTTTTCAAAAAATAAAAGTAATGGTGACTAATGAGGAATCTTTTATAATCCCGATTGATCTAAAACATATATTGAATCTATTAATTTTATTTAAAAACTGATAGTTTAAATTTTTATTTAAGTTGAATAGCAATACAAAAATCAGCGTTGTAAGATAAGAACTCTAATTGGCGCCTAATACGAAAAAGTTTATTTATTTTCCTATTGATCGTGCATATATTGATAGTGATAAAGCATCAATTGAAAATGAAGCTACTCTCTGGCATAGCGCCTGGTGCCGAGGCACCGCCCTTGCTGCGGCTCTGACAGAAATTATTGGGGTTTTCCTTGTTACTATTTTTTTTAAGAAGTTATTTTAATGCATCTTATGACTATAATCTTACATTCTACCACTTCACAATATTTAACTTCAGTCCAATTATACAAGAATTTAAATTTAACATTACACCAGGTGAGAAAGACATACCACCCACTGAATATTGTTACCATAAATTTATTACAAACACCAGGTAATTAGATTTAAGAAGGGGCACCAAAATTTAGCACAAGTTAACACACATGATACAAAATATAAGAAAAGGGAGAGAATGGCAAAATAAATTCATTTACTTTTAAATAAAATCAAAGGAGGTAACAATACTCTCATATCTTTCACAACCAAAAAAAAAGAAAAACACCCAATACTTCTAAATCTCAAAAACATAAAGTATTCATAAATGATGACGAATAACAGTGAAAATTAAACTAATTTTGAATGACTGAATGGAGACAAACTCTCATATTTGAGAGGATAAAACCCAGAAAATTTGCAAGTTAAAACCAAAATGACATTACTTTATGAATACATTTATACTTTTAAAATTTAGGGACCAATGAAATCGTATGGTTGAGCACACTACGTATTTTATAAATCATTTGAAAAGCTGTGATTCAAGATGATAGGACACATTTTTAATTACCTAAACAATAATATTTCACTTAATAGGATTCTCTTAATACTTCATAAATTTATTAACTCTCTTTAAAATATATAAAATTTCACAATTAACTTAATTCAGAATAAACAATTTATTTTAAGTGCATCAATAAACTTTAATCTATAAAATTTACTATCATCTGTCTAGCTATTTAGTCCTATTTACATTTGGATATTTAGATTAGGTCTACACATTTCATCTTAAATCCACATAAATTTAAAATTATATTTGTCATATATATATTTCTTACAGAATTAATATATTTAAAGAAAACATGTGTGATTGAATTTCACTCCCTATGAATTCTGTTATCAGTTTAAAAAAAAAAACAATGAAGGTGGACTATTTCACAGAATAAAAATATAAGGGCAACAAAGCTAATAACAAGGAAAGGGGGTTTAATTTACTATTAATTTACAGATTTTAAACTAAAAGTGCAGAAGAGAATTACTTATTAAATAATATTTATAAACACATCTGAATAAAACAATAACAGAATTCTAAATTCACATTACACATATTTAATTGCTGTTATTATATTCGGGCATAGAGTTATTATTGTAGAAATTTAACATTAACATTTAAGGTTTTATTACTTGAATAAAATATTTAACATTAATACTGCTACTTATGAGAGTCTATCTATAATAATTAGAGAAGGAGAAATGTATAAACAATGAGAAAAGGAAACATTTTTTTTTTTTTTTATCATCGTTTCTTTTTAATTAATTAACACATAATATGTAGACAACAATTATCCGAACACTCTATTTGGCATTGATACTGTAATTTCTTATATTGAAATCATTTAAAATAGTTTTAAAAAACAGTTTATATACATATAGGATAAGCACAATTCAACATTATAAACATATAGAAATGAATAATTTTACTCACATTCTCGAAGACAAAGCAAATCACCTTTGCAAAAATACAAAAATTTCTTGTACCTACCAATTTTCATTGTATTCTTGGTCACTCACCCAGTTGGCAGTTTAGGATACCTATTACACTAAGATGGGGTAAGACTACTGCTGTTCTCTATTTCCACTCATCATCCAACGATGTTATCTCCTTGAATTCTCATATTTATAGCAGCAACCGCCTTTCAAAAGGGAGTACCTTCTCATAAATTTTTTAGGAGCCGAACCTTCTTATGCTATCTGCAAGACTCCGCTTTACCGATATTACCTCCGGGACTTATTTTTTTGGAGATTCGCACAGCTAAATACTGCTCCACTACCAGTCCAAACTTATCAACCTATGGATATTTTGACAACTTGGTAATTGACGTCTCACGTTCACCTCTATCATCTGAACATCATACAGCATCAAGACTCGCCTTAGATATTTCATAGAAAGGAAATTGTCACTTTCAAAAAAGTGTTTTCAACTCACACTAAGCGATATGCCTCATGAGATTATTCAATCTCGACTTCTTTTCAGCTAGGTGTCATATCAACTACTAAACATGATCCCTTCTCGGAGCTCAGGGGTAGAGTGGGAAAGCATCTTCCCGCCAAAAATGAACCCCCTCGCCCGTACCGAATTTTATTGGCTCGCACCTACATCACTAGCTGTTTTCCACTCACTGACTGACCTCCTCGTATCACCTCTCTCTCCTCGAACCTATATGGGACCTACCCATTTAAAAAAAAAGGGGAACGGGGGCCTATCGCTTCTGTTACTATGCGCTAACCACATGGTAACAGAAAAATATTTGAAGGAACGGGTCAGCTAATGGTCCTTTTTTGACCGAAATCCTGGGGGAAGGTTAACTGCATGTCCTACAAGGTTAAACTTTGCGGGTATTTTTCCTGGAATAAGTGGGGTTGAACAACAAGGTCACAACAATTTACACTTGGGGTTGATATTACGAAAAGGGGAAAAAAAAAAAGGAACATTTAACTAGAATTTGGAAGAAAGAACTGCATTACTTACCATGTTATACATTTAAAAAAAAAAAAAAAGTGAAAGAAAAATTAACTGAAAATTTAGAGAAATGAAGGGTTATGTTAATATAAGTTAAAAAATTAGAATTTGCGAAATATTCTACAACAAAATGAATTATAGTAATAGATTCTACTTCATGATACAGCAACGCATCGGTTTCTTTACACAATCGGACTGCTTTTATCATAAACTAGTGTGTAACCCCCGTCAAAAATGAATGAATGTTGATCTCTGTTATAAGACCTCATACAAACAAACAAACAGCATGGAGATTTTATTATTTACAGGTTTGTATTGCAATGTTGCCAGTAGGCTACTTTTTTAGCTCACAGGCTATCAAAGCCTGAGATCTAATGTGCCCGCCGGTTTTGTATGTATGTATGTACGTATGTACGTAACGCGATAACTCTTGATAGAAATATCCGTTTTACTTCAAATTTTGTATATAGGTTCATTCTGATAAGGCGCTTCCCTGATTAGTTTTGGGGGTTCATTGCTTAAGTATAAAGGGTGAGAACGGAGGTCTAATCCCCCTTTAATTTAGATAAATGGGTTTTTCATGCAGAATTATCCGATTTGCTTCACATTTTGTATATAGGTTCATTGTGATGAAGCGCTTCCCTGATTAGTGTTGGGGGTTCATTGGTTAAGTATAAAGGAGAAAAAAGGGGGGGCTAATCCCCCTTAATTTAGATAAATGGGTTTTTCATGCAGAATTATCCGATGCTTCAAATTTTGTATATAGGTACATTGGGATAACGTGCTTCCCTGATTAGTTTTGGGGGTTCATTAGTTAAGTATAAAGGGGGGGGGTAATCACCCCTTATTCTTTGAAATAAGAGTATAATATACAATTAGTGTGAATAGCCTGTGAGGTCAATGACATCAGCTTAACTGGGCACTTTTGTTTTTATAAAAAGTCATTAAAACTCAGATTGCTTGACTGCCACCAGATTTTTGAAGTAGAAATATTTGCCTTATTTAACGACGATTAAATAATGCGACAACAAGGCCAATTAAACTATTAAAAAAATTGTTGAAAATCAAACAATTTGAATTTAAAAAAGTAGCCTACTGGCAACACTATTGTATTGCAGAAAAGTACATTTTAAAAATCACAAATGATTTCTACAAATACAAATGATGAGATTTTTTTTTTTTTTTTTTTTTTTTTTTTTTTACTCAACATTAAATTTCTGAAATAGTTCAATGATTCAACAAAACATTCAAATAATAATTAAAAAAAAATCCATGTGCGAAAGTTTTTGAAAAAAGTGTTATCAATGAGTTTCTAAAGAGCTTGGCACACCATATAGCTCATCGTTTGGTTACATAAGCAAAATTAAACGCAAATTCTGAAATTGTTTATAAACAATAACAATTCCCCAAAGATTAAAAATTTATTAGTTTTAATTTGTTGATTGGCACTGATCTGAGCTCGTTGATGTTGAAGACTGTGACGATTGTCTTATTTCAAGTTAAGCATAATGTCATTTTCACATTTTCAACAGCGAAAACTTTTCACACGTACTTTATATACGTACTTTTATGCTTAACCACCATGAATTCAAATATAAATATGTTTTCTAATTTAATTGTAATGACAAGAAAAATGGCATCAATAAAGTTATAATGCATAAAGATAAAATAAACCCAATAGACAATATTCTAGTGACGTCACAATAAATATGAATATTTATTCACTTATAAAAACAAAGAACACGTGCAGAAATATTTTTACCAAGATTTAACTTGCAAATTAAAAAATATACCTCCAAAGAGCTACGTGTCTGAATATATTTTATAATGTCTCTTTTCTTTGCAAACGAAGTAATACGTTGTTTTCAATCTATTGTTGGGATGGGTTCGCACCGGAATGGTTACCTACACTTTCCAACACTTGGATTTTATATAAGTAGATGATACGGTGTTTTATGGGCAACTGAAAGCAACGAGCAATTTTGACGTTAAATAATAATAATAAACTATATTAAGCTTTCAAATATATTTGAAAATATGCTATCTATCATACACCCATGAGATGTGTTGCTTTTATTTTATTTTATCTATTTAATATCACAATAAATTTCGCGCTTTTTTTTTTTTTTTTTAAATATCACTACAATGAAAAATCGTGAACCATTCAAAGTTAATCTTATGCCCATTCAAACATAAAAAGGAATAAGAAATAAAAGAAAAAGAACACGTTTCTGAGAAAAATAAAATTAATGTTTCCAGTTCTATTTGACTGATTTCTGATTGGAAATTAGATTACGATTTTAATCTACCTTGGGAAGATCCTATATGTGTGTAAAGTTAGCTAAAGAAAAACAAAAAAATTCGACAAATAGAACAGAAACAGAACAACACAATTATCTCAAAATCCTTGATTTTAAAAAAAAAAAAAAAAAAAAAAAAAAAAAGGCAGTAGGTTTTTGCGGAAGTTGACCAATAATTTAATGAGTAAAATTAAATAAAGTTGAATGGAATTAAATAAAAACAAAATATATTTTATTCATAAGTATATTTAAGGTTAAGAGGCTACGTTACTCACGAGAAAACACCCGCTCGCTAATGTATCCCAAAAGTATCCTATGGGAGGAGTTTTTTTAAATATCTCGTTTGTATTTCAGTATTTTTAAATTATTATTATTATTATTATTACTATTATTATTTTGCATTGGATACATGAGGTCGATCGCTACTCAGGCCGTTTTTTACTCTTTTGCTTTCGAAACCGATTCCGAAAGTGAAAGTATGCTAATAAAATAATAATAATAATAATAATAAAAAGTAAACAAAATCGAAAAAGTAAAAAACGGCCTGCGTAGCAATCGACCTCAGCGATCCAACGCTAGAAAAAAAAAAAAGAAAAAAAAATATTGAAATGCAAACGAGATATTTAAAAAATTTCCTCCATAGGATTAACATTAGCGAGCGGGTGTTTTCACGTGAGTGACGTAGCCTCTGAACAAATGGTGTTCGTTTTTTCAAAATTTTGTAAAGAATTAAATTTGAACTTTTAATTAGTTTTGAAGTAACTTTTACAAGGGTTTATATCCTAATGGACTTTGTTCTGTCGGATCAAACTTTCTGCGGCAACATAGTTTTTACATAATTTTTCTTGTTTAACCCAATGAATAAGGTGATCAGAGTCCCGGTTTTCTCAGCATAATCAAATTACCCTTTAAAGGCGATAGCATACTTTAACATGTTAAGTGCAGGGGAGTCTCTAAACAAATCAGTCACACCAAAGACTCTGGGTTTATTTTAAATGAATGTTTATTTATGATTTAAAGTACATAAAACCCCCGTTTAATTTTAGAATATTCTTAGTTACAATATTCTTCGCTTTAGTTTAGAATATTCTTCGCCTTAACCCCTTGAAGGGCGGTGGGATATATTTTTATACTACTTAATTTAATCAAAATTTGTATCAGAATTTTTGAACAAAATTTCATATTTATAGCTTTGGTGAAAAAAAAAGCTGTAAAGCTGCATCGTAAAATAAATTATTTCGGAAATTCTGCCAGGAATTCAACATTAGATAAACATTGAAGAAAGATAATTACTTGCTCTTGAAAGGGTTAAGAAAAGAAAAAAAAAGAAAAAAAGAAAAAAAAAAACCGACTATTTTTATGCAATTGCATTTTTTTATTTTTATGCAATTGCATTTTTTTATTTTTATGCAATTGCATTTCCTTATTTTGTGCATTTCCTTATTGTAAAATGCATTTTTTTCGAAAATTCTGGCGGGAATTCAACTTTACAAAAAAATAAAAATTACAGAAGGATAATTACTTGCTCTTGAAAGGATTAAGAAAAGTAAAGAAAAGGGAAAAAAACTTACAATTTTTATGCAAACTTAATGAAATAATAAGATTTGAAGTATTTTTGTTTCTGTGATGTTCTTAAATTTAATTTTGGTATTTTAATTATGACATATACTCTTTATTTTATTTTATTGATTATTTCAATTTAATCATTTAAAAAATTTAGAATCGTGAAAATTTAATTCAAATTTTAAAGTGAATTAATTTCTTTCCAGTAACAGAACTGTGTATTTTACACTTATTCCAATAGATTGCAGTACTATAATACTCCATAGTAAGTTCTTGCTATAATTATTTTGTATGTATTTACAACTAGGAGCATTTTATGAATTAGGAACCAATTTTACTTTTAAAAAAATTCAATTTAGTCATTTTCAAAATTTAGAATCGTGAAAATTTAATTCAAACTTTAACTTTTAGTGAATTAATTTCTTTCCAATAACAGAACTCTGTATTTTACACCTATTCCGACAGATGGCAGCACTAAAATCTCCATAGTAAGTTTTTGTTGCTATAATTATTTAGTATGTATTTACAACTAGGAACATTTTATGAATTAGGAACCCATTTTACTTTAAAAAAAAAAAATTATATATTTTCCTTAAGAAATTTGTAGCTTAACTGTGTTTCTAGCTTTGTCACTGTTATATTTGTATTTAATCTAATTTTTTCACTAACTGTAATTGACTATTGAAAAGAGGAAGCTGTATTTAATAAACTGTTTATTGTATATTTTCAGTAATTAGTAAATATAAAAAAAAATTACTAAAATAAAACCAATGAGCAAAACTGGATGCTTAATCATTAGTTTTAATTAATGTTAGAGTGGAAATTAAAATAATGAGAGATTCATTCCATACGAATTTTATTGCATTGTTTGGATTTAACGAGATGATAAATAGACTTTTAGTTTCAATGTAGTAAGGCTAGATAGCAGCACTAAAATAGTTTTAATTAGTATGTATTATTTCATTTTAATATGCAAAATGTTATTCCTTTAAAGTTTTCTTTATGGTAAAAATAAGGACCGCATTAGGAGAGGAGACTAAATGGGCTACAGTCGATAGCCCTATTGTTTCAAGGGTTACAAGCAACGACTTAAGCTTCATAAAATGTTTTTCAAAAGAACTTTATCCGGTCACTACACACACAGGATTTCAATCCGAAATAAAAAAGAAGAAAAGAAATTTATTCAGTCTATATATTGTATTGATATAGACAAAGAGCTAATAATTCTACTTTTAAAAAATACCTCAATATGGGAACAATATGTGGCACAGAAATAGTAATATAAATAATAATTTTGAACCATGTGATTATTAAATAGATTTATCTTAAAATATGTTTAATAAAACACAATTGGCAATGCAAAAAAAATAATGTTTAACCTTCTTATAAAATATCTAAATGAAAGTTATACCAGTATCATATAATTAAACATATTTTCACAATATGCTGATCTATGTTCATTATAAAGAAATACTTAACCCTTTGCGCATATACGTGACGTATGAATGGGGTACTTTAAGACTCCTATAATAGGAGTTCTAGGGTACTTAAAAATCCTTGATTCCAAAGGTGCAGTCGAGGGGATACGCGGGAGGGCAGCGTCCCCCAATTTTTTATTTTATCTTATACATCCCCCTACTTTTTATTTTCAGGGGGACACAAGGGACACGTAAGAACTCAGAGTTTTTAAGCGTATTAAATTTTTTAAAAGATAAGCAAGCTAATAAATTAGCAATTTTAACAAATAAATCACTAATTTTTCATACTTTACAGAAAAGTTGAAAAGTGTTTGACTTCAGATCATTTGTTTGTTCTCTCTAACTTCCGCTAAGTTTGCTTGAATTGTGACAAAATTGATAAATGTTTTTGATGCTCATTGCAGTATTATCCCTATTGAAAATGGTGTATATAGTCGAAACCATCGTTTAACAGCAAAAACGGACTTGACTTGCAAATTTAGAGAAATACTAAAATATGCCCATGCATACATAATAGTTATAAAAAGTAAAAAAAAAAAAAAGCAAAAGCAGATCCAGGGAACCTCAAAATGTAAAGCTATGCTAAAATTTCCAAATTTTTATTTATTTATTTATTTTTATGATTACAATATTTTTCTGGCATTATACATGTCCGGAAATTAAAAATGCAGTAATTTTCATTCTTGTCCGTGTACAGCCGATTCCGGTTTATTGTTATTCTATGACTATTTCAAAAACAAAAATTGCAAAACAGATTTTAACGAAAAGTTCGTTGCTTGACTTAGCATTGTTGAATTCCGAATTATTTTGTTCTATACTGTTGTTCTATGAGCGTCCCACCCCTTTTTTTCAAGCACTACACCGCTGATCCTACCGGTAATTTTGAATAGAAAGCTTTGTTCAATCACAGCATTTCTGCAATTAAATTAGACAAAAATTTCTTTTCTGAATTACCGATGATAAAAGATTAAAAATTCTGTAAAAAACTCTAGTCGTGAAATCGTTAAATAAACATGCAGCTTTTTCCTCTGAAATGTTCGAACAAATACGCATTTGTTTGGGGCGATTCAGACCAATATTTTATTTAAAAATCAATATTGGAATTTGCAATAAAATTGGAAAACATGTCTAATGAGAAAAATAAAATACTTGACGACCCCCTATCCTCTCATGCAAAAGCAAATAAATCTGACAAACGTGTAGTTAGAAGCATTGTGTTAAGTATATTAGAGTTGTCTCACTAATAATAATTTAAATTGATATTCTAGGCAGAAAGTGACACTAAATTCCTCTTATTAAAACGTCTGCGTCGCAATAATTGAGCATTTATTTCTTAAATAAATTTTTGTTTAGTGATGTATCTTTGTACGGTAATGATTCATTCCATCATCATTGAAGTGCTTCTAAATCTAAACAAGAACGAAAAATCATGCGTCAAGCATAGATTATGAAACACTTTCCAACACAGCCACAAAACTGAAACGAAACTTCACCGTTAAATAAGGTGAAAAAGTAAACAGTTTAGAAAACATATGCCACATTTAAAAATACGGTTTTCGAAATTACTTGCCAGTGTCAAAAATGTAGTCGAATTATTTTGTTTAGCTCTGTATATGATCAATAGATGTGGATATATAGCATGATAAAATTTAGTTCATTTAGAATATTCACATTTAGCAATTTTCTGCGATCGATGGAAATGCACTCGAAATCCTTTGTATAACCCTGTACATTACTTGAAGACTTTTGTACACAACACATATTAAACTAAAAGGCAACTTAAAACTCACTCGCAGCAACTACCGGACTGTAAACGACAATGTTATCTTTTTATTTGCGTAGCCCTGCATATGAATTTATTTATATTCCACAAACTTATATTAGTCTACTAAATCTAGTATAGTTCAGCAAGAAAATGCGTCACACAGTTAAAAACTGCCCTTAAGCAATTAACTCCCATAGTTTGTAATACTTACGGATTCCCTGTAGTCATGTATATGAACAACCGAGTTTATAAACAGACATACTATGAAAAAAATTAGTTAAACGTAAAAACGCAAACCAAAGTTGAAAAAGCCCTTATCACACATAGACTGTAAATATCGCACATGTACTGTAACTAATATCTTTTGTGTGTCCCTGTAAATAAGCGCAATGCACACCACATTTTTTTGAAGAGAGCAATTCATAGTGAATTTAAACACTATTTTAAACATAATTTTCATTATGTTTAAAATAGTGAAGTATCACTAAATTACACTGCAAACGATTTTTACCCATAGAACAATGTGTAACAGAATTCTTTTGTTTTACCCTGTAAATAAATAATTAATGCTTTGCACCCCATATCCAGCAAAAAGCATGTTTTAATGCGCTTCATAATTATATATCAATTTCATCATGTTTTAAATCATGTTTTAGCATCATCAAAATGCGCTTGAAACGATTATTTCCCATTGACTGTAATGTAACGGAATACGTTTGACTGTCTCTGTAAAAATACTATAAGTACAACACACTTCAGTTAAAATAGGTAACATGCTATAGTAAACGGAAATAACATACAAAAATTTCAGGGCGATCCGATTATTTTTACTCGAGTTAGAGCACGGACAGATGGACAGACAGCCAGACATACCGAAGTCATAAACACTTTTCAACTAGATTGGAAAGTGTTAAAAAGAAAAAAAATAATTAACTGAGTCAAATAAAACAGTTGTAATTTGTAAAATAACCTAGAAACTTTTGGGTACCGAATATTTACTATTGTAACATATTATTTTGAATCCGGGGTGGAAACTATTTTAGTTACAAATAAAACTTGATAACTTCTTCATAGACTAATAAATTTAATATTTACAACATATTTACATGTTACTATTTACAAAATAACTCATTTAATTTAATATTACGGCTTAGCTCAGATGCCTTGTCGGCAACAACTCTGTAAACATTCTTCTCTTCTGGTAAAGTCTAATTTACTCAGATTGTCAATTCTTTTGAAAGAAAAAAAAGAAAAGAGAGAAAATATGATGGAGTGCATATAGTTCGGGCGTTACACTCTTCCCCTCACACTGCATTACTGGTCCCTCAGATGCAGTATGCATTTCCTGGGTGCATTCCTTCGGGATGCATTCTGGTGACTAAATACCTCTGTTGTTCTCGTGTTTTTTGAACCTTTCGAAAATATTTGCTTGCTGGGCGTCTGACGTTTCCCGAGTCTGCCTCTTGGACGAATGGAGCCTTTAGAACATCCACCATATCCATAAATGACACTACGAGAAACAAGTTGTTCTCCAAATAGAAAAAAAATTCTGAACAGAAGCACTTGGTACAAAAAGTACGTTAATCAAATAACAATTTCTTAAAAAGTTTTAAACATATATGTACAAGTAAAAGGTTTTATGATACTATAGATCTATTCATGGTGAGCCTTAATGAAAAATAATCCATGAGAAAAAAAAAAAAAAAAACTTTTTTTTTCAAGGGAAGAAAAGAGTCAGAATTTGAAGTACTTGAATATATAAAAGACTTATGACGATGATTTCAACAAGCAGTTAAAACTAAAATAAAATAAAATAATTAAAATGTTCAACATCAGATACTGATCTCTAAACTTTTAAACAGTCGTCCATCTAAAAACCAGTGAAATGCCACTTTTTCCCTAAAGTTGCTCCAACACCAGTAGAATCTTCTCTAAAAATCACTGGATATCTTTTTAATAAATTTTCAACATCTCTGGACCTGATAGTAGAATCAATCTGGTGCAAGTATGAACAAATATAATCAATGTTTGCACCAAATGGATGAACATGGAGGAATGTTGAAATGAGACCAATGAAGCGAGCTTCCCTTTCTATATTAGTAGTATTAGATAAATTTCCTAATTGGGAATTATTCTCGTAAGCTGAATCATTAAGACAATCAGGATTTTCTTCTGTCATTCTGCGCTTAAAGGCACGAAGCTCTTTTAATTCAGCTTCATTAGATCTTCTTTGATTCAAATTTAGCTCTTCCTTTTTTGAGTTTTGTAAAGCCTGTCGCATTGTTGCCAACTGATTATCTTTACGTTTAAGTTCTTCTTTGTGATCAGACTTCATGACAATAATTTCACTTTATGCAGCTTCTAACTGAATCTCAAAGAATCAGCTTCTTCTTGGTACTTATAAACATCTTCTTGATATAGTTTTTTTACCTGATCAGTATCAGTATTTATTTATCTGAATTTTCATCATCACTGAGTTCCATTTCTTCATCTTGTCGTTCATTTTTCAGCTTCTCATATATAACTGAGGCTTCATGATCTGTATAATGCACTACTGGCGGAGTAGGCGTTCTATAATAGTCTAGTTCTTGATGGCGTGCTTGACGTTGTAGAGCTCTCTGCTTGCATTCATAATTATACTGGTCATCTCGAGCTTGAGCATAATCAACATGTAGCCTTCCAGTAAAAGGTGCCTCGTCTTTATTTTCTATTTTTAACCTATATCCAGAAAAATACAAAGCATTATCTACGTAGAGCTCATCAGAAAATCTTATATGGCAAAAATTCTTTTTAGACATTCTAACTGTCTCTACAGACCCACAACGTTCGAAAATTTCTCGAATAATTTCCTCCGTAATCTTTTCTGGCAAACCGCCCACAAACACTGTTTTGCACCCCAATGGCCGTTCTCTAGTAGTAGGTCGAGGTGAATTTGGATTCGGGGGATATAAAACACTTTTTGCAAGCTGCACAACTTCTTTAACAGGAGGATGTGATCCAGTATCAATATAATGTTTAACTTTAGGTGTAGCCTCTTCCCCTAGGTGGAAGCTACTTGTAAATTTTCCAAGCAGTTCCTTCAACCTAACTCGTTGCTCTGAAGTGAGATGTCTACCTTCATCTTCTCTAAGAGAAACAGTGTCTAATTCAACGGTTTTTATTGCTAATTCACTGGGAGGTCTATATGTATCTTCGGCGAATCTATACTTCCACCTGCATCTATCAGCAAAGAACCATTCTTGATTTACTACATCCAAAACAATTTTTTCTTTGCGTAAAAAATCGATTCCCAAAATTGTACGATTATTTTTGGCATTCGGCAGAGCATACAGTGTTGTTTTAACATCGCGACCTTCAATTTTAACATGAACTTCTGTTTTATAAACTTCGGTAGTGTTTTGTAGCCCATCCGCTAAGACTACGATCATTTGAGTTTTTTCAAACTTCACACCTTGGTCTTTTAATAAAGCATACAAAACTTCACCCGCAACGCAATGTGTTGCGCCAGTGTCAGCACAAGCTGTGCCAGAGAGACCATTTATACTTATTTTTACCAATAATGTTGGTGATGTTTGCATATTACATGTACGAAATTCTAGAGATTGAAAGTGCGCCGATACATTTTTCAGAGAACAAGTTGGACACTTGGATTTAATAACTCCCGGGTTTCCACATCCATAGCAACTTAACATTGGCCGATTTAAATTTGAAGGATAATTAATTTTATTTCTCTTGGACTCATTTTGATTGCCAAATTTACCAAACTCATTTCTTTTAAAATCTAAAGGCGTTTTTTCAAAGCGATTAGAATTCCCGACCTCACTGATTTTATTTGATCTCTTTATTTCTACTTTGTGTGACTCAAATTATCATATAAATCTAACTTTTCAGCTAATTCAACAGGATCTGTTAAATTCTCCCATTGGTCTAAATAATGTTCTTTGCAATCAGGGGAAACCTTTTTCTTTAATTGATCAGCAATATTCCGATAGTTTTTCAAAGGAATTTATATTTAATTCGGATAGCCATCCCTCAAAATAGCTTCTAATTTCAAAGTAATATTCTTTCCAGCTAATATCGGTTCGCTTTGGATGTCGATTAAATAAAACTCTAAACCTTCCAGCAGTTAACTTGAAACTCTGCAACAATATATCTTTAATATAAGAATAATCCTCAAATTTTTCTTCCGGTTCACGCGCTATTAATTTACGGATTTCATTTGGAAGGACTCCAATTAAATACGTAATCCACAGTTCTTTAGAAACCTTTAAAAGTTTCATTTGCCTCTCAAAAGTTATTAAAAATAAATTCATATCATCCTTTTCAGGATTGAAATCGGGTAAAACCTTTTTCAAGTCAACGCGGATTGAAGAAGTTTCTAGAGGGTTGCTAGTATTTGCAACATCTCTTGTTCCTGTTTCTAACCTGAGCTTCTGTAGCTCAAATTCTCTTTCTTCAGCTAAACGCTTCTCTTCCTCAAGAGTCTTTCTTTCTTCTATGATATTTTCTAAAATTCCCTGTACAAAATCTATGTTATCTTTAAATGCCTCACTATTTACAATTTTATCACATAATTCGAGGACTTTACACTCACTACTTATTTGTACTTTTAACTCTGAAGCCAAAGTGATTAAATCAATTTTCTTACCCTTAGAAAGAAACGCCATCATTTGAATTAATTATGTTTTAGCTAACTTCAAACTTAATTTGTGTTTCGAATAACTCTTAGCAAAATAATTTAAATCAATTCTTCATATAATAAATAAAATAATGCCAAGCACTCATTTATAATAATAACTTCAATAATAATATAGCTCAGTGCAACTATATAAATGTATAAAATAAAGCAAACGAGTTTATTTTTCAATAATAATTATTAGATATATTTCTCTTATGAATATCTTCATTTAATTCAGATACTAAAATACTTGAAGCTGCGGACGATTTTTCGTATTTCAATTCTAAGGAAAATACCATTCAGGTTGAATAGAATAATTCCAAAATATTTCGATTCTGGACGAATCAAATACAATTTTTCAAAAAATCCTCAGATTCCGGATGAATCAAAAGAAATACTTTTTGTACTTTAGTATCTAAATTTTCTTATTAAACAGTTTAACACAATTTTAAAATAATACTTATCTTCATATCTTGCCTATATTCGGGCCCGACGTTGGTCAGCCATACTTTGTAACATATTATTTTGAATCCGGGGTGGAAACTATTTTAGTTACAAATAAAACTTGATAACTTCTTCATAGACTAATAAATTTAATATTTACAACATATTTACATGTTACTATTTACAAAATAACTCATTTAATTTAATATTACGGCTTAGCTCAGATGCCTTGTCGGCAACAACTCTGTAAACATTCTTCTCTTCTGGTAAAGTCTAATTTACTCAGCTTGTCAATTCTTTTGATAGAAAAAAAAAGAAAAGGAGAGAAAATATGATGGAGTGCATATAGTTCGGGCGTTACACTATCACATTTATGTACTAGAATCTATTTATAATAAGTACAGTTTCACCTGTGTTAATAAAATAAATATTTTGATTTGTATATCTGGTTCATTCACTAAAATTACACACTTAAATTTAGTATTCTTACTAAGGCGGTTCTCAAAAAAATATTTTTCTTCGCTGAACAACGCTGAATTTTCTGACGCATTTTCTGACTCATTTTTAAATGTAAAAGCATGACACTTACAGGCATGGTTATTGAAGTGATTTGCAATCTAACATTTTTTTTTTCATTTTTCAAAAAAATAATTACATCTTGAGTTATAAGCGATTGTTGTCACCTGACAGCAATTTTTATTTCCTTTTACGCGCTGTCGCGTCCGGAAATTCATTTCAAAAGACTAACTTTGACAGCATTTTCTGAAAAAAAAATTCTGCTTTTACTGAAAAATGGAAAACAATTTTTCGATTGCTTAGTTTCTGAATAAAACAACTGCCAATTTCATGCGTTTTCAAACAAAATCTGAATTTAAAATGTGTAAGAAAGTATCCAGTTGGGATTTATAACTTTAGCATTAATCTCAAACTTCAATTTCGCAGCCAAAATTGAAAGTAATACAACTTTATATCCGAAAACGCGTCTATTTAAAAAAAAAAAAAAAAAAAAATCGGAGTTTTGTTCTCCGGATATCTATCATATGTAATTGATTTTTTTTTTTCTTTTAAACGTGTTTTCACTCTGATTATTTTAATGAATATACATTATGCAGTTTAACAAGATACCTTTGAAAGTGTTCAAAAATGAATTTGTTCTTTAATAGCTTATATTAAAATATGATTCTTTAAGAACATTTTAAAAGAAATCCTTTGCAGAAATTGACTTTAAAAGGGAAGATATGCCCAAAACAGTTTGATTCATTTTTATATGATAAAGGGGCGATTTGGAAGTTGAAGTCAATTTCCTCAAAACGGTGATTTTGATCACTGCGCGCGTGATTTCTAATAATTGGCTACATATAATTTAAGGAAATTTTGACTGAAAGTATAAACCTCATAGATGCAGAAAAGTGCGTATTATTATGTTCATCATGCAAGAAATTGAGAAATTATGACTATTTTTACATTAAAAAAAATCAAAAGTTTGAGATTTTTTTTCTTCTCAGGAATTAATTATTATATTGTTTTAGTGTAGGACATTTTAAACACGTATTATATCTCTTCTCAATAATAATAATAATAAAATTGGCCCTCTATGACAATTCAATTATAAAAAATCATGCGCGCAAAGCAGATAAAGTGAATTCATTTATTAAAAAAGCATTGAATTTCTAATTAAATAATAATAATAATTTTAAAAAAAATGTTATATGCATCTAGACTCTTTTTTATAACACTAACATTTAACAAATATCTCTTTTAATGTGTGTTTAAAATTTTATATACAAAAGTTAATCAACTGTGGCGATATTGTAATCCTTATTATGACCACATTTACAGGTAAAGGTATCAGTTTCAAAAGTACCTGACCCCTTATGGAAACATTTCTGACAAATTATTTTTTAGTGTGTTAATATACTTCCATTTCATCGAGTTTGTACGATTTCTGCTTTATATGATTTTTATCTTTTATTTATTTATATTTCTGCTTTATACAGAAACTAAAATAAGTTGCAAAACCATACGCAAATTTAACGTTAAAATACGCAAAAAAACATATGCATATTTTTTCTTATTTTAGTTTTTAATAAGAGAGCTTATAAATTAGTAGAATTTGCATTGATACAAATTCCTTACTCTAGTGAAACACAATACGATTTGTAACTTTGGGATAATATAGACGAAAACTCTAGTTGCGTTGCGAAATGTTTAAGTTACACAAATTCAATAGACTTTACTAACTCAATAAACAAGACAATTTAAATTCAAAGAAAAAGTATTTACAACATAAATAACGCTGGTTTTATTATGAAATAAATTGCATAAACGCAAATAACGATTAAATTCAAATTAGAAACAAAAAAATCTACAAATCAATCAACTTAATTCCTGTAATTTTCCACGAAATTGTTCAAAAAATGTTAAAACTTTTACTATTGGCAACTAAATTGTATATAATGTCCCCCCTTTTCTACAGTCATTACTATTTAAACTCTTAGTAAAATTGGTATATTGCTAATTAAAATATTACTTTTAAGTTTAATGGCTCATTGACAATATTTCACGCGTTCTGATTCTTCTGTTCTAAAATTTTAAAACAAAGATAAACTTCGCCATGCGTAACGAAACTGGTTAGCATTTTTATAACTTGATGTTAGGAATTTCTCTAAAAAATATTTTCTTTGTTCATTTCATATCGTTTTTAGATCAGCTGAAATATGGCCTGAGAAATATGACATCTTTCGAAATTTTGTTATATTGTTCAGTGATGAATTCGATAACGTATAAACAAATCAGGATAAAATTATGGTAAAGTATTTTTTTTCAGTAAAAAAGTAGATATTGAATTAGAACTGAAAAAAAAAAAATACATTTACGAGACAGGAATTAACATTAATAAATACCTTTAAAAAAAAATTAGCTTTAAAATAATTAAATTAAAAATTATCTTTAAAATGCCCTAGGTACCCTAGGGCAGGGGTTCCGAAATTATGGTACGCGTACCAGTACTGGTGCGCAAAGCTCAGGCTACTGGTACGCAAAAGTGCGATGCTGCTACGTAAAATGAAATACCAGCATAATGTTATAAAATAAAAAACGGCATGAATTTATCACTTTTTGGAAAATTTCAAATAAAAATTAGAGACTGTAAACGCTTTTTGTTGTTGTTGTTACTAGAAATGTTTCTTACAGCAAACTCTCTGAAATCAGCACACGCGACCAGTTTTCCATAATTAAACACATGAAATATGTAATTATTACATTTATACGGGAAAAAAATTAAATTTGGAAATAAAGACCTAATTTAAACATTAATCAATGAAATAGTTTTAATTAGCAGAAAAACTGTTTTAAAAATGTTTTTTAAATTGTATTATCACAAGGTAAAGTATGAATCCGTGAAAGTAGGAGGAGCTTGTTCGAATAGGAGGAGTTATTTTTTTTTTTTTTCTGTTACTGGTTATTTCAGTGTTAAAGTTTAATTTGGAATATAAGTCATTATTTATTTAAGTCTGTCAGTTGAAAATTTTCTGTTCTGTACCAAATGTGCAAGTTTATTTCCATTTCATGGAAATCGGTTTTTCATACAGTGAAGTTATTTAAAATGGTGATTTGAAATTGAACAAAATAAGTTTATCTTTTATTAGCATTACATTTGATGCCTGGTGGTACGCGGAAGTATGAACTTCAATTTAGTGGTACGTAGGACTAAAAGTTTGGGAACCCCTGCCCTCGGGGATTTTAAATTTTCACCATCATTCAGAACACAAATTCCCCTCTCTTATGTTAAATCTATGGGTTTGAAATGCATCCTTATTTTTCAAATTTCTCCTCGGAGAAATTAAAATTTTTATCTTCTTTTTTTCTGTATGCTCTTCTTGAAGCATGTTTCTTTCTTTTCTATTAAAAAAAAAAAAAAATGTTTTTAAAATATGTACTTAATTTTATATTTTAAGTATTAAAAATCTTAGTGAAGCAGACGAGTTGTAAATAAGATTTTAAAACCTAAAATAAAACTATGTATTTTAGAAATAGTTTTTCAGCAAAAAAAACTATATATTGTATAAAAACAAACAAACAACAACAACAACAACAACAAAAATCCCTGAGGGCTCGGCCTACAGGCACATGTATATTTCAAAGACGCAGACCGTGGGGCGCCTGTTTATTGGGAATTGCAGAAGAAGGACCTTTTTGCCATGATGCGGCAGTTAGGACTGCTCCTACCTCAGGCTTTGGGGCTTGTCCCAACCATATGCCAAAAGCGGGTTCCTGAGGTGGGGGCTTTCAGCTTTCAGTTAGGACTGCCCACATCGAAATCTACCTGTGCCTGTAGGTGGAGCCAGCAGAGATTTTTTTTGTTTTTATTTATTATTATTATTATTATTATTATTATTATTATTTACTGTAAGAGTTGGTACTATAAAAAACTTGTCAATATAAAAGTTGTAAATAATATTAAGGAGATTTTTATAAATTTAAGCGGATTTGATATCTTGTGAATTGACGAAGTTATGTTTTTTTTCCTTCTTAAACCCCTATCCCCCCCCCCCCCTTTTGAGGCCGTTTTTAATTATATCAAAAATCTGTCGTACATAAATGTTTGACCCTTTCATTAGAAGTAATAACTTTAAACGGATTTGATATGTATCATAATTCAGAAGTTATTTTTTTTTCTGTTTTCACAGAAAAAAATAAAATTTGGAAATAAAGACCTAATTTAAACATTAATCAATGAAACATTTTTAATTAGTAGAAAAGCTGTTTTAAAACTGTATTTTAAATTGTATTATCGGAAGGTAAAGTCTGAATCCTTGAAAGTAGGAGGAGAATCAATGTTTTTCATTCCAATTGAATTCAGTTATTGAAAGAAATTATTGAAAAATAATTCCTCGATTAATTCCAACTTCTTTACAAAGTTTTATTATTCTTTTAGCAACTATTTTTTGTAATATTGCAGTTAGTAATTAATAAATTTATTGTACGGAACCCTTTGAGCCAGGTTCTGACTATCTCACGGGCACCCAGGGCACGAAATTTTTTCTAATGTCATCTAAATTTCTATTAAAAAATCATAACTGTGCCAACGTTTTTACTTATTTTAGGACTGTTGTTTGCACTCAGTATCAACTTGGTTTTTATCATTTAATATCTATAAAGTCATTAAATTTTATCATATTGCACACTTATTCGAAAAGTGACACAACCAAAAAAAGTGATATTTGAGATATTAATACTATAAAAGGACAAAAATATATCTCAATCAATGGTTAAAAGCACATTTCAATAAATAATAGAAAAACAAATATTTTATTTTTATACCTGAAACAGTTTTTCAATTTTCCGTAAAACATAATTTGCTGAGTTGACACTTTTCGAATAAGCGTGCAATATGTAAACAAACAAACAAACAAACAAAAAAAATCTAGTATCAGTAAATCAACTAATCTAAGGGGGCACAAAAATTTGAAAGTGCCCTGGGCACAAAAATTTATTAGTCGGGCCCTGCTTTGAGCGCTTGTAATACTCGGACTTGACCGATTTATTTGTTTCTGTGGTCACTCATCTCATTAGTCACGTGGAGGAACAGAAATCGAAATTGTTACAAGGCACAAAGAACTTGTTTCATCTGGTGGGAAAATATGGTCTTCCGACTGTGAGGGTGTTTATTAAACGAAGAAGGCTTGAAGCTGCAATGCAATTGACCGTAAAATGTTACTCAGAGTTCTTTTTATTTTTATTATTGTTATAATTTAATAGCATATACATGAATCTTTCCAGGAGGCTTCGCTTTGGGGGCCGATTTACGAAACACTCCACGTACATCAACTATAACAGAGTGATTTTTCTCCTTTAAATTACGTTGTTTTATATGATGTTCTTTATGAATTGACGTTAAGTGACTGGTTGCATAAGGAATCTGACAGCTGAAGCAACCTACATTGTGATTGACAAAGAGACTAACTAAGAGATTGCAAAGAGAATAAGAAACTGGGTGAGTTATTTGGTGAGGACCACTTTTAAATCATGATGACCACAGAAAATTGGAACATTTTCTTAACATATGCTGAAGTAATGTGGTCATTCCTGCACAAAGAAATGTAACTTTGTGGTTTTTCTGCATATATTTATTTGGTCCTCGCATATTTTTACTTCCTAAACCAGTGTTTCACAACCTTTTTTATTTCGCCCACGCGAACACATAATTTTACTTCCGCTGTACACTAAACTTATAATGATTAAAACCTATGAAAAAAATATATATATGCCTTTTTTAAATTTATTTAGTAACACAAATAAAATTCTTCATCATAGATAAACAAAGTAAAATATTTTGTTATAATTTTTAATAAAAATATATTTTTTTAAATATCTTCTTTACAAGATAGGATTTTTAGATGCACACACCACACACACACACAAAATACCGTTGATTTCCAGTAGAATTTCTGTATTTTTTTTATTTTGTTTTCCGCATAAAAAGGATTTCCAATCAAAAAATATTGCAAACATGGACTTGAGAGTTTTTTTGACAGATAATGCTAAATTTTCGATTTCTCTAAAGATGTAGGATTTATTTTTTTACTATTACAGTTTCTAAAAAAAATAATTAAATAAATAAAAAACCCCGTAAAAGTGTGGAGACTGTACTAGGAAAAAACAAATTCTTTTGAGAGGGTAAAACTATAAATAATCGCAATGCTTTAGCGAAATTAACTAAACTTTTAGCACTATTACTTGTCAAGGATATCATCTTAAATTCATATTCGTTAATTTATGACACAGTCATGAACTGATTTTATCGGGGAAAAAAAATCCCTATAAATACAGAAATTGTACTGGCAATCAGCGGTATTTCCCCCTCTTTATATTGTAGGTATACAAAGGATCTAGTTGAAATTTGTCTTCCTTTTGAACATTTTCCCTGCAGAAAAAAATATTTCTTATAAATATAACATTGAAATATTTTTTGTAATTATTGTAAATTTGCTGTTAAGAGGAAACTAATAGATTATAATAATATGTTTTTAAAATGCTTTTCATTGCAGTTTTCCGACATTTCTTATTAAAGATGATGACACTGAAGCAAATTTGGAAGGAAATGCAACTTTATCACATTAAACCTCATTGCATAGTAAATTTCAGAATTTAGAATATTGCATCTTAAAGTACTTTTGTTAGATTGTAGTATCTTGATATAACGTTAGTACTAAAAGTTTTCGTGGCACATCTTAGGTCCTCTCACGGTACACCAGTGTGTCGTGGTTGCCAGATGTCTCGATTTATGCGAGATGTCCTTATTTTCAGGGGTTTCAAGATCCGTCCCACAGTGGGGCCGAGGCTACAAAAATAACCAAAAGTGAATTTTTAATTTTATCGCTGTTTCTATAGTGGTTTTCTGTTCTTTGATAATTAAAAAATAAATTCCTGCTTCAATTTTTCCAATAAAAACATTTTTGCGCCTGTTAAATAGGGCCTAAAAGTCGGCTCTTTTTTTTTTTTTACTTTTGGAAAATTTGTCGATTTTAGTCGAATTTCGTTTCTTTTCGTGTACTTTTATTTTCCAAGACCAAATTTTGAAAATTTTAGGGTATTTACCTACTACATGGAGAATAAGAAACCGCAATTAACCCATCCAAATATTGCATTATTATATAAAGAATTAAGGTATACAATATTCACATTTTAAAATAGAGAGTAAAATTGACTGTCGAAGCTTTAAAAAATAAAGCTCTATTAGCCTCCGACATGGCTTGGCAATTTTTCTCATCTACATATATTCAAGAAACAGCTATATTTATTTCAGCTGCAGTTATCTGCAATTGTGGCATTCGTACTTCCTTTTGTCATTCCCCATTTCATTAAGGGCCCATTATTATTTCGAGAATGATTAGACGCATCAATTTGGAACTGGTCTTATTCGATTCCTCCCACGAAAATACGTAAGAATTATCTCAAACAACCCTAAACCATATAATGTTTTGTCTTTTTTAAACTTTTAAATTAGTTTCTCATTTATTTATTTGCTTTATTGAACATATTCATTCATTTTGTATTAATTTTTTAGGTGCGTTTGTAATTATATAAATACGTAGCATCTATAGTCGTCGTCTGGTCCGTCCGTCTGACTGTATGTAACAGCGCAAAATCTACCCAACCGATTGGTTTGAAAGTTAATATACATAATCGTTGCAAAATTTTGTCGAGTCATTTCAAATTTTATGAAAATCGAATCAAAACTTAAAAATATATTAATGAAAGTTTTCTTCATTCTATTAAATACTATCATACGTAATTAATTCAATGATTCTGGGTTGCCATGGTGATTACGTCCTATTTAAGATGGAGTCATATTATTTACGTATTACTGAATTTAAAAACCGAATTTGTATACTAAAATTGTTTAATTATAGCAATACTATAATCTACCGACAGTTTTTGGATAAATGTTTCTGGAGAAATATATATTAAATGGAAAAGGAGTGTAAATATGGATTTCAAGTTCTGAAAATTTTAAAGCTAGGCTTAAGTTTCCTATTGGAATTTTCAGTAAATGTCAACAAAAGATAAAATTTGCATTCATGCATTTTTGCATAAGAGTGCAACATATATTGCACCAAGATCTGAATATTTATAAAACTAGTTATAGCACGAACGCACCTTATTTGTCACGTTTGACGTACAATTTCCAACTTATTGTGATATAATGAGACTAATATTATGGATTATACAAGTTTTGAGATGAAATTCAGTTTTTTTTTGACAAATATAAGCTTTGAGCCCGAATTCCAGCTCTTCATCTCTTTCACCCTAGTCATAATACTTCACTGAAGCTGTCAAATGTGCGCAGAAAATTGTCCTAACTCAATAACTATGGCTCATATCGACATTCGGATGGTTCCATTCGGTTTAGAGGAAAAAAATACATAAGAATCGACGGTGAAATATTTCACAAGAAAATATATTTCATTGCTCTGAAATAATAAAAAATATAAGTTATCAAATATCGACAGAAAAGTGGTTATAACTTGTAAAACTATTGGTCGTATCGACTTGTGGATCATCTAATTTGATTCCTTTCAAAAATGTACATTGGAAACAGTGGTAATATGCAATGATTTGAAGAGTTTTTGTCTGGAAAATCGGGTAATTTTTCCACTGTGCGTCTCGCGGAGGCAATGCGCTGAACGCAAAAAAAATCGATTTTTCCTGATGCACAAATTCTTTTAAATTTCTTTTACAACTACTTAGTACCACCATCTATTCGCTATTCTGCATCGAGTAGAACATAATACAGTAAAACCTATGAAAACAGAATCTATCTACAGCGGATACTTTTTATGATTTCGCAGTAAGGAATATCGTACAAATCCTGCTAAAGAAATCTGTCTAAGACGGAATATTTTTCCGTTATGCTATTCTGTTCCAGATTTTTACTACACCTTGTTTAGTAAAATCTGCGAAAGTGGAACCTGTATATAACGGAATCTTCTTTTAATCGCAAAATTCTCACTGTCCTTATTTAAGCAATATCATAAAATAATAACTGCTTTGTCGGAAACCTCTCCAAAATGGAATTTGGTTTCGGTCTCTAGCGATCCCGCTTTCACAGATTTTGCTGTATACAATTATTGTGTTTATTTAACACTTTAAAACCTTCTAAGACGGAATTCTATCCGTTACAGATTCCGTTTTAGACAGATTTTCATCTTAAAAAAAGATAATTGTATGGTATTCCATCCGTAGAGACCATGGAATTTGTACCTTTAAAACAGCATTCCGTTGTAGTCAAGTTCCGTTTCTATAGGGTTTAGTTTATTTTTATGTTTTGAATTAGAAACTTATGTCCCGCTGTTTTTGTCCGCTTGTTCCGCTTCTTTTGACTGTAGACCTGGCAACACTAGTCGTGGCACACCGGTTGAGAATCATTGCCCTGGGCTATCACCACAAAGTTTTGTCGCGAGATATAGGTCAGCGGTGCGTCAAAAAATCCTTCAAAATTCAACAAACCGCATTTGAACCAAATCTTTCAAAATCTGAATTAAGAGTTGTCCATTCAATCGGCAACATTCATGGTAGATGCATGCAATCACAATTGAATGGCAAGACTATCAGATAAAAATTTGGCCTTGTAAAAGAAAACTTCCTGTGAAAACAGAACCTATCAGCAACGGACATTTTTTATGATTCCGCCGTAAGGAATATCGTACAAATCTACCTGCTAAGGAAATCTGTCTAAAACGTAATATTTTACCATGTTGCTATTCTGTTTCAGATTTCGCGATACTCTTTAAGTAAAATCTGTGAAAGCGGAACCGGTAGACAAGGTTCCGTATTCATACGGTTTACTGTATTTTTATGTTCTGATTTAAAAGCCGTTGTCCCGCACTTTTTTGTCTTCCGGTGCCGTTTTTTCTGACAGTTAGACCTGGCAATACAGGCACACCGGTTGAGAATCATTGCCCTAGGCTATCACTACGAAGTTTTGACACGAGATATAAGTCAGTGGTGTGTTTAAAAAAAAAAAAAAAAAAAAAAAAAAAACCCTTATCAAAATTCAACGAACGATATTTGGACCAATTTTTTCAAAATCTGATTTAAGAATTGTCCATTCAATCGGCAACATTTATGATAGATGCATACAATCACAATTGAATGGTAAGACTATCATATAAAAATTTGGCCTTGTAAAAGAAAACTTCCTGTGAAAACAGAACCTGTCTATAACGGACATTTTTAATGATTCCGCCGTAAGGAATATCGTACAAATCTACCTGCTAAGGAAATCTGTCTGAAATGGATTATTTTTCCATCTTGCTATTCTGTTCCAGATTTCACTGTACTTTTTTAGTAAAATCTGTGAAAGCGGAACCAGTAGACAGATTCCGTATCTATACGGTTACTGTATTTTAATGTTTTGATTTAAAAGCTGCTGTCCCGTACTTTTTTGTCTCCCTGTCCCGTTTTTTGTGACAGATAGACCTGGCAGTACTAAGGCACACAGGTTTAGAATCATTGCCCTATGAACTAGGCTATCACCGCAAAGTTTTGGCACGAGATATAGGTCAGTGGTGTGCCAGAAAACCCCTTGAAAATTCCACAAACCACGTTTGAACCAAATCTTTCAAAATCTGAATTAAGAATTGTTCATTACTTCGGCAATATTTATGGTAGATGAATGCAATCACAATTGAATGGTAAGACTATCAGATAAAAATTTGGCCTTGTAAAAAAAACTTCCTGTAAAAACAGAGCTTTTCTATAACGGAGAATTCTATATCGTACAAATCTACCTGCTAAGGAAATCTATCTAAAACGGATTATTTTTCCATCTTGCTATTCTGTTCCAGATTTTACTATATTTTTTTTTTAAATAAAATTTGTGAAAGGGGAATCGCGGTAGACAGGTTCCTTATCCATACAGTTTACTGTATTTTTATATTTTGATTTAAAAGCCGCTGTCCCGCACTTTTTTTCGTCTCCCTGTCCCGTTTTTTGTGACAGTAGACATGGCAACACTAGTCGTGGCACACCGGCTGAGAATCATTGACCTGGGATATCACCACAAAGTTTTGTCGCGAGATATAGGTCAGTGCTGTGTCAAAAAACCCTTCAAAATTCAACAAACCACATTTGAACCAAATCTTTCAAAATCTGAATTAAGAATTGTCCATTCAATCGGCAACATTCATGGTAGATGCATGCAATCACAATTGAATGGTAAGACTATCAAATAAAAATTTGGTCTTGTAAAAGGAAGCTTCCTGTGAAAACAGAACCTGTCTATAACGGGCATTTTTTATGATTCCGCCGTAATGAATATCGTACAAATCTACCTGCTAAGAAAATTTGTCTAAAACGGATTATTTTTTCAACTTGCTATTCTGTTCCAGATTTCACTAAACTTTTTTTTAGTAAAATCTGAGAAAGCAGAACTTGTAGACAGGTTCCGTATCCGTACGGTTTACTGTATTTTTATGTTCTGATTTAAAAGCCGCTGTCCCGCACTTTTTTTGTCTCCCTGTTCCGTTTTTTGTGACAGTTAGACCTGGCAATACTAAGGCACACCGGTTGAGAATCATTGCCCCGAGCTATCACCGCAAAGTTTTGTCGCGAGATATAGGTCAGTGGTGTGTCAAAAAACCCTTCAAAATTCAACAAACCACATTTGAACCAAATCTTTCAAAATCTGAATTAAGAATTGTCCATTCAATCGGCAACATTCATGGTAGATGCATGCAATCACAATTGAATGGTAAGACTATCAGATAAAAATTTGGCCTTGTAAAAGAAAACTTCCTGCACTTTCGTTTTCATCTTTACTGACCTAGACTGTCATTCCAACAAATAGGTGGGGGAAAAGTGTTGGCCGATAGAAAATTGGGCTGCCGGCGTGTTGACGTTTGTTTCTTCATGATTTTTTTTATTGTTTTTATTGAGTGGGCTGATTTACTTCCTCACTTTGCAGTTCAGGCGAGTAACAAACACGTGCTTCTTTCTTACCTTTCTCTTTCCTCCCCTCCCTGACACGTGTTCCGCAAGATTACTTCCGAAGAAGATCTCGTTTGAAAGGTTTGCTTGATTTGGCGTCTTATCATTTGATATCAGAATATAAAATATAAGCTCAACACAATGCTATAATTTCTTAAGTGATATTTTTATTTATTTATTTAGATTGATACTTAGGAAATGTTACAGCATTTATTTGATAAGAAACATTTATCGTTTTTATTGCCCAACTTTGTAAGGCAAATAAATCTAATATAAGACGCTATTATATTTGTTGAATTTTTTCACACTTCGAAGATAAGTCACCATGTCTGGCACTGATTAAATTACAAAGACTGTATAGAGTTGTGCAAGGTGACGTCACGAACAGGTTTTTGCTGCTGTTTGTAGGACAGATATCGGTACCTTTATCAATGCTTTTTCTACTTGTGTGTCCTACAGCTTTTTCAACGTTTTACAGTAAAAGTCACGTGATGTGAACTGCTCTATAAAGAAAGGGCAACTGACGTCACTGTTGGTCAAATTACTGTTGGATAGAAAGAAACACCTGTCCGTTCTTTATGGCTCCTACTGTACACATGAGTACGGGCGATTTAATTGGTCTACATTTAACACGTCAATTATATGACTGGCCTCCGTCGCCATGCGATTCCTACAATGATGGTTACGACAAAAATGCAGTGGTAGATTGGTTGCGGAGGTGTTTGTTTGTAAACATGCCCTTTCTTTATACCACACTGTTAAAAATTTTGTGTTGGGGTGAATTGGAACCCACTTTTGGTGCTGCAATAGCTGCAACCACAAGATGGTGAAATCTCGTTACAACATTTGAAGCTCTGATTGAACCAAAGCTCTAAATGTTGGAACGAGATTTCACCATTTTATGGTCGCAGCTGCTGCAGCACCAAAAGTATGTTTAATTCAGCACAAATTTTTTAACAGTACATGTGAACAAAGCCATGGAGAGAAATCAGGACATTGGTGAAAGACATTTGTAAGGCTCGCTGAGCACTATTGAATTAGGTAGATTGGTTGACGGAAGTGTTTGTTTGTAAACATAACCTTTCTTTATACTATACTGTTAAAATTTTTCTGTTGGGGTGAATTTGAACCCACTTTTGGTGCTGCAACCATAAGATGGTGAAATCTCCTTCCAACATTTGGAGCTCCAATTAAACCAAAGCTCAAAATGTTGGAACAAAATTTCACCATTTTGTGGTTGCAGCTACTGCAGCACCAAAAGTTGGTTTAACCCAGCACAAAATTTTTAACAGTGCATATGCACAGAGCCATAGAGGAGAAATCACGATATTGGTGAAATACATACATAAGGCTCGCTGAGAACTATAGAATGTATTCTTTATTACTTTTTCAGTCCTTAACTTTGTCCGAATGTTCAGAATGCATACTCTTATCATTCGTTGGCTCTATTTAGAAAGACTTTAAAAAAGATTTAAACACTTCTCCAGATAAACTCTATTGTTCTTCAATTAAATTATAAATACTTAAAGCGATGAAGAACATTAATGAGGCTCTGCTCTCGGCAAACTGAAAAGTGCGTTTATAATAATAATATTTTTTATTAATCTCGTCTTTTTCTGAATCCTATATTACCAATCGCTAATTACAATCTTGGCTACGCTTTGCTTTCGTCAGTCCGAATTACCAACACTACAATATAGAAATATTTTAAATATCGCGGAGATAAACTACATTGATCTTCAACTAATTAACAATTACTTTGTTCAGAATATGGTGAAGGACTTTTGTGGGATCTAAGCACAGTAAAGATAATATTCTTTTTTACTTTTTTCTGTTTTGTTTTTTAAATCTTTTTTTTTGAATACCCGTTTCCCAGACTACAGTCTTTATTATTCCTCTCTCTCGCCAGCCCTATTTACCGAGGCTATAATACAGGAAGAATTAAACTGTTCTGGAGATGAACTCTATTGTTCTTCAATTAATTTACAATTACTCTGTATTCAGTAGCTCATTTATTGAATTAAGAATAGCAAAATTTGATTGGTGCTAAAAAATTTGATTGGTGGTGAATTATATCAAAGTATTGATGTAATAGGCATGCGATATGCCTATTATATCAATACTTTGGAAGGTAGAAGTTTAAAGGAAGCGTTCTAGTTTAAATAAAAGCACATTTAAAAGTTGCTACTGAAAATTTTAAAGATTGAGATTTATTTATCAAATTATGCAAATTTGCAGTATCTCTTGTTATAAGTCTACCAATTTTTTGATATTTGAAACCATAAATCAAACCAACCCTTCAAACACTTGAATATGTTTATTAATAACAATTTATTCAGCAAAATAATAATTTCGTCGCTTCAGAAACATATATGTTCTCTAATTTTTTTTTATTTTTTTTTATTTATTTATTATTTTTTTTTATGGAGGATCTGCAATTATTATTTTTGCCCTTATTTCTGCAGGGAAATTCAAGGGAGAAGAGCGACGTGTAAAAAATGCCACAGTATTTGACACAAGGAGAAAGCGAAGTCTAAAAAATAGCACAGCAATAGTGACATAAAGAGGAATAAGAGACGTGTTAGGCTAGCCTTATGTAGTGTCTTATCGTTTCAAACAACAAAATATTTCATGGATTTCTATTTCTATAAAATTTTTAATAAAATAAGATATTTTGCAAATTATCTTTCGCTTTACCACATTAAAAACCTGGAAATATTTTCCTTTTGCCTTTAATTATGCTGTCGCTAACAACATATAAACATGAGCAAAAGTGTAAATCATAATAAATTAATAAATTAACATATATTTTTCACGCCCTTTGACTTAAATGTTTCTCGTCTCAAGGCATCTAACAAGACATATTATTTAAACCATGTCAGACTTGAGAACATCATGATCATTAACCAAAAGTTGCCCATCAGGTTGAGTGAGTTCTATTTAATTTATTATTGCTAATTTTTTACATTAGACTATCAATTAAATAATTATCGCATTTATAGTAGACAAAATGTGTAAACAAATATTAATCAAATCTTTAACTTGAAACTAAACTAAATTACGTATTACTTTATATGTTTAAGCCACTCAAGAGGATAGAGGACATATGCTACCGTAAAAAAAGACATGTTTCTTAGCCTATAGGAAAATATACTATAACCACGAACGAAAATATATAATAACCTCTTCCGAGTTACCCACAATTTCAAAAAGCGTTTTTTATCTTTATAAACCTCGAAAACCAATATATTTTCGAGATTTAAAGAAGCATTTCTAAAAACAAAGTTCTATTGCTGCCACTGATTTTTGGAACCATTTCCGAGTAGTTTTTAAAGTGTATTAATCAGTTTTTTTAACCCGCAATACAGGTTTTTCGCATGCTATCTAATTTCAAGTAAACATTTTCATGTTCAACAAACATGTTTTACTGACATACATGATAAATTAACAGCATTATCATTAACATTAAAATTAATATTATTTTGTTATATTTGGATGTATAAATTCAATTACGCAGCTGGAAATGTTTAATTGAAAATTAATAGCATCCTACAAACCGATATTCATGTTTGAGAAAACTGTGTAATGCCCCATGAAAACTACTCGAAAACGTTTCCGAAAATTAGTGGCAGCAAAATAAACTTTGTTTTTTATAAATGATTCTTCAAATCTCGAAAATATATTGGTTTCTGAGGTTTCTAATAATAAAGAATCTTTTCGGAATCATGGGTAACTCGGAAGAGTTTATTGTGTATTTTCGCTCTTTGTTATATTATATTTTTGCAGATTTTGAAACATGTCTTTTTTTTTACCATGTAGATGCTAGAGACTATATGTTATAGCTTCATTTCAGAAATAGATAGTATACGGAGTTTCTTAAAAAATCCAGACAGCGTAGATGCTAGAGACTATACGTTATAGCTTCACTTCAGAAATAGATAGCATTCGGAGTTTCTTAAAAAATCCAGACAGTGTAGATGCTAGAGACTATATGTTATAGCTTCACTTCAGAAATAGATAGCATACGGAGTTTCTTAAAAAATCTAGACAGTGTAGATGCTAGAGACTATATGTTATAGCTTCACTTCAGAAATAGAGAGCATACGGAGTTTCTTAAAAAAAATACAGACAGTGTAGATGCTAGAGACTATATTTTATAGTTTCACTTCAGAAATAGATAACATTTGGAGTTTCTTAAAAAATCCAAACAGTGTAGATGTTGGAAACTATATGTTATAGCTTCACTTCAGAAATAGACAGCATTCGGAGTTTCTTAAAAAATCCAGACAGTGTAGATGCTAGAGACTATATGTTATAGCTTCACTTCAGAAATAGGAGTTTCTTAAAAATCCCCCCCCCCCTTACAGAAGATATGCCACCGTATACCCTCCACTATAGCCTTTCTCTTGAATCATTAATCATAACAACTAAACACATAAAAGTCAAAAACATGAAAGAAAACAACGCTAATATCATTTTTATTCATAATGAGTGAAGTCAAATGAAAATACTTTATTAGAGCTTTTTAATGCGCTATGGTCAATTACGTCGCAGATCACAGATCACTATATTAACAGATTATCCATCTGAATATCCAATATCTGATGTTAGCATTATTACTCGAGCGTAGAAATTTCACTTAGATTTAAAAAGAAAAAAAATGAAAATCTAAATAATTTGCATCTCTTTCAGCATTCAGAACGTTGCCTCGTTTGTTTTTGTTGAAATTATTAGTACATTTTTCATTTCAGAATGATAAGTATAATCTATAAATTTAATCCACTTTTGCAAGAAAAAAATTAACAAGAATTTTTTAGAAATATGTTTTAAACATTAAAATCACTTCTGTTTTAGAATAAGACTTTAGACTTTAAGGCTTTTTACCATTTTGTTAATGTTTGACAAATTTATTTCTAATTTATGTAAACTATGAAGCCTGATTTTGAACCCTGTGTTCGTGACTTTGATGGTATAGAGTCCTGCATCGGGTAACCCAATTTACCCGTTCCTGATCCGCTCTTCAGTTCGGGTCGGGTTGATACTATTTTTTGGTCATTGCGGGTCGGGTTGACTTTAAATGTTTCTGGTTCAAGTAGGTTTCGGGTTAGGTTTTGATTCTTTTGGGTCGGATTCGGATTGAACCGATTTTTCAAAAGAAAGTCCTCAATATTTCCAAAGAAAAAACTATATTTTTGAATATTCATGAGTATATATTTGTTAATTTTTATACAAAAGAAACAAAACTGATATTAGAGATATAATTGTAGACTATTTTTCTATAATTGCATTAAAATATGGATTAATTTTCTTTTACTTTGGTCTTAGGTTGAAGCGTATTAGGTTTGGTCTGGATTTCGTGTTGACGAAATTTTGTTGTCGGATTCGGGTTGACTTTAAACAGAAATTTCTGGTTTGGGTCAGGTACAACCCGACTTGTGCTGGACTGTACTCTGGTATCAAAGAAGTTGTTGGTATCAAGAATACAGGAATTACCAGATTGGATGTCCATACCACTGATTTATAGACGGGTGTAACCCTTTAAAATCCAGTATAAAGTTGTTGGTATCATGAAAATAAAGGAGAAGCTATTTTTTTTTCGTCTATATTAACAATTTTATTTGACACAAAATTTGTATATACGAGATTTTAAGCCATCCCCCCCTAGTTAACTCTTTGGACTCGAGAGGGGACTCTCACTCACCACTAGTGTTGCCAGGTGTCCCTCGTAAATTGGGGCTCCAAATGCTCTGGACACAACTAATCAATTACAGTTTATTTCGACATTATTAATCCTTGATAATTCTTCCATTAAATAGAACGAAGAAAATCAATTTAAAATACTGGTGTCCAGAGCATTTGGAGCCTCGATTTACGCAGGACACCGTGGTGAGTGAGATTTACCTCTCGAGTGCAAAGGGTTAATATAAGACAAAATAAAATAAAATAAAACCTATATTTGCAAAAGAAAACATTAACTTTTTATTTTGGCTGACGATATTTATTTTGGAATTGACGAGCAGATGAATATATGGAAGTAAGAGAACATGTTCTAAGCGAAAGCATACTTATCCTGAAATTCCAGTTGAAATTACTTGAATTCCAAAATCAAAATCGATTGATTACTAAGACAAATATTTGATTTTGCAGTATAAGTAACAAAATGTATCTTTAGCTCATATATTAAAATTTTGCCTTAAATACATACTGAAAACACTTACATTCAAAAGTCAAGAATGATTCCTTAAAAAGGCCTAGTTAATCAAATATATGCTATTATAGCACAAATAATAAACTGTGTCATCATCATTTAGAATAATATACTAAATATACACTAATTTATGATATAATTAAAAAATATTCATGAATCCATTATTCACCTTAGTTAGTCATCGCGTTGTCATGCCAATATAATATATATATATATTTTTTTGTCATTATTTGTCGTAACTGGTACAAGGTAAATTCTTGCAGTTTCGTCCATGGGGATGGGGTTACTGTTGTACTGTTATGAAGTTTTATTTTCAGTTTTGTTGGTTGATTAGCAATTAAGTTTATATTTCTGTAAGCAATATTTTAATCTTTTAAACAGACCAGTGATATAGTGAAGTTTGTGGAGTTTAAATTCTTTATGGTTAAATTTGCTATTAGTTCTAACATATATATTATTTCTGTTGTCAACTTTCCTTTTTATAAGCATTTATAAAACGCACAACAATGAATGAGGTATCATTGGAAAGGTGTTTGGACCGGCTTCTGACATAGTCCGCTCACAATTCGTTAAAACATGTTTTTTGATTAAAAATTGCAATTAATTAAAAATTAAATCAACATTGTTTTCAGAAATGATATGAAAGGTTTTTCTCAAACCAGTGTTGCCACAAAAATAAAATACCGCATTATATCATTCTCAGCAATGATTATTAAAAAATAAATAGCGCAACAAAGATAAAGTGTGATATCTGCGAACAGGTTTATTTTATGTTTATGATTAAAAAGAAAAATTGAAATGTTTAGAAGAAAAAGATACCATCGATCGATCGAAGCAGTGGTATTTCACGTGTAGTCTAAAAGGTATGTTTTGTTATACTATATTAAACTGCATTTTATATGTACAGTAGAACTCCAATTATCCGAATCAATTGGGACCGGACCCCATTCGGATAATCAAAAATTCGGATAATTGGATTTTTTCCGAAAAAAGGGTCTATTTTAATTAATTACTGTATGTATGTTGAAAATGGGAGAAAAAAAAAACTATTTTTGAAGAAAAAGAGCTTTTAATTAATTAAATGAAAAGGTAACACTTTTACATGTTAAGCGTACTTACAAGTGTTGTACATTAGTACATTATGTACGTACCGTACTATAAATGAAAGTCATTGCTTGCTGAATATCTCGGTTAAAGTAAGCTGTTTGACAGTCTTCATCCGTTTTCGGACAGCCAAGTCGCGCATCCGCTTGACAGTGAGAAGTTGCATGTGGTCACACTCGGGCTGACACTCCATCCATTTCAACGCAATTTCAAGGCCGGCAAATGCTTCGTTAGCTGATGGTCCAAAATCTGCTTCAACTTCAACATTAAGGTCATCTTCTTCCTTGACACTTTCAATAAGTTCATCAACATTTAGAATTCGAAACCCAGGATTTGACGAATCGCACACCATCCACTCTCCTATATCTTCAACACTAACTTCTGAACATCCAGGAATTCCAAGAACATTCTGAACATACAAGTTTCTGAATTCCTCAAGTGACACGTCATCCTCATCTTCTTCTGTCTCTTCCGCGGAGGAAAGGGCAATAGCGCGCATATAGACAGAATCATTATTTTGCGAATCGCAGTACGTTTCCGTCTTAAGGGGACAGATCACCTTTAAAATGGTCAAAAATTCCATTTCAAGGTTTTGATGTCAGTAAATAGTGCATTTTATTCTGAGTAAAAGGGTACCAATGTTTTTCAGAGGCGATAATTATTGACGAAGATATAAAGTAAAACGCAATCATCATTCTTTGTTTTTGAATGGAGAGTGAAAACTTTAAGTGCATTTAATTCACAACAATGATTTTCAAACTTGCGCGCACGATTTCTCCAAAAATAATTTAGGTAGAACCTCAATTTTTTTCAAACTTATTAATGCTGTAACAATGAACAAAATGAACTGGAATCTTTTAATTTGATCAATAAATTAAAAAATAATTAACTGTAATTAAATTAAAAACGCATTTTGAATGTGCTTTTCGATGAATAACAGTTAATTATTTTTTAATTTATTGACCAAATTAAAAGATTCTAGTTCATTTTGTCCATTGTTACAACATTAATAAGTTTGAAAAAAATTGAGGTTCTATCAAAATTATTTTTGGAGAAATCGTGTGCGCAAGTTTGAAAATTATTGATGTGAATTAAATGCATTTAAAGTTTTCACTCTCCATTCAAAAACAAAGAATGACGATTGCGTTTTACTTTATATCTTCGTCAATAATTATCGCTTCTGAAAAAAATGGTACCCTTTTACTCAGAATAAAATGCACGATTTACTGACATCAAAACCTTGAAATTGAATTTTTGACCATTTTAAAGGTGATCTGTCCCCTTAATTTTTTTTCCGAAATTCTGAAAGCGATTCGGATAATCAGCGATTCGGATAGTCGGAGTTCGGATAATTGGAGTTCTACTGTATTTATTTTTCTTTGTCCAGTGTTTTTCCCGCAGTGGATGACGTCATCCTCTAATGCAGTTAAAATACGATTATTATTTTTATTTCATCGCGCGTGCTTTTTTCTATTTTCGATCAGTTTTTCCTGTAACCTTGATGGAATAAATGAGATGATATTCTGGCATGACTAATGTTGTTTGCAGGTATTTATAACGTTAATTTTTCATTAGAAGTTTAAACCTGCATTTAAAAAATATTGGATATTGCTAAAAAATATTAGACAGCAGTGCGAAATCTTCGCACGGGTCCACTGGTTGTTTTTATATTTAATTTGATATATCAGTCCATTAAGACGTTTATCGATATGTCTTAATGAACATATTTCAGATATAAAATTTGACCGCAACCGCACCGGAATATCAAGATTAAATCAAAATCAAAGGTGTGATATTAATATACATTTTAACAAGGCAAAGATCACCAAGAAAATATTTAATTATTACAGTTCATCCATCAAAGAATCTTTAGCAATTTTATGCAGAAACAATAACATATGCAACGATACTTTATCCTACATTACCCCCAACATTTGGATCAATTTACTAAGTTAGAGACACAGTCTTCACCCATCAAACAACCTACCTTTCACTTCATTGGGGAACATTCCAACTGATATTGATTCGAAAAAGAAACAGTTTCTCTGATTTCGTATTTTCTGTTTTCAACCCTGATGACGAGTACAACTGTATTTGAAAGTACTAGGTTTTGTATATACAATTTTATATTTTATTTCATGTATTTAACAATGTCTAAAACAACTTTTAGTAATTTTGATTGAATACATTCTGAATTTATTCATGTTATATGATACTAAATGTTTTGCTTAAGTACAAGCTGAAATCATTTACATTTGAAAATCAAAATCCAATGATCAAAACAGCCTATTTGGCAAAATATTCCTTTTAAAATAATTTAAATTCGAAAATCAAAATTAATTGTTTAAAAATGCCGTTTTAGCCAAATATTTGATGTTGTAGTACATGTAACAAAATATGTCGTAATCCTTAGCTCATATTACTGAAGTTTTACCTTAAATATAAGCTGAAATAACTTACATTCGAAAGTCAAAAAGGTTTGCTTAAAAATTCCTGTTTAACCACTTATTCGTTATTATAGCAGAAGTAACAAAATGTACCGCCATCTTTTAGGTTATGTTACTAATGTTTTGCCTTAAATACAAGTTCAAATCCTTTACTTTCGGAGTTCAAAATTGATTGCTTAAAATTGCCTATTTAGCCAAATGCTCGTTTTGAAATAATTCGTTTTTGAAAACCAAGCTTAATTGTTTAAAAATGTCAATTAAGCCAAATATTTGATGTTGTAGTACAAGTAACAAAACCTGTCTTTATCCTCATGTACTAAACTTTTTTCTTAAATACAAGCTAAAATATCTTGCATTCTAAAGTCAAATATCATTGCTTAAAAATGCCTATTTAACCAAAAATTTGTTGTTATAGCACAAGTAACAAATTATATCATAATCGTTTATGTTATGTTACTAATGTTTTGCCTTAAATACAAGTTCAAATCCTTTACTTTCGAAAATCAAAACTGATTGCTTAAAAATGCCTATTTGGCCGAATATACGCTTTGAAATCACTACGATCGAAAGTCAAAATTAGTTACTTAAAATTTTTCCGGCCTGAACCCATTTTCACTCTGTTGGAAAAATTACTACTCGTATAATTTATTTACTAATCAATATGTTTATGTTAAATTAATATAAGTGCAAAATTGATTTTTTAAAAGTGCCTTCTTAGCCAAATATTCCTTTTGAAATCATTTATTTACCAAAACCAAAATTGTTTAAAAATATCTATTTAATCAAATATTTGATGTCGTAGTACAAGTAACAAAAAGTATCTTTAGCCCATGTACTAAAATTTTGTCTTAAATGCAAGTTGAAATCACTTACTTTCGAGAGTAAAAAATTATTTCTTAAAAATGCCTATTTAACCAAATATTCGTTATTACAGCACAAGTAACAAAATGTACCGTATTATTTTATGTTATGTTACTAATAATATATTACTAATATCTTAATTAAATACAAATTGGAATTCTTTACATTCGAAAATCAAAACTGATTGCTTAAAAATGCCTATTTGGCCGAATATACGTTTTGAAATCACCACGATTATATAATAAAAACTTATGTAATAAAAACGCAAGTCATGTGACTGAGGAAAACAATTACGGGCTGACCACTTCTTTTTTCATATGCCAGATGTCCATTTTTATTCAAAATTATTTTTTCGAATAAAATTGACATAAAAGTTACATGTTTAGAAAGATCGTTCAAAAAATTGTTTGTTTGAGAGATATGAGTTGCATTGAAATATGTATAGATTCTGAGATAACTTTATTCAGTTGAAATTAGTTTGACAGCCCAATATATCAATCCATTAAAGTAAATAAACACAAGAGATTCGTTCATCGTGAGTCATAAAAATTTTAAACCATGGAACTAATCATTCGCAATGCAAGGTCTCCATGGTGAATTTTGCAGCGCTGTCTGGTGTCGAAAAAAAATGCACATCTGTAAACGTAGCATACGTAATAAGAGAAAAGGCATGCTCTTTTCGTTCATAACAGTCGATATAATTCACTTCACTGAAATAATAATAACGATGCTTTTTTTTTACATTGTAAAATTTGTTATAGTACGAACGCACCTCATTAGCCTCAAGGAGCACTCAAGAGCCTTAAGGAGTTACTTCATATAGAAAGTAAATAATAACATAACTTTTTATCTTATTTACAAGTTTAACTTTCTTTCCTGCAGAAAGTCTTTGGGAAAGAAATTATTTTAATGTTTCCGATTTGTTCTGGTTCAGCAAACTGTAAGAGTCGGATAATATGCTTCAAGAATATATCTTGTTACAATGTAATACATACTAAATAATTACAGCAAACAAGATTAAAATGTTGATACATAATGTATATGTAATTATATACTTAGGATTTGATTCTGAATGCTACCAGTATGGCATCGATTCTTTAGTATCAAAAGCGAGAAGAGGAAAATGGACTGTTTTTATAGAAATCAAAGTTTTTCTTCAATATTGAAAACTATATCGATAGAGTTTAGTATCTGGATTCTGTATTAAGGGGCTACTCCACTCACACGAAAACACCCGCTCGCATAACGTTAACCCTATGGAAGAGTTCTTTAAAAATACTTCGTTTGCATTTCAGTATTTTAAGCGATTTTTTTGCATTGGATAGCTGAGCTTGATTTCTACGATCGCCGCTTTTTACTTTTTGGATTTTGTTTGCGGAGTTTTCGTATGGGGATATTTCACTTTCGAAATCAGCTCCTAATGTGAAAGTATCCTCATTAAAAAAATCGGCAAGCAAAATCGAAAAAGTAAAAAGCGGAGATCGTAGTAGAAATCCAATGCAAAAATAAATAAATAAATAAATAAATAAATAATAAAATAAAATAAATAAATAAATAAAAGTTTAAAAATATTAAAATGATGTAAATGAGATATTTTGAAACAACTGTCCCATAGGATTAACTTTAGCGAACAGGTGTTTTCGCGTGAGTGAAGTAGCCCCTTAACTTCGCTGCCCATCGATGTTAAGAGTCCTGCGTGGGTCTGATATAACCCGACCCGAAAGCAACCACATAAAATTTTTTGGTTTGCCCGAACTCGCCAGAAAAGTTTTCGTCGACCCGAAGCCGACAACGAAATCAAAGAATACTGACACACAATTTGATGCAATTATGGCACACTAGTCTACAATCAAATCTCTAATATATATTTTATCTTTTATGTAGAAAAATAAACATGTTAAGACTTATTCGTAATCAGATATATAGATTTTCATCTGAAACCATATTCTGGATTTTCTTTGAAAAATCAAGTTAACCCGAATCGATCCACAAAGAAACAAAATTCATCCCGAAACCGATCTGACCCGACCCAAATTCGATGAACAACGAAAACAATTACGTGAACAAGACTTGTGGGCATGGTGTCGGGGGTCAGGTAAAATCGGGTAACTCGACCCAATGCAGGGCTCTAATCAATGTTGCCAGATTTCAAAAATCCTATTTCGTATTACAACTTCAAAAAATGCCGTATTTAAATTTATTGAATGTATTATCATTAGAAAAACATTTGTTTTTATTTTTTAAAAGAACTAAAATGCCATGGATAAAAGAATGGCTTTTATGTTGAATAATAAAATAATAGTTTGAAAAAAAAAAAAAAAAAAAAAAAAAAGAAAAAAAAATCCACAAAACAGTTATTCAAAATGTATGAATACAGTTCTGTAAAAAGGGGGGAAAATCTAAGCAAAAAAATAAATAAATAAATAAATAAATGACTTTTCTAAAAGCAAAAAAAAAAAAAAAAAAAAAAAAAAAAAAATGTAATAAAAAAAGATTCACAATAAAGTGGAAAAAAGAAAATAAAAATAAAAATTTTATCAAGGGATGTAGTACTAAGAAAAATGTTTAAATAGAATGTTGCACATCACTTGAAGTGTGGATAAAGAACACAATTTTTGTCGTTTGGACAAAAAAACATCGAATTATGTTTGAAGCTAATATAATAACAACAAAACCAAATAGTAATAAAATGATTTTCTGGTTCTTTTAATAATCGACAAAGTAAATGTTTGAAAGTTCTTTATCCCTGATATTCTAAGCGACAATTGCAATATTTTAGTAATTTTTCATGCAACATTAATATATTATTCAGAATTCCAATTTCAACTGAAACTCAAAACGTTACTGTGTCTTTGGTTTCTTCTAGGTCAAAAAAGAGTTTATTTTGTCTGCTACGATTGTGTGTGAACTCGAACACAAACTCGTGGATATTCGTAACTTCTTCAGAAACGTAGCTACAGATTTTATTTATTTATTTATTTATTTTTTGGAGGGGAGGAGAATTAAAAAATATATTCACACAAAGAAATAATTAAAAAGAACTTTTTTTTTTCTTAAAAATTACCAATTCCGTTTCAAGTTATTTTAATTCTATTTGAGATCAGAATAAAGGAGAAACAGACATCGAGTTTTTCTTTTCTAGTATTAAAATAGAATGCTATTTTTTAAAAGAAAATTTGTGATATTTGAAAATTAATGCCTGACATTGACGGTGACGACCAAAGCCTTTGTATATCTGCTGTGCGACGACCTGTTGATAAGACTCCAATCGGAAGAGATGCGAATAATTTGTTATTCAATTTTCGCCAACATACATCGAGTTTTATTTTTCTATTATTATAATAGAATGCTATTTTAAGAGAAAATTTGTGATATTTGCAAATTAATGTATGGCATTGACGGTGACGGCCAAAAAGCGTTTGTATAACTGCTCTGGCGACGACATGTTGATAAGGCTCCAATAGGAAGAGATGCGAATAATTTGTTGTTCAATATTTGTTTCTGACAGTTGGATATTTTTTAATTTGAACGTTTATTTATTTATTTTTAGACATCTAACGTGAAAGGAATATTTTCTTTTGTCTTTAGTCAACCAGCATTAGTTGAAAGTTTGTGAATTTTTTGTCTTCTATTGTGCACGAGTCATAATCGCCCTTTATATTAAAGTAACTTCAATGATTCTTAATAAGAATCACTGAGGTTATTTTGAAATTTTTCAGAAAGGACCAAAGTTTTGGAGGTAATAAAGGAAGTGGATTAGAATCGGCTGTTGATGGACAGAAGTAGGGAAATTCAGGTCTGGTAGATGTATGATATTTTCGTGGAACAGAGAAACACAATAACAGATTGAGTCTGACTGCTTTCTTTCTTTTCTTTTTTCTTTTCTTTATTTTTCTTTTTTTTTCCACTCAGAAACGTAGTCACCAAAACAATAAAAAATTCATATTTTTTTAATATTATTTTTTAAAAAGAAAAGTCTTTCAAAAATCTAGAATTCCCCAACTCTAAGTTCAAATTTCCCAAGTTCACATATATTGTGTGTGTGTGTGTGGGGGGGGGGGGGGGAGTCATACTACCCATGGCGACGCATCTGACTTTCTTCAAGCAATATCAAGCATCATATCTTAAGAAAATATTATCATAATAACATGTTACTCCTATCGTACATGGCAGCTGCAATTGAAATTATCGAACCAATTTGATAAATATCGTACATTTGGTAGCACTTCTTCCATCAATTTAATTGTTAATGTTATTACATGAATATCGAATAAACATTTTTTCTCTTCATTTAATTATGCAATGTTAATTAACTTCCTATGCGTAATTTTTTTTTTTTTTACTTTGTGATCTAAACTAGAATTAAAGTCCTACACGGGTCAGATTACTGTATACTCGACCTGACCCCAAAAAGTATGTTTCAAGTCACCGCAAAACAAGAACCGAACCTTGCAACCAAAAATTCCTGAACTCGAACCCGAAATAAAAGAAAATTAATCTACATTTTAACACATTTTTGGGAAAAAGGCTACAATATATTGCTAATATCAATTTTATCTTTTATGTGGAAAAAAAAATTTTATTAAAAAAAAAAAAAAATTAACATAATAGAAACTTAAAAAAAAAAAAAAAAAAAAAAAAAAAAAAAATCAGGTAAAACCGACCCCGAAACTGAAACAATTAAAGTCAACCTGATCAGAAGATCGGATCGGTTTTGGGTAAAATTGGGATTTCATGAACATATTTAAGCTCGATTTATCTCTCATGTATGAAGATGTTATAATCTGTGGTAATAATTTCATCCAAGAATTTCAAATCACCCGAGATAGGTAACGCTGTGTCTTGGATGATTGATTTTAATCAAGACACATCGATATTTGTTTCGAGTTAAATTAGTGTAGTTTCTCGCAGCTTTAAGTGCTTTTCATGCACACAGGGTTTCAACCGAAAAATACAGGGCGTTCTAGAATGGACTGAATATTTTAAAAATTCAATAAGAAATAAACTGTGAGAGATATTGAAGTCATTCTTAGTGGAAATGAATGTATGAAGTCGGAAATATATCGTTATTTTACAGCTATAGTTTGTAGAGAATTTACTTTCCTTTATAACTATCTCGAAAGACTGTTATTCAGAGGTTTTGCCACGATAACTTTTGATAAAATTAAGGGATTTACATGTTTATTTTTTATTTTTTATAAAGGACAGTAAATTTTTTACAAACTATAGCTGTAAAATAAAGATATATTTCCGATTTCATACATTAATTTCCACTAAGAATGACTTGAGTATCTGTTACAGTTTATTTCATATTGAATTTTAAAAATATTCAGTTCATTGAGTTTTGACCTTCGCAGGTACTGTTTTTGGCTCAACGTTCACAGCTCGTGCGACCGTAATTTTAGGGATCAACTGAATGATATTCTTAAAGGTTCAAACATTATAAAAATATTCATAACAAACAATACATTTTTTTGTCATTTCAAACATTTCTGGTCCCCTAAAAGAGCTCATTTTAAAAAGAATTTAAAAAAAAAAAAAAAAAAAAAAAAGAGAGTTAATTCCATCCGCTTTTGTTCTTTCTTAAAACTGATAATATTTTAATCGCTCAGAATAAACAAAATTGCACATTTCCCTGAGCTAATTAAGTGCAAATGATTAGAACTAAAGATTAACCGTAATACAATTTGATCTCCAGCTGTTAGATTACGACAAACCTAGAAAACTTTCACCTGGCGACTTTCTTCCGCTAGTAATTCGCTTGGCGACGAGAGAAAGTGAACGCGGCAAACCTGAATTTAAGATTCCTCCGCTAGTTCACTACTGCCCCAGTTACGCTTTCTAAATTTCACTAGCTTCTCATATTCACTTAGAATGTATCATGCCAATCTGAAAACATGACTTCTCTTCTAGTGGTTCCCTTGCTGGTATTTTTTTCTTTGTGTTACGGGGCCCGGGTTCCTTCACAAAGTGGAATCTTGGGAGCTAGTGCTGTGCCGAATTATAAAATTATAGACTCAGAAAGGCCTATTAGTGTACTTACCAGGGTAATATCTAGTACTTCTCCAGTTACTCATGTGTCTATTCCCGAAACCAATGATGTCAAAGCAAGCGTGGACATCACGAATATTGCTAAAAATGAACAAAGACTTTCTGGTGCAATGGATCATAAAGAAGTACCAAATGCTGAACTTCATAATTATCATGAAATAGCTCATACAAATCCATTAGTTAAGCAAGAAGAAGGAATTAACCACGAGGATGTAGAAGATTCTGATTTACACTTGGTGAGTAAAACAAACGAATCCAAGGCGAAACCAGGGAGTATGATGCCACCGACAAGAATATCGAATATTGGTTTAGATAGTACCATTGATGAATCAATAGTTGAAACCGGATCAAATATTCCGGAAAATTCAAATCTGAAAATTGCAGTATCACATACCGAGCAACTAAATCCTAAGATTTTCCAAATTCTGTCAGCTAGTTCGACTGAATCAAATGACATATCACCAGAAATTTTACCCCTAAAAGATGGCATTGTGACAGAAAAAGCAATGAAAATTGAGGCACATGATCAGAAAATTTTAGATTCTATCTCAAAAATTAGCAGTAGCATACCTCCAAAGCCAAAGACAAAATTCGCTACTGGCAAACATCAGGAAACAGTTAAAATAAATAGTATTGAAGATGACTGGAGGGACTTGGAGAAAAAATTTCGAACGTATACTGATACTGTCATGAAAAAAGCTTTGCCGAAATTTCTCAGGATTCACAGCCAGCTAAATATATCGTCACAATGTAATTCTGCTTTGATGCAGATGGCATATGGACTAAGAAATTTAAAAAGTTGGGCCATAAAAAGTAAGTATAATATTCATATTTTTTTTGATTAATTTTTAACATTGATAACTAGTGTACTCGTATATTATCTACAAACAAGATTTTAATTATCATCTACAAAACGCTTTGTAAAATTTGTTCGAAAGAATTTAAAATCAAAAACACAGATCTTTAAAGTTAAAACGATGCTATTTATCTTTTACAAACCCAATTCAGTTCAATTTTTTAAATTGTATTTTATTTATATTATACCTCTTTAAATACTTTAATTTAAAAATATAAACCATTATTTTACATGCCCTCTTCTAATACTTTAACTTAGAAGTACAAACGATTAAAATGGAGATAAAACATGCTAATGATTTCATACCTGCCAAGTCTTCTATATTTACTGTACCATTATTTTTGGTTTATTTAATCGCAAAATTTCTGTATTTAAAGCGAATGCTTCTATTTGGAAAAAGCGGTACTCAAAACACAGAAGGCTTGGTGGTATATGATTATTAATGTTGTTGATTAATAATTAATGATTGATTAATAATTAATGATTAATTGTTATTGTGGCACTCCATTACACATACTAACAGGCTGCATGCTTGTCTGGTGGTTAGGTCGCTGGCTGGATTCAAAGTGTGCTAGTTTCGAATTCTAATGCAGCGATAGATATTTCTAACGTATCGGATTTTATTTTAAATGGAGGGTCCCGGTCTGCTATCTGTTGTACGAAGATGACCATAACATGAAAAACAATCAATCTTAATTATTAATTATGCAGTTTTAGTTATTTCAATTAATATTACTATATAAATACTGTGACCTTTTCATGTCTTAAAAAAGAGTTATAGCAATAAATTGCTTTTTTACTATTTTAATTCCTATTTTATTGTTAATTCTTATATATTGATGTTTATGGTAAAAATTACAGTTAAATTTCGGTCACTCTGATGTTCCCTCATAAGTACATAAATTACAATGACTTCTCGTACTCATTCGCGATGCACTATAATTATTTTTCTTTACCCCATTTTCTGAAAAGTAATATTTGACTTATAAATTCTGCGATTAAATAAGGTAAAAACTTCTATTCAGATATAGTGGTATTAAAAAATAATTATTGTGCATCGTGCAAAAGTGAGAGATCACCTTTTATATCTTAATAATCGTCTCGATAATACCTTGCATTTGATACGCCAGTCAGTCAGGTTCAAATTAAGAGAGAAAAAAAAGGACTTTCTTTATTGGCAAAATTTTATTTTCGCGAAAGGATGGTTAATATAAACAAGTATTTATTAATTTTAAAATTACTTTTATTTTAAATATCCTTAAAAATTCTTCCCTTAGCTGCGTAAGTCTTTTTGCTGCAAAATATGTCTATGTTCACATTTTCATGATTTTAGGAGCATTGGTTGAGACTGGGAGTACATACGTCTGTCATGGTCTGTAATTGATTAGTTGTATACTTTTTTAAATATTTTGCCAAACAAATGTCGCCATAACTCTATACCCAAATACATATAAAGATGTTCAGCATACTTAAATCTTTCTCGTAAAATTACCCAGCAGTGCAGTTATCTTCAAAAACTGTTCAGTGCCAGAAGTTACGTTGTAAGTTAACAAACTTTTATGTATAATAACCATTAAATCACCTTAAAAATCGACAATATATGAACCGATAGTTATGATACAAATACAAAGATATATATCCGATAAATCGGCCAAATGCGAGTATAACTAGTGCTCAAAGAGTTCCGTACATTTAATTTATTAGTTACTATTGATTAATTAATAAACTCCTAATATCCCTAATTTTTCATAATTTTAGTTTCGGTAAATTCGGAAATAGGAGGGAGGGTATATTCTTCCAGTGCTTTCGACGATATATCTGAAAATATATTACCTAAAATTAAAACAAATGTATTTTTTCGTTCGATGTTACGAGAACTTTCGACTATACCCTACACAATATATACATTTTTTTTCAAGTAACTTAATTAATATCTCTGCTAATTACACACAATTTTTTCTTCAAATCACCATCAAATATCCTTGGATGATTCTGCGTCAATATATACCTCGAGCGCCCGTCAGCTCTCCCGCTGACTGACCGAAAAGTAAAGTTTATGTGTAACGGAAAAATGCGTTTTTTCTCAAAACTACGTTACCTAGGAAAATCTCTATAGTTTAAATAAACTTCGACTACCCCTAATTTTTTCATACTTTTAGTTTCAGTAGATTCGAAAATAGAGGGAGGGGGTACATATTTTTGCAGTTCATTTTCGATGATATCTCTGAAAATATAATAACTAAAATTAAAACAATTGTATTTTTGAGTTCGATATTACGAGATATTTCACACGATACCCCACACGATATACAAAAGGAAAACTTTTCTTTTTTCAAGTAACTTAATTAACCCTCTAAATTTTTCCTAAACATATTTGTGAATGTCTAATAATACGAAAATATGTGGGTAAAAAAGCTTTATAGCATTCCCAAGTTTGAACTTTCCACGTCTCATAGTTTGCGAGAAAAAGTGCTCTGACAGACAGACAGACACAGGAGTGATCTTATAATGATTCCGTTTTTACTTTTTAAGTACGGAACCCTAAAAATATAAGATTCTCAAAATTAAATAAGTGGGAAATAATAGTAATAAAAAAAAAGAATAGAAGGAGAAATATGAAAAAAAAAATCCAATTGAAGCTATATAGAAAATGTGTAAGCTAAAGTAATCATCCAAATTTTGAGAAACTCAGATACAAAAAAAAAAAAAAAAAAAACATATAACATTGTAAAGCAGTGGCCAAAATTGCGATAAGAGATGTTGGATTTAACAGTAAGCATTACAAAAGTGTAGGTAACAAAAGCTGTAATTGTACACTAAAAATGTAATGAAATTAAACATAACAATATAATAAAATATAACACCTTGTAATATAGTATATTACTTTTAAATGCTAAAGGTGTAAAATTAACAACTATAATATAAATTAAAATAACTTTTATTAGTTGTTTTACATGTTTCGACTCTTCTGAGTCATTTTCAAAAACAAAATGAGAATATTCTAAAGCTGCACGGGCTTTGAAGTTATTATTTACATGTACTTTTAAAAAATACCATATTAATAAATTAATCATAGATATCACCAATAATAAGTATTCAGAAAAGAAATTTGATTCACAAAAATACAAACTTTATACTCTGCAATATTATCCAAGCTTTTTCGAAAAATTAAAACACAGCCTTAAACGTTTCAATATCTGCTTAATAGCCAAACCACCTAAGAAATTAAAGAATATCATTTGCAGTAAAATTGACCCAATTAATTTTGAGAATTATTCAGGAGTATATGAAATACCTTTTATTAAAGAAGACGGATCCAAGAATTACTACATAGGCATGACCAGCAGGAAATTTAATTGCAGAAAAAAAGAGCATATAGCTGATATTAAATACAATAGAAAAACTACAGCCCTAGCAAGATTATATCAAGAAGAAACCATCCAAATAAATTTCAATGAAAGTAAAATAATATTTCCCTCCAGTCTACACTATCCATCCATAATAAGAGAAACCATAGAGATACTCACGCGCAAAAATACAATATGTAACGATGCGGCATCTTTTAATTTACCGAAACTGTGGCTAGAATTACTCCATGCTTAAAGATATGAAAATAAACAATCAAATAAAAAATAATAGATAACGTGCGTAATTTTTTTTTTTTTTTTTTTTTTTTTTTTTTTTAAGTACATGTAAATAATAACTTCAAAGCCCTGTGCAGCTTTAGAATATTCTCATTTTGTTTTTGAAAATGACTCAGAAGAGTCGAAACATGTAAAACAACTAATAAAAGTTATTTTAATTTATATTATAGTTGTTAATTTTACACCTTTAGCATTTAAAAGTAATATACGAAATTAAACATTTGAAATATATAAATACACAACTAAATGCGCAATTGCAGATTTATATTTATATATATATATATACATGGTGTGTCCGAGATCGACGCATGAATTTTCTTGGGGTCCATTATGGGAAAATTAAAAGTTATTATTATTTTTTTAATTTACTATATTTTTGTAAAGAATAACATTTTGTATCAAAAGGTGCAATCTAGTTACTCAAATCTGAAACAAGTATTTATTAATAACTTTTTTAAGTCCTTCTGCTAAAGTTTTCTTTTCTGGTGAACTTGTTTAATTTGCAAAAAAAAATTACGCAGTTTAAAAAAAAAAAACAGTTGCAAAATAAAAAATAATAAGTGAAGAGTAACGTTTTTATGAAATGGAAATTTGTGAAGGGGCTATTTTATTAAGGTTGATTGTGTGAAGTGACCTGTTTTATTAAACGCACCTGGTAAAGGAGTTCTAAATAGACCCCAAAATTTGCTTGGATCGATCCCTGGTGCCCAAAATAGTTTGAAGCGCGTTTTAATTTTTTACCTTATAAGATACGTAGGCATTGTAAATTCCAAAAGTGTTCAAAATAAGGTAGGAATTAAGTTCATGTTGATGAAATAATCCTGTCACTATTTTTCAAAAATTACACTTTTTAAATTTTTCATATCATTCTTGGATCCAGAAATTTATATTAAAAATATATATATCAGTGCTCTGACAAGTACAGCAATTTTTAATTGTATTCTTCTATGATAAAAACATACCGAATTATGATACTTTGAATATTATTAATTTTCGAAGCTTTTCGGCACTAAAAGATCATCTGTCCGTTTTTAGTGACGGAAAACTCCGAAATTTCATGAAATTCAACTTAACATAACATGCTGAGTTTTGGTCATAGAAAAATAGAATTTTTATTGTTGTATTTGCCAGAGCACGGAGTTTTTTTTTCTAAATATAACTTTTTCAACCCAAGGATCGCATGAAAATGTAAAAAGTGTAACTTTTTGAAAATTGTTGGCAGGATTTTTTCATTAACAAATCTTAATTTCTACCTTATTTTGGGCATTTTTGAAATCCACATTGCTTACGTGTCTCTAACAGGTAAAACATTAAAGAACATTTAAATCCTTTTTGGAACATCTTGTATATGATAAATGTTTATAACGCTATCAAATTAAAGGGACCAATATTTTAAAAATTTAAAAATTTCATAAAAATGTCGATTTTTAAATTTTTATAATCAAGCGGCTCTTTTACACCGAAGTTCATTATAGCAAAATTACAAAGACTTACATTTATTAGAATTCCAGATAAAGCTGTTTTTTAAATGATCTGCCAAACTTTTGCCCTACTAAATGAAATCTTTAACCTCTTGAAGGATGTTGGTGTATTATATACAAGTAATTAATTTTAATAAAAATTTGCACCAGAATTTTCAAGTGAAATTTGGATTTTACTATTTACGTGAAAAAAAGTGTCTGAAATTACATTTATTTTTTTACAAATGAAGTTTTTCAACAATTCTGGCGGGAATTAACATTACGGCAACAGAATTACTTGCCCTGGAAAAAGGTTAAACTCGTGTACCTCTCTCTTTTATCATTATTATTAGCAATAGTAGTATAAAATAGTTTCACAATGCTTAAAATATAGTTCAATAGTTTATGATTTTTTTTATTTTTTAAGCTTGCATCACACAACAGAATTCAAGATTAGATTCCCAATACTTTGTACACTAGGGGGCTCTGCCCCCTACGAGCTATACGTTCGTCAACCCCCGTTCACACACCGCAAAATCTAAAAGCACGCTAATTTGATCTGCTATAAAGTAAGATGGAATTATAATTAAACGACCGGTGGCCTTCTCCTGTAAATGGGTTTCTATATATTTCCCTTTGACTGAGGGATTTTAAGGCCGAATCAACTGCTGTCACGACAGCTAACGGCTGTTTTCGTGATTAATTAAAAAAAAAACCATTCAACCATTTGAAAATCAGCTTGTATAAAATGGCTAAGTAAGTAATATCACTGCTTTACGGAATTTTAGTAAATAGTTTTAAATAAGACGTTTTAAATGTAAAAAAGTTTATTTTTCTTTTTTATATATTAACGTGTAAATACAGTTTTTAATTGAAAGGAAATATTATTATTTGCGTTGCTTTAAACTTTGCAATAATAGGTAAAAATATTTTTCAAAATACTTGCACAAAATATTCAATTAAAATTAATAAAAATTATAGTATAGTAGCAGATGTTTTAAACTGGTTATAAATAATACTTTTCTTAAAATTTGAATAAAGGAAAATGAATTACATTTAATAAATTGCCTTTAATAGTGATTTAATAATAAATAAAAATAAGTATACTATATACGTATATATACTTAGTATACATCATTTTTTTATCTTCTTTAGAATGTTTTAAAATTATTTTGATTTTTTTTTTAATTTTATTTTTTTTTTTTGGGGGGGGGGGCGGGAAGGTGTTATTAAAAAGTTATAATCTTAAAGAGTTAGTTAAACGACGTTTTTAGTGATCGGGAAATCGCTGTTTCTTCGGAAGTTTATTATTTTTAAAACAAAATCAAACATAACAAATATATATACAATTACATAAAATAAAAGTATTAAAAAGAAGAAAAAACCGCTTACTTAGAATCTGTGTCCCATTTTTTTACGGATTGGTGAAAGTTGATTCTTTGATAAGTTTCATACGAAATCTCTGTCGATCTGTTTAAATTTCTTGCAGACATTTAAGTTTGGTGGCATGTTGTAGGATTTGTCTCACCAGCTTGCTCAACCATACTAATGGACGTATGTAAGGAAGTCTCATAGAGATCAAACCCTCCTCAGTTTTTAGTTTTATTAAGTCGCCTAAGTAATTATTATTTGTGTATTTATTAACCATTGGGAAAATGGTTGTTGTTTTCGGTCGAGAATGGAACACTTGACATCGTCATTCTATTGACGTCGCCACTTTATTTTTTTAAGTGTTTTTAACGAAATTCTGTAACTTTAGAAGAATTTTTAACGAAATTCTGTAAATTTAGAAGAATTTTTCCTTTGAATAAGCAATAGAAATGCATAAAATCGTTACAAAAATGTTAAAGTTACAAAAAGGATAGACGCAAATTATCAGATATGAAAAAAAGCCGAAATTTGGTACTTTCGTGTTATAGCGACCCCATGTATGACATTATAATAATATATGATATATATATATAACATTTGTGGCCAAATTATAGTCATATATGATGCATATATGATGTATATATATGACATGTGTATATGATGTACATACGACATATAAGACGTAAATAATATGTGTATAATGACGTATATGGCACATATAGGATATGTGTTTGGAATTAATATATGCTTATGTAGGATGCATTTATAAACTTTGCGATGATCTTGGCGAAATCATAACTGCAACCTTGACATAATTATAATTGTGAGGCTCTATAACAGGAATCTATAAAACTAAATCTATAACACGAAAGTACGGTATTTTTTTTAAGGCTTTCGGAACATTTTCCCAATGGTTATTGTAATTTGTTAAATTATAATAGTTTTTTCATTTTATTACTGTTTTTGTCTTCAATGTCTAATAATTCATCTCTGAAAGAAAATCCCTCTACATAAAGAAATACTATAAATTTTGATTACATTTCTAACAAGTAACTCTACCGATTAGGGGTTTCCCAGTCACAATGTGATTTTAAATTCATTTTATTTAATATTAGCTGCGTATCAATCTGTTGTGTTGCATTTGTATTTTAAACGATCTTTCGAGTTTTTGGAAAAAATACTTAAAATCCAGTTTTCATACTTAAATGTATAAAACATGTATGAAATGTATAAGCTGTAAATGTAATTATTACCATTTATAAATATTAATTAGACCTTTCAATCGCTCTAAGATTCTTTAAAATTGATCAATTCGTTCTCGAGTTTTTGAGTATTGAAATATTGGTTGGTTGATTCATACTCGTGTTTTTCCAGTTTTTTCAAAAACAATTTATACATCGGAATACGACTAACTCCATATTCTAGCTAGAATTATAATTTATAAATTTTAATTAGGCCTTATAATCGCCATAAGATTCCTTAAAATTGATCAAGTTCCTATGCTTTTGAGCATTGAAATATTGGTTGATTAATTACCGTAATTTCCGGCATATAATCCACGGATCAAACAATCATGCTTTGACTCAGAAATTTTATATAATAATTGAAGTCAAATATTTACGGTGATCTAGTAAGTTACATTTTATAAAATAAAATTTCTGGGTCGAAACACGATTGTTTGATCCGCGGATTAGACCCTGTAAATTACGGTAATTCTCCCAGTTTTTTCCTGTTTTCTCAAAAAATATTTTAGATGTCGTAATGCGAGTAACTGCATGTTGTAGATAGAATTATAATTTATAAATCTTAATTAGGCCTTCAATCACCATAAGATTAATTAAAATTGATCAATAAGTTCCTGTGTTTCTGAGCATTGAAAATTTTGTTGATTAATTAACTTTCTAGGTTCTTTTCTGTTTTCCCAAAAACTATTTTAGATGTCGGAAGGAAACTAACTGTCTATTGTAGCTAGAATTATAATTTATAAATCTTAATTAGGCCTTACAATCGCCATTCGATTCATTAAAATTGATCAATTAATTCCGGTGTTTTTGAGAATGGTTGATTAATTAAATTTTCCGTTTTTTTTTTATGTTTCTCAAAAACAATTTTAGATATCGGAATGCGACTAACTGCCTATTGTAGCTAGAATTATAATTTATAAATCTTAATTAGGCCTTACAATCGCCATTGGATTAATTAAAATTGACCAATTAGTTCCGGTGTTTTTGAGCATTGAAAAATTAGTTGATTAATTATTTTTTCCGTTTTATGTTTCTCAAAAACTATTTTAGATGTCGGAATGTGACTAACTGCCTATTGTAGCTAGAATTATAATTTATAAATCTTAATTAGGCCTTACAATCGCCATTGGATTCATTGAAATTTAACAATTAGTTCCTGTGTTTTTGAACATTGTAAGATTGGTTGATTAATTAATTCTCCCGGTTTTTCCCTGTTTTCTTAAAAACTATTTTAGATATCGGAATGCGACTAACTGCCTATTGTAGCTAGAATTATAATTTATAAATTAGGCCTTAAAAATCGCCATTGGATTCATTAAAATTGAGCAATTAGTTCCTGTCTTTTTGAGCATTGAAACATTGGTTGATTAATTAATTCTCCCGGTTTTTCCCTGTTTTCTCAAAAACTATTTTAGATGTTGGAATGCGACTAACTGCCTATTGTAGCTAGAATTATAAATTATAAATCTTAATTAGGCCTTACAATCGTCATTGGATTCATTCAAATTGATCAATTAGTTCCTGTGTTATTGCGCATTGAAAGATTGGTTGATTAATTAATTCTCCCGGTTTTTCCCTGTTTTCTCAAAAACTATTTTAGATATCAGAATGCGACTAACTGCCTATTGTAGCTAGAATTATAATTTATAAATCTTAATTAGGCCTTACAATCGCTATTGGATTCATTGAAATTTATCAATTAGTTCCAGTGTTTTTGAGCATTGAAAGATTGGTTGATTAATTAATTCTCTCGGTTTTTCCCTATTTTCTCAAAAACTATTTTAGATATCGGAATGCGACTAACTGCCTATTGTAGCTAGAATATAATTTATAAATTAGGCCTTAAAAATCGCCATTGGATTCATTAAAATTGATCAATTGGTTCCTGTGTTTTTGAGCATTGAAAGATTGGTTGATTAATTAATTCTCCCGGTTTTTTCCTGTTTTCTCAAAAACTATTTTAGATATCAGAATGCGACTAACTGCCTATTGTAGCTAGAATTATAATTTATAAATATTAATTAGGCCTTACAATCGCCATTAAATTTATTGAAATTGATCAATTAGTTCTTGTGTTTTTGAGCATTGAAAGATTGAAAATCTTTATCGCCGTGTATACATTTAAACATTTATAAATGCATGTTATCCATGTACTATTTCTAGTGACTGATTGATAATACACTGTAAAAAAAGACAAATGTTTCTTAATCTAGCTCTTATCTTTCTTCAAGTTTACAAAAATACACAGTGTATCCCAAAATTTTGCAGACTGATTCTATAAACAAAAAAATATGAACTGAAATGAAAAATTTGACATATTTTTATTCGAAATAATCCACGCTGCACTCAACAAACTTTTTACAACGAATGTAATAGTCATCAAAACACTTCTGGAAGTCTGCCTTTGCAATGTGCATCAAATAGTCGGTCGTTGTCTCTTGAGATAATCCTCTTTATGTGCAATTTCAACTTGGGGAACAGAAAATAGTCCCAAGGCGATAAATCTGGGAAGTAAGGAGGATGGTTCAGCACGACGACCCCTTTAGAAGCCGGAAACTCCCGCACAATGATCGAAGTGTGTGCTGGTGCGTTGTCGTGCAGAAAAGACCAACTGCCTTGTTGTCGGTACCGAGGACGAACTTTGTGTGCTCGAGCCATGAAACACTTCAACACTTCCAAATAGCAACGTCCAGTCACAGTAGCAACTTCAATATTATGTTCGTTCGTTGCTCGACCTTCGCGAGCTCCGACATAATCACGTTACACTGTTACAACAAACCGGATGCACTTAACATCACACAATAGATAACAACATGAAATTGTACCACTTTATAAGACGAAGTGTAGTTAGTGTTTTCCACATCATCTGCGGACACGCAGCGTCATCTATTGACCGGTAATTTAATCAGTCCGGGAAATTTTGGGACGGACTGTGTATAATATAAACCTCTTCCATGTTATCTGCGACTCCGAAAAGCGTTCTTTTTTCTTAGGAAGTCTCTGAAACTAATAGATAATCGAGATAAAAAAAACCATTCTTGAATCAAAAGTTTCTTTTACTGCCTGTACTTCGCGCAAAACTTTTCCGAGCAGCTTTTACAGTACATTAATCAGTTTTCTCTACTCGGAATATCGTTTTTTCGGAAGCTATCAATTCTCAATTAAGAATTATCCGTTGCGTAACGGAATTTATACATGCATTGAGAACCAAATTAATGTTAATATTAATGTGGATGTTAATGTTAATTCTATTTATTTTAATTGTAATGCTAATGCTGTTAATTTATTACGTTTGTTGACCATTAAAATGTTTACTTATGAATTGATAGCATCCAAAAAACCGATATTTTTGTTTGAGAAAACTGGATACTGTTTAATCCTGGATACTGATTAATTTTTAATACACTGTAAAAACTACTCGGAAATGTTTCGCTGAATTTAGAGGCAGCAAAAGAATCTATTTTTTTAAGAAATACTTCTTTAAATCTCGGATAGCTATTAATTTTAGAGGCTTCTGAAGAAAAAGGACCGTTTTTTGGAATAACTGGTAATTGGGAAGAGGTTATATTATATTTTCGAAAACTTAATAAATAAAATAAATAAGAGCTAGACTAAGATTTTTTTTTTTTTTTTTTTTACAGTGTTAAACTGTCGGATGTTCTCTTGACTTCCCTTGTGTCAAGTTTAAAACTAGCTTACGACCTTTTTTGTTTTATGATCGTCTTGCTAACCTTATTGAAAACTGGTTGCAGCACCATCTTAACGGATATAGCAGACATCAGATTAAGAACAAAGTGCTGTAACAGATTGAGAGATTCACAAATATTTTCTTTTGCGACAAAATATTCCTATTTTGAAACAAAAGTCGTAAATTATTTTCATTTACTTGACACTTTTTTTCATAAACAGGAAACCCCAGAATATTTATTAATATTGTAAGTGAAATATTGTCCAAAAATATGTTGATCTGTTGAAATTCCTTTCTAACAAAAGTAAAGCTATGCTGGATTAAGAATGCTTCGAAGCTGACGTGACTTGACTTTTTTATTTCAAATTATATAGGATAGTCAATTTTGAAGAACTTGATTGGCATGTTTGCGTCTCCACTTCCGACTTAAAAAACCGCTTTTTGTTGTAATCATTTATGTGTCGAAATCGTGCAAGAAATGGGTGACGTTGATATAATTTACGCTCTCATTTCCACAACATCTTTTTATATTTTAGAAAATCCTAGACAGAACTGTCAAACATTCTGTAACTTTTTATTCTTTTATATAGATACAAAAACAGTAAATTTAAAATGAAAATCTTTTAGCTGAAATACCAATAAAAAACTCTTTTATGGAAAAAAAAATCTCTTTCTAAACCTAAAACCAGTATCCAGTTGTTATAAAATAAAATATGCAAATAAGAAAATTTTTTATTTCGTATAGATGACAGCTTTTCTCCGTCACGTGTGCAAAATTTTTCTCCACTGTGTTTCTATGTATATGTATGCCTAGACGTTAGGCTGTAGAACTCCAATCAATTGACCAAGTCGGACAAATGAGGTATGATAATCGCGTGAAGCCCGTTGGATGTAAAAGATATGTAATGTCATAAAATTAAAATATAATTCACACCAAACATTATTATATTAATTGTTGAAAAAAAATATTTTTGTCTTCGAATTTTATTATAATCGGTAAAAGGCCATGCCCCGATAAATCACATAAATATCTAATGTCTAAATCTAATACATATGCCTTTGGTGCAAAATAATTGAGACAAGTTTAAAAAAAAAAATCAGAATTGTAATGTGGTTATCAGTTAATGTCTCAAACCAACTTAAACCTTTTTTATCTTCCTGAGGTGGTGTGACTTTTGGAACTTAACAATAAGAATGTGGTTTGACTAATTTAAAACTGGAAATAGTCACTTCAGCTTCTGTGTGTGAGAGGTAGATGTTAGTTTTGCTCTCTTTTAGATACGTGTTGCTTTCGTGTATTTAAAAATAGATATTGTACCAAGGAAGCGTGCAAAAATAATTATGCATAAGGATTACTATTCTCTGACAGTGAGATATATCACTTTTGTAGTTGGTGCAGGTAAATAACGTGTGTCAATAATTCTTACGAGATATAATGCATCTGGATTATCGTCTCCAAAAAGGAGGGGTAAATTGCGCAATGACTATTGTCTAACAGTGAGAGATATTGCTTTTGCAGTTGGTGTAGGCAAATGTAGTGTATCAAGAATTCTTACGAGATATAATGCATCTGGATCATCGTCTCCACAAAGGAGGGGTAAATTGCGCATATGGGTGACTATTGTCTGACAGTGGGAGATATCGCTTTTGCAGTTGGTGTAGGCAAATCAAGTGTATCAAGAATTCTTACGAGATATAATGCATCTGGATCATCGTCTCCAAAAAGGAGGAGTAAATTGCCCATAAGAATGACTATTGTCTGACAGTGAGAGATATTGCTTTTGCAGTTGGTGTAGGTAAATCAAGCGTATCAACAATTCTTACGAGATATAATGTATTTGGATCATCGTCTCCAAAAAAGGAGAGGTAAATTGCGCATAAGGATGACTATTGTCTGACAGTGGGAGATATCGCTTTTTGCAGTTGGTGTAGGCAAATTAAGCGTATCAAGAATTCTTACGAGATATAATGCATCTGGATCATCGTCTCCAAAAATAAGAGACAAATGCGAAAAAAAAAAAAAAAAAAAAAAACGGAAAGCAACTCCTTAAACCGATAAAATTTTAATCAGAAATAGTAAAATGAATCCAACAAAAGCTTTCTCCGATTTTCATAGTGGTTTATTGTCTAGTTATTTTGATGCTAGTGATTCAACTGTACCACATGCGCTTCTTAAAACTGACAGAAGGCTAGAAAACCAACAAAAAGCAATATTTGGATGCTAAACTGATGAAAAAAACGTTTAATATGGACCAAAAAATATAAATCATAGTTTGCTGACGACTGCAAAAGGGTAAAATGAACTGTATAACAAAAGAATGCATAATAGCGAATGCTATAAATGTATGTTTTCACAATGATGAAGTGAAAATAATTTCGTAATATGTGCACTAAATTAGTGGAGTCACTTCCAAATTGAATTCAAGAGGTAATTTCTGCTAAACGAAGACATACTTCATACTAATACAGATATTATTCGGTGTATATAAAGGTATGGAATGATATAAAGACATAGTTTTTGGAAAAGAGTGATTTTTTAAATATTCCCAGTTAATTTGCACAGGAAGAAATCAAAATTAGAAAGAAATTAGATTTCAGAACACTTCATTTTTGTTAGTTTCTGAGTTATATAAGAATCTATGAGATTTCAAGTTAGATAGTTATAAGTTTTGTTTAATAGATTAGGATACAGTGATATTAAAATTATTTTAAGAAATTATAAAGATTTTTGTTAAACTAATTTTAAATCACTTCAGATGAATTTAAATTTGATTGAACATCAGATTCATTACAGCGATTAAAGATAATAATAAAATGCTGTGAAGTAGAATTATATCTAACAAACAGTTCTTGATATTCCAGCATGAATTTCACGTAATGGTAGAAAAAGTTTAAATGACATATCGTGCATACAGACAACCAAGTAGCTTGACGTGCAATCACCCGCACAACAGTAATTAGTCATCAAATAAACTACCCTAATAATCGTAAAAACAAAAAGAACAAATTACTTCCCACAAGTACTTTTTAACAGGCTTCGGAAGTGTTCAAAAATCGTGTCACGAAATATCATACTTCCGTTTATTGTCTCTTTTTTTTTATAATACAAAACATTCAGAAAAACTATGGCAAATAACGAGCAAAGGTAACAGGTTTTTCGGGAAGAAAAAGACAGGATAGATGTTTACTTCACCTGGTTGATTATTAGCTGTGCAATAGATGTGTAAGAGTATCTGATTACACTTTTTTAGATACAAAAGTATCTTTTTAAATTGTTATTATTACATTTATCATTTCGTTACTTACCGTATATTACAGTATATAACGCGCAAATGAAACAAACATATTTAGAACCAAACATTTTATTTAGTAAATAAGGTGAAATAAATAGGACACAGCAATAAATTACATTTTATTAAATAAAATGCCTGGTTCTATATATGTTTGTTTGACCCGCGCGTTATACGTCAGAATATGCAGTATTTTTTTCTTCTGTTAGACAATTTATAAACATAAAAATATATTACGCGTTTATACTTATTTTACAAACTTATAATTCAAAAGATAGTTGAAGAAAGACATGTTCGATTTCTATATTGTCTAACAGAAAAAAAATCATGTAAAATTCGAAGCTATTCCTTTTTTTACGGTAATTCACCCATATCTTGATAGCTGATAGGGTTAGAAAAGTTATGTTTCCATCTGATTTCAATTTTTGAAAAAAAAAATGTCTTTTTAGGCTATTTTAATTTTCCCAATATTAATTTTTGAAGGAATGTTTGAAGGAAATTCTGATGTTGCGATAAAAAATCTCTAATTATTGTTCTGGTAATAACAATAAACAAGTTCAATGTATTTCTAATATACACATTTGGAAAATGTTGTTTGCTATTAAAATAGATAAATTCAGATTCAGTTCTCTAAATAAAGTAATGACGGAAACTTATCAACAAATATTTTATGATATTTATATAATGAACAAAATTGTGATGTAATGAACAACATAGGAATTACATTTTTTTCGTAAAATAATCGCAAAATAATAATCTGACGATTACACAGAACAAGCTCAGTAAACAGGATGTCAGAGAATTATCGGACACATTACGAAATTATGAAAAAAAAGCTAAATACAGTGGTGGTTTTTCGATGTCACGTATTAATAACATGTTTCCGAAAGATTTTTTTTCCTCAGCATATTCGTAGAATTTCCCCCCAAAAATAGATTGGTCGTGGTGGTCCGATTCCTTGCCTTCCATGGTCTCCAGATTTAACCCCTTTGGATTTTTTCATGTGGGATTATGTGAAGGATTGTGTGTATCAGACGCCTGGTATTAATTTGAAGGAACTGAAGCAGCGTATCACACTTGTTGTTCCATGCATAACTCCTCAGGTGTTTTTAAATACATAGAATGAAATCGAGTATCGTTTGGACATAGCTACTACACATAAACGAGGGATCTCACATCAAGATGTATTAACTTTTGTACTTATATTGTAAGTTAGTAAACACATTTTGTTTCTATACTATCTAGTTTTTATATCCAATGGTTCGAGTATCATAATTGAGATTTTTTCCAACAGAGCGAAAATATGCCGGGACCAGGACTCGAACCTGGCTTGCCGTACCAACGCTCTCCTTTACTGAGCTATCCCAACGATATCCTGGCTGGCATATTTCACTCTTATTTGTTGGACAAGGCTGCTAACTGCAGCTCTAACTTCATTCATCCGAGCTATAACTATAGATACTTTCTTCTGTTCATTATGACCTAATTACATGGTATACAGGAGTTTACATGCAGTTTCAGATTCATCATGTCAAACGCTATAGTTATAGCTCGCATGAATGAAATTAGCGCTGCAGTTCGCAGCCTTGTCCAACAAATAAGAGTGAAATATGCCAGCCAGGATATCGTTGGAATGGCTCAGTAGGGACAGCGTTGGCACGGCAAGCCAAAGTACCAGGTTCGAGTCCGGGTACCGGCATATTTTCGCTTTGTTGGAAAAAATCTCAACTATGATACTCCAACCATTGGATATAATTTACCTAGTTGAATATACTTTCCTCTGTTCATTATATCTAGTTTTTGTTTTACATAATTTTGAAATGTTTCCAATAATTTTCGGACACCCTGTATTTCTGAGCGTTGATCTACATTTGACCTATATTGTATGCTACTAAAATAATAATTAAATCTGATTCAATTCTGTCAGTAAAATAATGACGAAACCATAACAAGCAAACTACACTATATTGCCAAAGGTGACCGGTCACTTGCGATTTTAGACGTTTTGTTACCTATCTAGAAAAATACATGAGGAATTAATCTGAAACTGCAGGCGTGTAAACAGTATAATATAGGTTATATATTTCCGCGAAGATTTTTTCCCGAAACCCCATAGGGGACGGTCAACAAATTGAAAAAGAACGAATATCTTTTGGATAACCCTGTAAAAACTAATGTAGCAAAGGCGTTCAAACTCGAGATTATTAATAAGTGGATTATTGTGATATACTGTGTTCATTTTTATGAGGATATCATGTATACTCGTAGAGAAATTAAGGTTTTTATAAAAACAGTCCCAAATTTCGCCTAGTTTTTTGCTTATAATTTGCAGAGTTCTTAATATAAAAAAAAGTTCTTTTCAGAAAATATGACAAAGAATATTATACACAATTCTCTGCAATCAGAATTAAACAATCATAAAAATTGGATGAAAAATGAGCAGGTTTACTAAAAAATGTTTCACTGCGCATGCGCGAATGCAATCAAAGTATAATATGCATAATGTATTAGCTAAGTATATAGAGCAACTTTTGTGAAAGTCTCAAAATCATACCTTGAAAATTCTGAAAATCATCGTCGATAGAATAAGCTCGAAATCCGTTGTTCCCAAAAGGAAGCAAAAATATGAGGGGTTGTATCCAAGTACGTGCAATATTGTGTACGCTATCTTGGCACTAATCAACAGATATTTGATACAACCCCTCATCTTTTTGCTTCTTTTTGGGAACAACGGATTTCGAGCTTATTCTATCGACGATAATCTTCAGAATTTTAAAGCTATGATTTTGAGAGACTTTCACAAAAGTTGCTCTATATACTTAGCTAATACATTATGCATATTATATTTTGATTGCATTCGCGCATGCGCAGTGAAACATTTTTTAGTAAACCTGCTCATTTTTCTTCCAATTTTTATTATTTTTTAATTCTGATTGTAGAATATTATTCACAATGCTGTTTGTCATATTTTCTGAAAAGAACTTTTTTTTATATTAAGAACTCTGCACATTATAAGAAAAAAACTAGGCGAAATTTGGGACTGTTTTTATAAAAACCTTAATTTCTCTACGAGTATACATGCTATACTCATAAAAATGAATACAGTATATTACAATAAGCCACTTATTAATAATCTCGAGTTTGAACGCCTTTGCTACATTAGTTTTTACAGGGTTATCCAAAAGATACTCGTTCTTTTTCAATTTGTTGACAGTCCCCTATGGGGTTTCGTGAAAAAATCTTCGCGGAAATATATAACCTATACTATACTGTGTACACACCTGCAGTTTCAGGTTAATTCCTCATGTATTTTTCTAGATAGTTAACAAAACGTCTAAAATCGCAAGTGACCGGTCACCTTTGGCAATATAGTGTATTTTGTAAATAAATATATAATGAACTAAATTTCAAAAACGTAGGAATTCCAATGTTGTCATAAGAAAAATGTCGCAAACTCATATTCTAGCAGTTGCACTAAACAAGTTCAATATATTTCTAAGAGTTAATTTACATTTTGCAAATATTGTTTACGACTAAAACAATAATTGAGGACAATTCAGTTCTGTAAATGGAATAATGACGAAAACATAGCAAGCAATTTTTTGTAAGAATCAAATAACGGACAAATTTGTAACACCTGAAAGTTTTATAATGCGTTATGCTAATGTTTTTTCGATTGAGTTTGAAATACGTAATATAGGTGTTTGAAAGTTAATGAACAATCGAATGCTGTCAGTTCCATTTTACGAAACTGCCAGCTTTTAAACAAATTATTATTCTTTAAGCTTCAATGCACTTTTAGTTACACAAAAATAAAATAAAAGTATAATTATAGTTTTTTAATATGAAATTGCATTAAAAAAATACCTTATATGTATGTAAATCATAATTAGAAAAAAGCTTTTATTGTTTAAAAAAAGAAGGATTAAGTTACACTTCGCAACGTTTTTTTATACCGTATTAATTACTAAAATTAACTAAATTAAAAACAAGAATGCTATCTCCCCATTTGAAGACAGAATTATTTTTTTCATATGAGTTTGTAGTAAACAAAATAACTAATATATATGTAAATTATGATTAGAACAAAGCATTTATTGTTTCATACAAAAGGGATTAAGTTACACTTCACAAAGTTATTTTATACAGCTATTTCAATTACTTAAGAACTAAATTAAAAAGTTCTATCTCTTCATTTGAATATAGAATTGTTATTTTTTTAAAAAATATGTATTGTATTAAAAAAAATAACTAGTATGTAACTAAATTGTAATTAAATAAATTATTGTTTCATAGAAAAAAGATTAAGTTACACTTCTCAAAATTACTTTACACCGTTATTTTAATTACTTAAGAAGTAAATTAATAAAAAAATAATGCTATCCCTCCGCTTGAAGATAGAATTATTATTTTTTACATGAGATTTTATTAAGCAAAATAACTAACATGTATGTAAATTGTAATTTAAACAAAGCATTTATTGTTTCATGCAAAAGGGATTAAGTTAAACTTCGCAAAGTTATTTTATACAGTTGTTTTAATTACTTCAATTTAAAAAAATGAATACTACCTCCATTTGAAGATAGATTTTTTTAATAACTAACATGTATGTGAATTATAATTAGAACAAAGCATTTTTGTTTTATACAAAAGGGATTTACACTTCACAAAGTTATTTTGTATTGTTATTTTAATTACTTAAGAACCAACTTAAAAACAAGAATGCTATCCTTCCATTTCACGAGTTTGAAATTCCCACAGTTCTACATGCTAGATAAACTATGTGCATGTTTTCAAAAACAATTTTTATTTAAAAAATTAAGTAGAACAGAATATATTGAAATCTGTTGAAGTTTCTCGTAAAAAAAAAGTTTAAAAAAATGGTAATTACTATATAGTGTTCTACAGGATTTTCTATAGAATGTTATACAACTCCAATAGCGCTTATGTATAAAACCAACTATAATTCAATAAAATCGTATAGAATGAATTTTATATGTAATTTTTTTTAAAGAATTTTATAGAAAATTTCAGTAAGTGTGTTCACGTCGTCTTATTTCAATAGACTATAATTTTACAGATAAACTAATAATTAAACAGGTTTAGTTCCACGTGAATGTTTATGACCCGTCCTGAAATCTACATTTTGATCAGTTAATCTCCACATAATCCCCGATAGCTTCAATCTAAACCTCCAACCTTTTGTTTAAGCGGGATGTGTTTTTTATAACTAATGCTTCAAAAATATTGCACAAGAAAATGTGAAAAGTATTTCTATAATGAAAACGAAAGCATAAACATTCATGCATGTAAGGTTATTTTAATAGCTTGTTGCAAACCAAATTTCAAGGATAAACTCGCCGTCTGTCGGACACATGTTCCAATTGAGTGGCTTTGTATGATATTTGTTAAGACATCCAAATCATAGTCAATTATTTTCTTAGTCTGTAATCATAAATTTAACATACATGTTTTGTTTACAACAAAAAGTCTTATGCGGAAAATGTGTTAAAATAAATAATAAATTAGTTCAAACATTTTAATTATGAATAAGCAGTGAAAATACACAATTTAAGGAATTTGTAATCTATATATATATATATATATATATATATATATATGTTTGTGAATAACGTTGACGTCATTTTGACGGTGGCAACGAATTGACCAATAAATTTCGCTTTTACTACAATTTTTTAACTTCTAAGCATCGCATAATTTTAATATTTGCATGGTTGAATAGGGAAACAAAATCTTCTGTCAAATGCAACTTGTATCAAAACTGTGTCACAATTTAATGATTTTTTTGTTTTGTTTTAAAGTAGTTTTCAAAGAAAAAAAAACTATTTCTACCGCTTGCACCACGATTACGAAATATTGCATTTAAAACAATGTAAATAGTTCAGCATTTGTTTCTGGCTAATATTACATTAACGAAATGTAAACTTCATCAATAAATAAATAACACAATAAAATAACAAATAAAATACAAAATTTTACAGACATGTAATCGAACTACGCGCTTTAACCACTGAAATCAACAGAATCAAAAAGGCTGTTGTAAGTAGTGACCTTTGGCGATTTTTTAGGCTATTAACCCCTGACATGCGACTAACATGAAAGTATTGCTTTTAGTAAATTTCAAAACATTATTTGAATGCATTATTGATATTTTTCATATAAAAATGCTTTTTAGTGTTGTTAGTTGGCAATCTAAAAAATATATATATAATGTAAAATATGTATTAGAGTTTTCAATTTGAAAAAAATACATATAAATAAAAGGTTTTCACCTATGTTCTATAATCTGGAAGCCCGTAGGATCCTCTAGTATTATATAACAAGAACGAAAAATCATGCGTCAAGCTTAGATTATGTAACACTTTCCAACACTTACAAAATAATTTTATAAATCTTTAGCGTTTAATAAGGTGAAAGGTATAACGTATTTAAAAACACAATTTCAGGAATTACCAACAATATTCGGAAAAAATATACAAATTATTTTGTGCAGTCCTGTATATGATCTAAAGATTTGCATATGTACTATATAGAATGCTTAGTTTTAGTTCAGTTAAGAAACGCGTAGCACAATTTATAATTCCCCTTCTGGAATTTCCGTCAACAAACGGAAATGTACTCGAGAATTTTTGTGATGCCCTGTATATGATCTATAAAATTTATACACACCAAGTAATAGACAAAAAATGAGTTAAATTTAGAAACCTGCTCAGTAACTGAAAATGCACTTCCAGCAATTATTGTTAATAGACAGTATAAAATAATTTTGCGTATCCCTGTAAATGAACGATAAATGCTATACACACAATACTCTATAGTAAGCCTCTTATAATGCACTGTAGTGATATATATCAATTTCAATATGTTTCAAATAGTGAAACATTATTAAAATAAACCGCAAACTATTTTTTTCCATAGACCATAACAGAATTGTTTTGAGTGACCCTGTAAAGGAACTGTAAGTGCTACGCATACCATATTATACAGTAAGCCTCTTGTAGTGCACCTCATATATATATATATGTCAATTTCAATATGTTTGAAAGTCGGCAACATCATTAAAATAAGCCACAAATGAGTTTTCACCATAGACCGTAATGTAAAGGAATTCTTTTGAATGTCCCTGTAAAAAAAAAAAACCTCTAAGTGCTACACACTTCATATTCAATACCGAACATGCCATAGCAAACCTCAATAACATATATCAATTGCATAACAATCCGTATATATTTACGAGAATTGGAGCATGGACAGACAGACAGACAGATAAATCAAATTCATAAACACTTTTCAATTATGTTGGAAAGTGTTAAAAATTAAGTTCAGTGATGCTGATGACGTTTAATCATTATCGCTACCTTGTTAAAAAACAAAGTGAATCGAGTAATCAAAGTTGTATTTCAATTTCAAGATTTATTTTTAGTGTGACGAACTGTATTTATATTTAAAGAGTTAGGCACTTTTAAATAGACCAAAAAAATCAAATTATTTTTTTTTCCTTCACCCATATTAAAATTTAGTTAATTTTTAATATTTTTAACAAAACCTCATTGAAAATTTTCCGCAAGAAAAAAATCTAAAAGAACTTTAGTACCTATAAGCATATTTGCCAACCTCGCACTAATCTTCCGTAAAAACTGAGGTAATTTAACCCCTGTCAAATTCGTTTAGAACCAGAAATTACTTAATGTTTAATTATTTATTTAATTTCATGATTCTCTGTGGAACATATAAATTCATTTGTTTAATAAGTTTTTCTGGTATAAAACATGTTTGACGGGTTACATTAACCCAGTATTTACAGTAGATTAGTTGTAGGTTGAGAAGTAATGCAATATGTATAGAATATATCTTTACCCCCTATAAACACCTATTTCTATAAAGATTGTTCTTATTAAAATTCATTTTATTCAAAACTAGTTATTTTGTAGTTCTCGTCTACGATTTCACGAAAATGTCAAGTCAGATTTTTATGAAACATATAAATTTCTTTATTCAATAAATGTTTCTGGTAGAAAACATGTTTGACGGGTTACATTAACCCAGTATTTACAGTAGATTAGTTGGAAGTTGAGAAATGCAATATGTATAGAATATATCTTTATCTCTATAAACACCTATTTCTATAAAGATTGTTCTTATTAAAATTCATTTTATTCAAAACTAGTTATTTTGTACTTCTCGTCAACGATTTCAAGAAAATATCTAGACAAATTTTGATGAAACTTATAAATTCATTTATTGAATAAATGTTTCTGGTATAAAACATGTTTGACGGGTTACATTAACCCAGTATTTACAGTAGATTAGTTGGAAGTTGAGAAATGCAATATGTATAGAATATATCTTTATCTCTATAAACACCTATTTCTATAAAGATTGTTCTTATTAAAATTCATTTTATTCAAAACTAGTTATTTTGTAGTTCTCGTCTACGATTTCACGAAAATGTCAAGTCAGATTTTTATGAAACATATAAATTTCTTTATTCAATAAATGTTTCTGGTATAAAACATGTTTGACGGGTTACATTAACCCAGTATTTACAGTAGATTAGTTGGAAGTTGAGAAATGCAATATGTATAGAATATATCTTTATCTCTATAAACACCTATTTCTATAAAGATTGTTCCTATTAAAATTCATTTTATTCAAAACTAGTTATTTTGTACTTCTCGTCAACGATTTCAAGAAAATATCTAGACAAATTTTGATGAAACTTATAAATTCATTTATTGAATAAATGTTTCTGGTATAAAACATGTTTGACGGGTTACATTAACCCAGTATTTACAGTAGATTAGTTGGAAGTTGAGAAATGCAATATGTATAGAATATATCTTTATCTCTATAAACACCTATTTCTATAAAGATTGTTCCTATTAAAATTCATTTTATTCAAAACTAGTTATTTTGTACTTCTCGTCAACGATTTCAAGAAAATATCTAGACAAATTTTGATGAAACTTATAAATTCATTTATTGAATAAATGTTTCTGGTATAAAACATGTTTGACGGGTTACATTAACCCAGTATTTACAGTAGATTAGTTGGAAGTTGAGAAATGCAATATGTATAGAATATATCTTTATCTCTATAAACACCTATTTCTATAAAGATTGTTCTTATTAAAATTCATTTTATTCAAAACTAGTTATTTTGTACTTCTCGTCAACGATTTCAAGAAAATATCTAGACAAATTTTGATGAAACTTATAAATTCATTTATTGAATAAATGTTTCTGGTATAAAACATGTTTGACGGGTTACATTAACCCAGTATTTACAGTAGATTAGTTGGAAGTTGAGAAATGCAATATGTATAGAATATATCTTTATCTCTATAAACACCTATTTCTATAAAGATTGTTCTTATTAAAATTCATTTTATTCAAAACTAGTTATTTTGTAGTTCTCGTCTACGATTTCACGAAAATGTCAAGTCAGATTTTTATGAAACATATAAATTTCTTTATTCAATAAATGTTTCTGGTATAAAACATGTTTGACGGGTTACATTAACCCAGTATTTACAGTAGATTAGTTGGAAGTTGAGAAATGCAATATGTATAGAATATATCTTTATCTCTATAAACACCTATTTCTATAAAGATTGTTCCTATTAAAATTCATTTTATTCAAAACTAGTTATTTTGTACTTCTCGTCAACGATTTCAAGAAAATATCTAGACAAATTTTGATGAAACTTATAAATTCATTTATTGAATAAATGTTTCTGGTATAAAACATGTTTGACGGGTTACATTAACCCAGTATTTACAGTAGATTAGTTGGAAGTTGAGAAATGCAATATGTATAGAATATATCTTTATCTCTATAAACACCTATTTCTATAAAGATTGTTCTTATTAAAATTCATTTTATTCAAAACTAGTTATTTTGTACTTCTCGTCAACGATTTCAAGAAAATATCTAGACAAATTTTGACGAAACTTATAAATTCATTTATTGAATAAATGTTTCTGGTATAAAACATGTTTGACGGGTTACATTAACCCAGTATTTACAGTAGATTAGTTGGAGGTTGAGAAGTATGCAATATGTATATCTTTACCTCTATAAACACCTATTTCTATAAAGATTGTTCTTATTAAAATTCATTTTATTCGAAACTGTTATTTTGTAGTTCTCGTCTACGATTCCACGAAAATGACTAGTCAGGATTTATGAAATTTTAGCATGTTATATTAGTAAATGTATGTACCTGAAATAACCTAAAATTAAAATTTTTCAGTCAATACTTTAAAAATATGTTTTATAATGTTTCTAGCAAAATTCTTATTTCCGACTTTTGTGAAATAGTACTTAAAGTATCAGTACTTAAAGTAGATGTCTAAAGCTCAATTATAAAGAATGTACTGGGGCATTTTTCTAAAAAATTTCTAAGAATTCTTATTCATTAATGTGAAAATTTACTTATATTTATGTTCTGCGAGACTCTCTGAAAGCGTATGGAACAAATTTTCCTTGATTTTAATACGAGGGAAAGTCATTAAGTAAGTCACAAAAGATAATTAAATAATAACTTACAATGATATTCACTTCAAAACTATTTTTATTTCTCAACCTATTCTGCACCAATATTTATGCACTTATATCACCGTTTTATCAGTGCCCCAACGCCAGCTGCATAAGATTCTTTGGGTTGCTGTCTCAGACACATTAGGACTTCAAGTTGAACCTTTTCATCATCTGTGAACATCATCTTGCATCCAAGATGGTTTTTTAGTGGACTAAATAGATGAAAATCGCTTGGGGCCAAGTCGAAGCTGTAGGATGTTTAAGAAGTTGCAAGGTGATGTTCACAGATGATGAAAAGGTTCAACTTGAAGTCCTAATGTGGCTGAGACAGCAACCCAAAGAATCTTATGCAGCTGGCGTTGGGGCACTGATAAAACGGTGATATAAGTGCATAAATATTGGTGCAGAATAGGTTGAGAAATAACAAGTAATATAATTTTTTTTAAAGTCAATTCCTACTTTTTAATCATAAATATATAAAATAAACTCGTACAGCATTAATGTCCCACGTTATCTTTATTGAACATTATTTTATAATCATCGTTGCGGTATTTTATTTTTTCTGTGGCATCACTCATTTGAGATAAATCTTTCATTTCATTTATGAAAACAATGGGAGGAATTTTTTTCTCCCATTTAAAACTAAAATTAATTAATTAAATTTAATGAATGAATTAATATTTGAAAAAACTGTATTAACATAAAGTGTCATCCACTACAAGTTTAAAAAAATTTATTTGAACTTGAGTGGATGAATAGAAAATATTTTATTAACGATTGAAAATTTGAACAAGATATATATAGAGAGAGTGTGAGATAATAGTAGGAATTTAAAAATAGTTTTGAAGTGAATATCATTGTAAGTTATTATTTAACTATCTCTTATGATATATTGACTGTCCCTCGTAGAATAAAAAGCGTTAGAGACCGATGAAAATATATATTGCATTCTACGGCGATCCATCTGTTTTTGACAAAAATGACAGACATTTCGTCAATGTCCAATCTCTCTCTTATATATGATAATATTTACCCAAAATGAATCTGTAATGTCTCTTTGGCCTCGGATGGCGAGAATGTAAACTATTTGTTTCTTTATATTCTCATAGTTTAAACTGAATGTGTACGAAATAGTGTTGCGTTTGCCCCAGTACAGTTTTTTATAATTGAAAATTCAGCTCTAAACACTTAAAATGTAATGACGGTCATACTGTATATAATTTGTATGATACAAAAAATTAAATGTACATTTCGATAGCAGATAATTTTCCGATACATCAGTTCTTAAGAAAATATACAACTATTTATAACTTAAAAGAAATTAAATATATTTAATTTCACAATTCAAAGGAATGGAGTTTTTTAATATTTCTTTAAAGTTTTGTATAAAAGTGGGCCGAGTCATTTTTAAGATAACAGACTTCAATTAATTTTTTACATTTGTGAAAGATGTGTAAAAATTAATTGTGTACTTTATAAAAGATATTAATTCAAATATTTTAGTAATGAATGAGTAGTGAAAGTGGGTTAAAGCATTTTTCCATTATGTAAAAATTGCATTGGATGACATTGACGACGATTAAAAAATTTTTAATCACTTTATTAAAAATAATTACGCATGGAGTAATCACGTTTATTTTTTTTTCAGTTTCAGAACCTCCTTTTAGTGTGATAAACTGAATGCTGTATTATAAAAAATCATACATTTATAAAAAAAAAAAAAAAAGTTATTTTAAAAAGAAACTTTATCTGGTAGTCAGAAATACTAGGGAATAGCGCCCGACAGATTACTATGAATTTATTTATTTATTTTATTTGCTTACTAGCTAACCCGCCCGGCGTTGCACGGGCGCGAGATAATTACAATATCAGAGAAAGGCGTTAACCCTCTCCTTCCCCATACCAGCAAATATAATGAATAATTTGTTCAACAGAACCACCGTCACCTACATTAACGCGATCATTAAAAAAAAAATTACATTATTCTGATAATTAGAATACAACGAAAACGCTACGCTAAAATAGCCGGCAGATGACACCCCTCCCCGACCTCAATTTCAAATCTATATCTTAATTAGTTACCTAAATTTTTGTTCATTAGTAAAAATTGGCAATTATTTCCTTTCATTTTCGTAAACTAAATGGAGGGATCGGCCAGAGAAACAGATATCTTGGTAGTTCAGTTTTTAATGAAAGCCTTGTCTGAAACTTTCTCGGATTGTTTTCACTGGCGCCGGCAGATTTTTGGCAGTTTTTTTGTTAAATTAAGAAAAATTACCGACCAAATTTTTCAAAAATCACATAGACAGATGCAGAATTTTTTTTTTTTTTTTTTTTTTTACATATGCTCAGAAATTTTCAAATTGATATCTCAATTAGTTTTCTTAAAATTCGCTAATTAGTATAATAATTTCGAATTTGTTCATTTCCGCTTGCAAATCCAATGCGCCTGTTCGTTTCTTTCACCATTTTGATTTAAAATATGTCATTTTAGAAGCGATGGTTAATGAGAATCTAATTAATATCTTGGGTAATTATCAAACTATTAAAATTCTGAGACTCAGGTGCACATGGCCAGACCTTGGACTATCCGCACCTAAATTTTCAGACTTCTAGGTGGGCTAGATTTTGCTAGTCATCGCAGACAGACAAACAAACACACACACAGAGCGAAACTTTATTTTATTAATATAGATTATTTTATTTTAATTAATTCATTAATTAATTAACTCACTTATTTTATTTATTTTTTGAAAACTGCATAAAATTATCTTGGTAAAAGTGCTTGATTTTTCAGCCAACCTAAATATCATATTAAACTTTTAAAATGTTATACAAAATATTTTGCTCAAAGTATGTTAATGCTGAAAAAGAAAAGTAAAACCATTCAATAATTATATGCAAGTTTTTTTAATAGCTTGTTTTAAACCATGCTCTGAGGCTTAACCCCGCCGTCTGTCGGACATTTGTTCCAATTGGGCGGCTTTGTATACTTGGTAAGACATTCAAATCATACTCAATTATCCTCTTAATCTTACATCATAAAATTAATAAACATCTCTTGTTTAAACAAAAGCTAGTCTTTAAAAAAATGTGTCACGTGCTGCATAAAAAATTTAGCTCAAATATTTTAATAATGAATAAGTAGTGAAAATATATGGATTAAGGCTTTTCTAAACATTATGTAAATATTACATTGGGTAATACCGGTGACGCTTTTTCTTTTCAACTCTTTTTGTTAAAAACTAGCTGCGTAGTTGTGTTGCATTTGTATTCTATTAGATCTTTCGAGTTTTTTGGAAAATTACTTACCAATCCAGTTTGTAAATTAAAATGTATAAGTCATGAGCTAAAAATGTAAGTATTATCATCTATAAATATTAATTGACTTTTCAATCACTGTAAGGTTTTTTTTAAATTGATCATTTAGTTCTTAAATTTTGAACACTGAAAGACTGGCTGATTGATTGATTCTCTCGGTTTTTCCCTGTTTTCTCAAAAACTGTTTTAGATACCAGGATGCTAAAAACTGCAGATTATAGCCAGAATTATCATTTATAAATTTTAATTAAACCTTTCAATCTCCGTACGATTCTTTAAATTGGTCAATGAGTTCTCGAGTTTTTGAGTATTGAAATAATGGTTGATTGATTGATTGATTCTCTCGGTTTTTCCCTGTTTTTTCAAAAATTATTATATTTATCAGAATGTTAAAAATTCGTTCCGGCCTGTACCGGAAGGAAAGCGTAGCTCTCATATATCTTTGTTTTAAAATTTTAGCTAATGTTACTCGAAAGCAGCAAGCTAAAATTCAAAGAACCCGATTACAGAAGATTTTTAATACTGAATATGAAAAAGAAATTTGCCAAATTAGTCAACTATAGCTAAGTTGGCTTCATTTATGGAGACTTATTTTTGGTCGCCAAATTTGGCAATATTTCGCCAAGTGTCGCCAAGTTTGGCAAGAATTTGGTGCTAACGGATATGAATATATAGTTTTATGCGTATGATTGGGAAAATGATTACAACAATGAAAGATAATAATTTTCGAGAAATCGCGTTCACTAAAACTAATAAATTTAATCGATGGATTTTTGTAATACGCTGTCTTGTTTCAAAATGTCAGCCACCCCAGAATTTCAAACTGCTCTAGCTCAGCCATTTTTTAAGATAGAGGTAAAAAAAAAGAAAAGAAAAAGAAGCTCCGGAATCCTTGTATCAAGGCCGAACACTTAAGAAAAAAATTAATTTTATTTTTTTTGTATATTTATTTTAGTTTTAAATGTTTTAGAAGCTGCCATTTTGAAACAAGATGACAGACCAAGCTGGCCAACGAACTCGGTTGAGACATTGCTGAGCTTAATGCACACAATTAATTTCATCCAAATTGGTTTATAAAAACGAGTGTTATCGTATGAAATAGATCAAATATATATATGTGTGTGTGTGTGTGTGTGTGTGTGTGACGATTTCACTGAATCACCTTATTTTTCTAAATCACACTATCAAGACCAGATGCTTCCACCTAGGAATTTTGCAGTCGTAGCGCCGATACTCCCAACTCATGGTGTGCTTATTGAAGAAAATAAATAGGCAGTCGATTCCAAGTCACAGTTTATTAAAATCCGGAAATTCTGAGGCTATGCTTTTACTGGTTCACATGATAATTCCATAAATAATGACTTTTAGAACCAAGGAGAAGCTTCGTGAATTAAATTAAATACTCGAAGAAGACATAAGATTTAAAATGGCAGCGTCCTATGGTCTATCGGCAGCCAAGGAAATATATTCCACGGTAGATGGGAAAACAAACATATTAGCATTTGCTAAAGCTCACGAATACAGAGCCACCAAAAGTTTTTCGACCAATAGCGTTACGGGACTCTATTTCTTGGGCGCTATGATATGAAGGATATTAAACTTCCGATTGAAAAAGCGCGGGACAGACATTCTAGGTTGATCTGGAATGAACCTGATTTTTTTCAAACAAATATAGAAATAAAAAGAAAATACGTAGGTTTTACTGGGTCTTGGCAGAATGTCAAGATAAAATTTTACATTGAAACTGAGATTAACTTTTATATTTGAGAAAAGAATATTTTTTGTGAGAAAAAATAGGGGAATAAAAAGTAAAAAGATACAAGTTGTTTTTCGAGAGAATTAAAATATTTAGCTGGGAAAGTGATATTTTAAAAGGATTAAAATTTAGGATGTGTTATTTTAATGGAATAAAAAGAGAGTAATTTTAACAAAACTGCATATCAGCGCCATTTTTTCAAGAGAATAAATTTAGAATAAAGAATTTTTAGCCATGCGGGATTTTGACATTTTAAATAGTAGAACCAGAAAATAATTTAGAATAATGGGAAATAAACAGAATTATAGAATTGATGAGGCCAACGGCTTTATTTCATATATATATATAAATCAACATTTGAACGGAGGGTCTGGGGGTCATTTTGGGGTCTGGGGGGGGGGGGGGGGGCTCATCATCGGTGAAAATATACCGAAATTGTTTTCCTCTGAACGACTGCAATAAGTAGCTGTATACTTTTTGTATTGAAAGCTACCTAAAACTGCATATTGTAGAAAGAATTATCACTTATCAATCACAATTAAACCTTTCTATCTCCATAAGAGTTTTTAAAATTGATCAATGAGTTTTTGAGTGTTGAAACATTGGTTGATTGACAGATTCTATCGCTAAAAAATCAATTGTGGTCACCATTTTCATTTTCATTCAAGAGCAGAAATTGTTTGAGAAAATCATCCGTCATGCAGAACAGAAACAAATTTATCAAAAGCGGCTTTCACAACTGAACATTGCTGAATTTTATTTGATTTTTATATGTGATAAATGAGGAAAAATAAAATATGCACAGTTGTCTGAGATTATGCAATGTTTTTATATGAAAAATATATGAATATATAGAATATAGAATATGTAGAATGGATATTTATAATATCTACTCATTACAGGAATAAAAAAGATCTTGTTCTGTATAATTCTCATATCCAGTTAATCTTATTGTTTCCCAATGGAAGCCTTTTCTACAAATTTCTTGTTTGCATTTCAATTCTTTTAAATGATTCTTTTTGCATAGGATATCTGACGTCAAATACTAGCATGATAGTTTAGCGCATTTTTAGGTGCGTTCGTAATTATATAAATACGTAGCACCTATACAGTCATCGTCTGGTCCGTCCGTTCACGTATAACAGCGCAAAAACTACCCACCTGAATGGTTTGAAATTTAATATATATAATCGTTGCAGAATTTTGTCGAGTCATTTCAAATTTTATGAAAATCGAATCAAAACTTAAAAAGATATTAATAAAAGTTTTCTTTATTCTATTAAGTCCTATCATACGTAATCTATATAGTAAAAGCGCAAGTCATGTGACTGAGGAAAATAAATACGGGCTGACCATTTCTTTTTCCATATGTCAGGCGGCCATTTTTATTCAAAATTATTTTTTCGAATAAAGTTGCATAAAAGTTACATTTTTAGAAAGATTTTTCAAAAAAATGGTTTGCTTGAGAGATGAGTTACATTAAAAAATGTATAGATTCTGAGATAGCTTCAGTGAAAATCAGGTTTACAGCCGAATATCTCAATCCATTAATGTAAATAAACAAAAGATTCATTCATAGTGAGTCATAGAAATATTAAACCATGGAGGTAATCATTCGCGAATCAAGATCTTCGTGGTGAATTTTACAGCGCTGCCTGTTGTCGAAAAAAAAATTCGCATCTGTAACCATGGCATACGTAATAAGAAAAAAACAAGTGTGGTAAGTGTGATCAAAGATCGCTCTAAGGATTTCGTTTAATAATCCTTTCAAAACACTTTGTCCTTTCTTTAATAAATGCAAATAAATTTCATTAGTAACCAAAAAAAAGTCATGTTTTTTATAAAGTAAAAATTTACTGGTCTATTTTTCTCGTCTTTTTCAATATCTAAACCAGCCCGATAGCGGGCGAGGCCCGCTATTATATTCTGCCATAATAATATCTGTCACGTGGACTAAATGCGATATTAAAAAAAAAATTTCAAAATTAACATGTTGTACACCTTCAAAATGTTAAAATATGCGAATATTTCCGTAATCGGGTTTTTATCGTGATTCAATACGTTTCTCAAACTCATATATTTACTACATTAAAGATGTGAGTATAAAACATCACAAATTTACTGAATGGTGTATATGTATGCAAATGTTTTGTATACACCATTCAGTAAATTTGTGATGTTTTATACTCACGTCTTTAATGTAGAAATGTTTCATGGTGTAATCGTCCAGCATTTATATCATATATTTACTGTTCTCTATTATTCATATTGATACTCGCTTTGTATTATTCTGAAACATTTGAAAAATCCGTTAAACTTCCGATATGTCGTCATATTTTCTTTTTAATTCTCTAATGACGTGATATTAATCTGCTTTGTATACATACACATACTCATACTCCTTGTATTATTGAGAAATCTTACAGTTTTAGTACCACTATGACGTCAATCAATTTTATTTCATATTATTTTTTTTTTCAATTGGTGAAACTTTTTATTTCCTTTTTCACGTGGAAATCGTCTGATAGAAAATTAATTATTGTAGAAAGAATTTCATCGTGGATTTTTAATTTTTGGCATCGGCTATAACGAAAAATGTTTCAATTTAATAGGGAAAAGCTGTTAGAATTTTGGTTTTCTATCTCTATTTATTAAAATAATACGAATTTTTCAAATTTTAATATTTTGAGCTCTTTACAGCTGCTATTCAGATTTATACACTAAGTTTCAACTCTGTAAGTTACATAGTTTTTGAGAATGGTTCTGTGACAGACAGACAACGGAGCGAGAGTAATAGGGTTTCGTGAGATGAACGAAACCCTAAAAAAGTTTCCTCATTTCGCTCATAGCAGACGATATAATTATTTTCACTGAAATAATAACGATGATTTTTTTACATTGTAAAACTAGTTATATCAGGAAACGAACGCAACTCATTTGTCACGTTTAACGTACAATTTCCAACTTGTTGATATATTTGACAACTTTATTCTGAGAACATTTTCGGATCAGGTAAGATTGGATATAGTCTTTCAAAATCCCTACCAGGATTTTTTTTTTTTTAACTACAACAAGAGCGTTCAACCGCAAATGTCCTATTCAAAATTAATAAAATAAAATAAAATAAAATAAAAATATTGAAGTGCGAACAAGAAATTCGTAGAGAACGCTCAATATGGTTACCAGAAGGCTTCGAATGTCATACGTACTGACGAACGTAGGCTTTTAATGAAACTGCATTAAAAATTTCTGTAAAGAGAGGATTTGAACAGCAAATACAAAAACACAGAGAACAATTTCTGTAGCTATATTTTGTGTTAGGGTACATCCTAAAACTAAATCTGTCGATTGTGGTCACTGACTACATTCTACCGTTTACGAAGTCTCTATAAATTTATATCTATAAATATATTTTGTGTCACTCACCGATTGTAAATAATACTTCATACGAAAATGAAAAAAGTTTCTCAATATGTTTAGTTTTTCCTTAAAATGATACCTGTTGAAAAGAAAATATTCGAAATCTACTGAATTCGTGCTGTCGTGCTGTCTTTTCCGTATTGAAAAAGACAGCTTTTTTGAGGACCTCTTGAGGATTGTTTCATCCTTTGTAGTTGCAAAGAAGTTTAAATTTCCTTTTCACTTTACATTTTTTTCTAAATATACATCCAGCATCTACACTGGCGAGAAAAATTAAAGGAACAACTATAAAAACTCATCGAACTTGAATAATTTTGCAGATAAGAACATGAAACTTGCACAAGATCTTTTTTTGCCATGCCTAACATATAATCAAAATGCAGAACTGCCTATTTCTGCAAAAAATAGATTTACATAAAAACATAGGACTGTGTGACAAAAGAGGAGATAAGGAAATTGTACTGTTACAATATTTTAGAGAAACACAGGAAAAATCAATAAGGTATGTGGACACTCCTGACCGAAATGCAAGTTTTACAGCGATTTTTCATACTGTGGATTAGATTAACCAGAAGCGCTTGCGGTAACAATGTGTATTCAAGATAAATAGCACTCCGAAGCTCCTGGAGAGTGCTAGTGGGGGTTGCCGAGATGCAAGTCGGCGTACTGGTGCGTCCCACACATGTTCTATCGGATTTAAATCCGAAGAATATACAGGCCACTCCATTCGCTGGTTTCCTTCGCCCTCAAGATAATCAGTCACTAGTGCAGCACGATGAGGTCACGCATTATATGCATTAAAAGGAAGTTATTACCGATTGCACCCCTAAACAACTTAACATGAGGATAAATAACTTCATTTCTGTATATTTCAGCATTCACAGTTGCACTGGTAAAAATGTGTAGGTCAGTGTGGCCATTTAAAATGATACCCGCCCATACCATGATTCCAGTACCTTCGTATCGATACCTTTCACGACTGTTTGAAGCCTTATTGGGTGCGTTTTTCTCTCTGCATATGGTAAAACGCCTGAAATCACTCTCCAAACAAAATCGGGATTCTTCGGTACAGATAACTCGGCTCCAGTCTGTGGTATTCCAATGACGATGATCTCTGCACCACTTTAACCGGACGCATTTCGCTGCCGGAGTTAGTGGAATACAAATCATGGGTTTCCTTGTACACAACCCTCTTTTATGCAGCATGTAACTCTCAGTAAATCTGGATAGTCCAGTTCCTATTGCTGTAGCGAACTCTCTTGCAATATGAACTGACGTCAGTTGCCAGTTTCTTTTAGCAATCGTTGCCAAATAATGGTCCTGAAAGTCTGTTGTGGTACGTTTTCGACCTTGAACTGGTTGTCTCTGTGCATTACCAGTGTCTTTAAATTGTTTCCAGATTCTTGACATGATGCTTTTGGCTATTTTTAAGTCTTTACAGACCCCTGTCAGTGTCTGTCCTGCTTCCATTCTCCCCGTCACACGCCATTTCTCACATTCAATGAAATGTCTTCTGGATGACATATTTCACCTACTACATGCGAAAATTTTATGCAACTACACAAAAAATCCCTGAAATTAGACTTCAAATCACCCACGTGTACTCCTTTTCAAACGTGCAGAAATAACGGGCTCAAAAATTTGCATATTTTTCTGTAGCAAAGGTTAATTCCATTGGACTACGTGATGACGTTAACATTGAATTACCAACCGATCACGTTTCATTGAAGTTCTCGCAATAGAATTCACATAAAGCACCTTTTTATGGTTGTTCCTTTAATTTTTCTCACCAGTGTATAATGTGTGGGATTGTGTTATGTTTATGCACAGATCACTTGCCCAGATTCTTAGCCCGGTCTTTTATAGGTGAAAAAGCCACCTATAAAAAAGTCTGGGAGGACTTTTGTTACCACAGACACAATACAGTTATTTACAATACATATGCAAATACATACAATAAAAAGACAATTAAAATTAACATAATACGATAATTACGGCAGATGTGTTTTTACAATACAATAGTAACGGGTACTTGTATATGTATAGATATGTATACATATGAATAAATTAGCAGATAAAAATAGCATCATAGCACTAATACTGTAACAATATAAGTAATCCCTAATAACAAAAAAAAAAATCAAATACAAATAAAATCAATTAAAAGGTAGAAAGATTAACGTTACTTCAGAAAAAAAAAGTGTCATTCTACAAATCATGTTGCCGTAACTTGATTCTTTTGTTCAAAATTTGTTCTGCTCAAATATTTGTGAATCTCTGCGAAAAATCCCAGATGCAATGTTCAACGCATCGCATGAAGTCAATGATTTTCCCCCTTGACACTTGCTGCTAAAATCAAATGTTAACCCACCAAAGGAATTATTTTTCTTGTTGTCAACACTTGTCTATTTTCTCTTTGTTAGGTCTTCATGTTGTAATGTCCGGTTTCTTATTATTTGGAATTACTTTATTTACAGATTCATTAATTTTTCCACGTAGAGGTTTTTTTTCTGTAATTATCTAGATTATAAAATTAGACAACTCGATATAATTAACTCTCAACAGAACTCAATTCAATTAACATACTGAGAGTGTAATGGGAAGTTAAGTAAACAAATTTATTGGTAAATACAGTAAAACCTCCATAACGGGCAGCCCGCATAGTGGACAACTCTGTTTAACGGAAATTTTTTCGATACGAAACACTAGATATATTTGTACATTTTTACCAACGAATAGCCGACAAATTAGGCACTCTCGAGGTGTCCATTTTTCTTAGGTTTTACTGTACATGTTAACGGTAATTTTATATCCCAAATCAATAATTACTATAAGAATAATAAATGAGATTTATGGAGTGTATAATTGTGCATAAATATATTATATACAAGAGTTATATTAACCCTCGGTATAGGGCTCATTCGTATTGTATCCTGGCAGATGCGATATAACGAGGGGTCACTATATTATTTAATTAGGGTCTTGGAAAAATCTGAAAATTGCGAAGTAGTGACTACTTTTGAAAAGTAGTTTGTTTTCTCTACTTTTTAAAACAAGCAGTTGTAGTTGTAATTAACTACATTTTTGATAAAGTAGTTGTAGTTGTAGTTCGCTACAATTAAAAAGTCGTTTTTCCGAACCCAGTATATACACTATATTGCCAAAGGTGTCCGGTCACTTGCGATTTTAGACGTTTTGTTAACTATTTAGAAAAATACATGAGGAATTAACCTGAAACTGCAGATGTGTAAACAGTATAATGTAAAAACAGCGTAAAGTAGTAACAGCAGATGTGTAACAGTTCCCAAAAGGAAACAAAAAGATGAGGGGTTCTATCAAATATCTGTTGATTAGTGCCAAGATAGCGTACACAATATTGTACGTACTACTATATTTGGATACAGCCCCTCATATTTTTGCTTCCTTTTGGGAACAAAGGATTTCGAGCTTATTCTATCGACGATAATTTTCAGAATTTTGAAGCTATATGATTTTGTGACTTTCACAAAAGTTGCTCTATATACTTAGCTAATACATTATGCTTATCATATTTTGACTATTTTATATTTATAGTTTTTACAGGGTTATCCAAAAGATATTCGTTCTTTTTCAATTTGTTGACAGTCCCCTATGGGGTTTCAGGAAAAAAAATTCTTCGCGGAAATATATAACCTATACTATACTGTTTACACACCTGCAGTTTCAGGTTAATTCCTCATGTATTTTTCTCGATAATTAACAAAACGTCTAAAATTGCAAGTGACCGGTCACCTTTGGCAATATAGTGTATAACAAGTTCATATTAAAAAGCGCTGGAGTATTTTATGCAAAATCCTGGCCAAAAAGGCAGAAATGAAAATTCGCTCAACAATTGTAAAAAGTATATTTTATAATAGCTGACTAACTGGTGTATCGATCTATGTGTATGTCAGGAGTATGTGTCATTTCCGGCGACTCCTAGCTTCAGTTAAAGTGAAAGTTTCTTTGTGAGAAGAAGTGTTTTTTTTTTGTTGTTGTTGCTATCTTTCAGCTTTGTTATTGTGTTTAAATGTATATTTTGACGTGTGCATTTAAATAATTTTAATTTTAATATAATAACAAATTATTTAAATTGAAAATGGGTTAATATGAAGCTTTTTTAGATCTAATTTATTGAAATGTATTATCTAATATATTCAAAGCTTTTTTAAGCTGTGTAGGGGTTTGTCAGATTATTTTTGAATTAAAATCGCATTGGTTTATAGTTTTGAAGGCAAATTACAAAAATATATATTCCGCATATTGTTGCCATTTTTAGATAACAATGTTTTATGTGAGGACTGCAAACCTATTAAAAACACTCAAAAACCAGCATCTCTATACTATAGACACTCAACTTTGGTAAATACTAAATGCAGGTAATATACATATTATAAGCATTGGTTTTTATAAATAATTAAACATTTATGTGCAGTAAAATTAACTACATTTAATTAAACATTACTTGTAAATAAAACAAGCCTATCAACAATTAATTTCCTCTATAAATAATAAATAACTAAGTAAACATTGTATTATATATTTATTATTTAAACAAATACGTAGATTTATGCATATATAACATTAATTAAGTCAACAATAATTTTTTTTACTTTAAAAACACTAAAATTAATATTGGCCAGAATTTTGAGTCAAATACTCCACTGTGCGGCGCCTAAATTATTCTGTAAACGTGCAGTACAGATTCGATATTTCGCAATTATCTTTCTATCTTTTAACAAAGTTTGGTTTTACAATCAAGATGGGAAAATTTTGTGTATGTTTGCGAAATGTGCATCCTACACATACTTATTTAAATAAATATGTGTAGGGGATGAGGGTGCGCCCGTGAAAATGGTTGAAAATGCATATGAGCATAATAATAAAAAAGGTTGACAACCCGTTTTCTAGGATATTTTACATATGCTTGGCACGTGCGCGTGCTATTAACCCCTTTGAGGCGAGCGTGATCTATCTACACGTGACGTACATGGTGCTCAGAGTGCTTGATTATTCACACCCAGTAAATCTGAACAGTAAATTTTTCTTTATTTAATCACAGTGAAATTTCAATAATCCTATTTCATAATTTCAATTTATGCGTTTGGATTAGGCAAAAATTTCTATTTTGAATTACCGATGAAGATTAAAACTTCTGCAAAAGACGCTCGTCGCGAAATAACTAATGAAAAATAATTGCCAGAGGGAATTGTTACAATAAAGCTAACAGGAATGTGGAAACAGGAGCATCTGCAATAACAATGCAATACACTGTTAAAAATTTGCAGCAAAGTGTCATTTGACCGTTTTTACAGATAACAGTTTCTTGACCATTATTATGAAAGCTTATCTGGCCATATTATTGACCATATTATGGTCAGAATAAAGTTAAATTACGGCTATGTAACCGTTTTTATTAAAAGGGTCAATTGACTGAACAGTTTGTTGCAAAGTTTTAACAGTGTAGAATATCCCAACAATTACAAAAAAGAAAATACTTTCAAAACATATTTCAAATTTTGAAATCCATAAAGTGGATGCAGACTTGATAACTATGATTTTATATCTGTTGAAGAAAGTACCAGCAGAAGCCGAGGAATACTTTCAGCTATATAAATTAAATAATTCTTGAGCAGCTTAATTCAAAAAATAAAACTTCAAAATTGTTGTTTTGATATTTCACTTTCAACAGCAATTGCTTCAACGAAAGAGCATTTTGGATGATTTGAACGTTCCAGAATATTTAAATTTTTCTAGAATATTCAATAAATTGAAAAAAATAGAAGACAAAGAGCTAAACAAATCCTTAATATAGAATAAACCACGCAAGTAATAAAGATAGAAAAAAATAGGAATCGAGGAAAAATTTAAATTGTTGCTTCAAGAAATTAGCAACTGTAGAAGAAAAAAGAACCTCATACTGCTTTTTCTCTAATTGCTGTGATACAGGATTGAACTTTTTATTTTAAGTGTTTTGTTTGCTAAACATTTACTTTGTTTTCTTTACTCAATTAATATTAATTAAAAAATTATTTTAAATCAAGTAGAAGTAGAATATAAATATAGAAAGATTATGCTATTTCTTTAACTAAAACCAATATTGTACAGTCCGTAAAAAAAAGAAAAGTTAAAAAAAGGATACACCGATTTTATTCGCTGATCGTTTTGAATTAAATCAGAATAAAAGTGTTTTAGACTTTGCCTTTTTTAGGAACATGAATGAAATTTTTTAAACAAGGATCATCCATATATTAAAAATTGTACCAACTTTGTTTTTTCAAATGGCAACATCCACTTTTCACACTATATTTTAGTTCCTCGGCTAAAATCAGCCCAGAAAAAGTACCGTTTATCCTTACCGTTTATCCGTACTTTTTCTTAAATTTTCACAAAATTGTAAAAGAAAATATGTCAGGGGTTAATTGACAAATTCCGAAATTAAAATTAAAATATCAAAAGAAAAAGGGCCATAAATACTGAATTGGTAAGCAACAAACTTACATAAAAATTCTAACTATAAAATAGTTAAAATAGAAAAATTACAAATTGTTTCTGTTATTTTTTTTTTCTGCGAATGCTAGTGATAACAGAAGATAATGGTTTTTTAAGACAGTGGAAAAATTACATTTATCTATATCTTAGAAACTAATGACAGGAATGATCCGTAAAAGTACATAACCATGTTTTGTATGACATTGATTCTTTTTAAGTAACATTTAATGTAGGTCATAATTCATATTTTTTAATATGAATTTATTAATAATTTCCATAGTTAAAAACGTATTTTTGAATTAAAAAAAATGCCTAAAATGTTTTTAATTCTATACGTTGTTTCATATTAAAAAGGAAACATTTCAATGATTCATAAGCAAAAATCAAACACTTTGTGCGAATTTTAATTCGACGTCATATGAATTCCAAATGATTCATATGACGTTTGGGGAAGATATAAATAAAAGTTTGTGATGTGGATTTAACATTAGCATCCTGAAATTTTGTGTCTGTACAACTGTACGAAGATTTAAAAAAATGCATATACTATGTACCAGCAATTCTTAAAATGCGATCCCCCGACCCCAGGAGGTCCGCAAAGTATCTCCAGGGGGTCCGCGAACATCTCGCATTCAATGTAAAAAAAAAAAAAATTATTTATCTAGAACCTATAGATCTTGTGAGTAAAATATCAAAAAATAAATAAAAATACGAACACTGTTAAAAAACACATTATTATTAGTTTATATATCATGAACGCATTCATGTTTATCATTGTTGTGTATCATTGATGTTTATATATCAATATTCTAAAAAAATATCTGCAATTTCCTTCTTAAATATTGGGAGAAAATATAAAAAGGAGTCTATTGTTACTAAAAGTTTAAGAACCACTTCTATTAACGATTCCGGGCTGATTTGATCCAAGGAACTCAGATATAGTGTCAAAAGTGGGTTACAATTAGGGAAAAGAATGTTGATACAATTTTTAATATGTAGACAGTTCATATTTTAAGAATTGCATTCATATTCTGAAATAAGATATTTAGTTAGAGTCTAATGACACCTTTGTTTCGATTTTATAGTAAACCATCTGCGAATAAAAATGGCTAGCTGCATTGTATTTTTTTGTCTTTGAACGGACTCACATCAACAATACTTGAAGGATTTGTAAAATTAGTTAAAAATAGGTTACCTACTTCAGAGTGCTTCAATGTGCGTTCTACTGTTCCGAATGAGACAAAAATTAAACTGCAGACAATTCAAATTATCACTAATATTAAGGACGGTAAACGTCTGTGTGTGTTTCTGTCTGTCTGTGCACTCCGCCTTTGTACCCGCAAAGGCTCCTGGACTAATCGACGCACCGACGGCGGACGCGGACCGAAAAATTCGCAAAAAATGCGCGACGCTCAAGTTTCGATCGGGTCGGGATTCCGACCCGGACCCGGGGAGTTATTAATGAGCGAAAGTGTTTTAATTACCGACCGAAACCGAAGTTGGAAGAGAAGTCAAAACAGCGAAAAGTTCGCCTTCCGTTTTGATAATCGCAGACATCCAAATCGTCGCTTTTTAACGCATCATCGAATAAAACAAATTTACCGGAGGTATCGATCCAAAAATCGGGGTACACACGCGGCCGATTTTTGTCGTTGCAAAACGTCCTGGACCAGGGTCGGAATGACTGCTATACGGTGCCGCAGGCAGCGGGGACCCGAGCCGGAGGTTCGTTCAGTGACAGGTTTATACTATTCTATGTGCAATTTAAGGGATTATCCGGTGCCGAAGGCAGCGGGGACCAGGGTCGGAACGACTGCTATACGGTGCCGCAGGCAGCGGGGACCCGAGCCGGAAGTTCGTTCAGTGACAGGTTTATACTATTCTATGTGCAATTTAAGGGATTATCCGGTGCGTGCGTAGCACGACCGGTATACGGTGCCGAAGGCAGCGGGGACCAGGGTCGGAGATTAGTTCAGTTAGAGGTTTATACTATTCGATGTGCAAATTAAGGGATTATGCAAATTATGGGATTATCCGGTGCCGAAGGCAGCGGGGACCCGGGTCGGAGGTTCGTTCGGTTCGAGGGGGATGCGAGCCGGAGAATGCAAAAGTTTCGACCGGTATACGGTGCCGAAGGCAGCGGGGACCAGGGTCGGAGATTAGTTCAGTTAGAGGTTTATACTATTCGATGTACAAATTAAGGGATTATGCAAATTATGGGATTATCCGGTGCGTGCGTAGCATGACCGGTGTACGGTGCCGAAGGCAGCGGGGACCCGGGTCGGAGGTTCGTTCGGTTCGAGGGGGATGCGAGCCGGAGAATACAAAAATTTGGAGGCACCGATGTAAATTAGGGGCCCGCTGGCGGGCGAAGCCAGCTAGTGCTATTATAATTTTTTTAAATACAAATTTTCCTACAAAAATTCGTCGAAATTTGTCGTTGGAACTTTCAAATAGGCTTTCAACAGATTTATACATGTTAATGCCCATTATGCTTTACAATAATTGCTCATATTAACTTACAATAATTGCTCAATATGTCCGCCTTCATTGTCCATAACATACTGTTATCACAAAACCATATTTCTCATTATCCTAAATGCAGTGAATCTGCGAAATATCCCCAAAAAATGATGACTAATGCTTCATTTCATAGCATGCACACGCACGGATTCAGTCATTGAAGCATTTATGTCTAGCGGAACATATGAATTACCTTTGTACTTTAAATTTCGTCTCATTCGTAGCCGTAGAACGCACATCAGAGCATTTTGAAATTAGGTAACTCATCTTTTGCAAACCATGTATATGTGTTGCTCCAAGCTCAATGAAATGTTGACTACGAAAATGGAGATGGATAAACCAAAATCATGAACAATCTTCAAGTGCATGTTATATAATAAAAAATAATACATTAAGGACGATAGGATATGGCTCCTGCCGTAAACATATGTGTTACTGCTGCTGACTTTGATCCTACTTTTTTTTATTTTACAGCATAAAAAGGGGCCCTTTAATATAGATTTTAATCATGTGTATGTTAGAATTATTCTAATTGTATGTACTTTTTTATATTGTTTTTACAAGCTATGTGTGTTAAGAAATGTTAAAAAACTTTATAAACAATTGAATGGTGCAGATGCAAAAGTCACATTATCCACTTTTTTAAGGTATTGAGTTATTCATATCACTGTGTTCGACTTTTTAAGGTGAATCGTACTGTAATAGTAATTTGGACCATAAAAAACATATTAAGGTTGAAAAAAATGCTGTAAATCTCGTTTTGATGCATACCTCACATTATCCAACAACTGTTTTGTTGCAGAACTGACACTCTCCAATTCAACCAATCAGGGAGGTACAGAAGTAAGAAGTAGTTTAAAATGTTGCACTAGTTTAATGACAGTGAAGAAGTTGAGCCATATCTAATACTAAAATTTTTGCACAAATTATGTTTAATAAATGTTTTTCGATTTTTGTTGTTTTTTACCCTCCAAAATAACATAATGAAAACTAATGTTCAGATTTTTTTGTTTTTTGTTTTTGTTGTTTTAAATTCATAACTATTTTGGTTTATAACTAACATTACCCATAAAAGTTTGCTGCAAAACTCACATTTTCCATATTTAAATTTAAACTCTAGCTTTACCACATTTATTACACGTTTAGGACTATGTGAAACTAGTTGTTATGGCAACAAATATATCACACAAAAAACAATTGTGCCAAAATATCATGTTTATTAACAATAATCAGTTTTTTGCATTTTTCTAAAAACTAGGTTATGTGGAGAGTGTGAATTTTGCATCTACACCCTTCAATTATTGAATTAAATTCGTTTGCATGTTTTTTTTTTCTATTTTATCTACAGAAATTTGGCATTGAATTGCCATGCAGTCATGCTTAACAAAAACTAAATTTTGAAACAATTACAATAAACTCACATATTATCTTCCATTGCACCACTACAAAATACTGAAGTAATACAGATCTAATTAATACATTTTAAAACACTTTTGAAACAAATGATGTTTATGGCTATCCTCGACATCAATATTTGTGGATGTCGTTGGTTTCGGACACTGTAAATGGGTCACCGAACACGCCAAACTTAATGTCTTTAAGTGAAAGTTTAGTTTTTTTCTTTCTTTCTCTTTTCCCCTTACTTAATGACTCCTTGCTCTTGAAAAAGAAGTGCATTACATCTTTTTCACCTGAGGGAATTAAGCTGCGTGAAGCGGAAGGTAGAAAGAATTTCGGATGGTTGAGGTTTCCTGCAATGATGCAATAAGCTGTGCGTGTAATTGCAGCGTTAATAGTTTTGAAAAGACGTATTTGATAGATGCAAAAAAAAAAAAAAAAAAAGGAAAAGCCGTTGGTGTAAATAATAAGCTCTCTTTGAACGAATGAGTAAAAAGATTTAGAGCTTTTTCTCCACTTGAAATATCTCAGATTCATTTAGCTGATTTAAAGTAATTCTCTTAAGCTCTTCTCAAATCCAAAGTGACTACTTTCTGATGCATTCAAGAAGTCATTTTTAATCTTAAACGCATGGAATTAGATAATGCTCTGTTTCAGAAAGTATGAAATCAAATAGCATTTTCCATTTTTCTACAAAGGCAAAGAATCTTCTAGAAACTCTTCTCATATTTGGCATTTTGAATCAAATACTCGGACATGACAGTACAAGAAAGATTGTCATGACACAGCAATCGCTTATAATTCAAGATACAGTAAAGCCTTCATAACGGACTCTCGCAAATAGCGTTCATTTCTATTTACTGAATACTTTCTCAATACCCAACAACTATACATATTTCAATACTTTTATCTTTGAATAAAGAACACCTCCGAATAGCAGCCAAATTCCATGGTCTCGATATATCCGCTATTCAGAGGTAAAAACATACATATATATAGGTGTTGGGGATGGAAAATATGTTCGTTAAATAGAGGTGTCCGCTATTTGGGAGTAGCCTCTATACAGGATCCCAAACACTCATCTATTTGTATGTTTTTATCTCTGAATAGTGGACACCTTCGAATAGTGCGAAAATTTCGCGGTCCGCTATGTAGAGGTATTAGTGTAATAATGTGGTAAATCACTAGGGTATATAAAAATTTGAATTGCATTCATTATATATTTATCGGCACCATTTTCTCATCACAGTTAAATATAATATATATTTTTAATTTTAACTACAATAGTATAGTATAGAATAGTATATGGTGCTTAAATAGAATAGTATATGGTGCTTAAATAAAATAGTATATGGTGCTTAAAACCATCAACAGGCTCAGAGGTCCCAAAGTTAACTGACAACATTTAAAAAATAAAGCATCCATTTAAAAACATGAAGCTGCAACATTTTTCCTATAATTGCGTCAAAATGACACCATTTGCAGAGATTTTTCTTTCCACCATCTCCATAAATTAGAGGGCAAATTTGAAGAAAACGCGTTCACCTGTGAAAGTAACATCATTTTTAAAGGCATTCAACTGAAAACATGCATTGTCAATCAGAAAATTGAAACATTTTTCTAAGATTGTGTGTACTAGGATTTTCTAAATTGTGTCTAAATGACAAAATTTATATTGGCTTTTCATTTCTACTAACTGAGATTAGGCACAAATGGATTTAAAATATTTCGCTTACACTGCAAAGAATCCTAATCGCAGAAAGGCCGTATACTTCTAGCGATGAAAATAACGTCTTGTTTAAGAGAAAGCAAGCCTTTTCTTAGATAAATTGTTACATTTCAGTACAGTCAGATCGTAATGATTTTTACCAATTTTTCATTACTTTGGTAGTGAGTTTGAAGCCGTAGGGCCTTAAACCTGTACTGGCAAAACGAAAAGTTAGTGAAAATTTACGTCATTTTGACGCAATTATAGTATTTGCTTACAGTTTATGAAGGAAAATCATTCGCGTGATGTAACGAGGCGCGAGACGATTTTTCCCGGTGAAAAATGCTTACAGGCTCCAAAATATTGTTCTATTTCATGCAACAAAGTTTGGTATACAATTGCATAAAAAAGTTCAAAGAATTTTATAGGCTAAGTATTTTGCTATCATCTTTGATAGTACACCAAATATTTTGCATGCCGAATAAATGATCCAATTAATTGCGATGATTATTTAAGATGCAGAATCACAATTGAAGAGACTTTTATCGATTTCAATTCAGTTAAATCAGCTATTTAAATTATAAAACAAAAACAAATTTTTGACAAGTTGCAAGCAATTACAGTCTAAAACTTGAGAATAGACAAGGGTATGACAATGCAGAAACTATGGTACCATAGCTGAACACATAAATGATCTTCAGAAATGTATTTTAGATGTAAACCCCAAAGCCATCCCATGTAACAATCATCCTTTTAATGTTGGTAGTGTATATGTAGCTATTGTTGGAGCAATGTCTGTGACCTTCTTGCCATTGCACAGAAAATTTACACATTTTTCTCAAGCTCAACACACAGGCGAGACATTCTTAAGGAATATGTTTCAAATTAACATGAAGCGATCCAGTGATATAAGATGATGTTCATAGAATGAAGCGATACGCATTTTTACAGAGTACAATGAAAATATAACAGAAGCTTTTTTGAGTCTTGAGAGATGGGCCTGAAAGAAACCTCTCTCAAATGAAAAGCGATGCAAGTAGCTTGTTAATTTGTATCATGACCTATTCTTTTTTTACATTTAAATATTTTCTTTAAGCACTATGCCTGTGATGTTAATGATACTCAGACATACTTACAACAAATAGTACTTGCACTAGATCAATGTGGTCAAAAGTTAAAAGAATTTGCTCTATTTTGCGAGGAAAAGTGTGATTCTCTAATCACAGAAGCAGCCAAGAGCTACGCAGATAGGTGAAAAATATGAGATTTCTACAGAAAGAAGAATGGAAATGAGAAAGAAGGTGTCAGTTGAAAAAAATAGTGATTCTGGTTTTAAACACGTCGAGAACAACTTGAGGCATTAAAGTCCTATAAAAAAGCATTTAATAAAAATGAATAGATTGAATGAGTGATTAGCTTTTCTGCAAATTCAAATATGGTTAGATGCAGAAAGGGATAACGCAATTGCTCAACAAATTTAGCATTTATGTGAGAAATATTCAAACATAAACACTGCAGCTATGACTGCTAAAGTACACCATATTAGACGCCATATTGTTTAATAAATGAAATAATAGTGAAATATATACACATTGCTAAATTGATGTATCGCTTTAAAAGATATAAACTACATTAAAACCTTATTTCATTCATTAAAGTTTTATATCGTGTAAACATCCAGGACTTTTTGATAGCCATGTTTTATTTATAGAAATTCATCCAGAAGCTTTTCTACATGAGTAACTGTAGCTTTATTTTTCTGGATAATTAGAAGGCAGCTGCAAGAAATTTTAACTAACATTGTTGTGGCATTGAAATATTTTTTAATAATTACTTAATGCTAGTAGTGAAATAAGCTTATCAAAATTAAAGGTAATCAAGACATTCATACCAGAGGCCAACGATGAGCCAGGAAAGGTTAAGTAACCTAAAAATAGTGTCTATTGAAAGAAATTTGAATGTAAATTTTGATTGTATTATTGACACTTTTTCAAAAATAAAATGCAGATGATTTTAAATAAAGGTATTATGCTGACAATAATGTTATTTAACGTGTTTGTTCTATCTGTATTATTTGAATGCTTTGTAATATTTTATTGCAAACTGTGATTTAGACTGTAAAGTTTGTATATCTGACAGCCGACTTTTCTAAAATGAATAGATTAATGATAATGTAGATGTCTATATATCAGCAGAAATGTGTATGTAAGTTTATATTGTATATTTTAAATTCTCCTGTAATTGTCATAATGCAGTGAGAAGATATTCAAAATTCACTAACCTACAAATAATAGTCATTTTAACATTTTCATGTTTATATACATGAATATGTGGATTTTTAAAAGCATTTGGTTGTACTGCTTCTGCAATATACTGTGCAATATTGATGCGTTTCTTAATACTTACTGGTATTTAATTTCACATTTTAGTACAGGGCTGCCCACCTAGTTTTTTGTATTGATTTAGATTTACTTTATAACCATATTCATATAAACTTGTTGTTTTATATTTACTTTTCTTTTTTATTTGAACATCATATTCTATATATAACTACTAGATAAAATGCTGCTATAATTTTGAAATAAATATTAATAGCTGCAAACAAATAATTTAATTTATGAATAAAATATGCTTGCTTTTATACTAGCTCATGGCTAACCAGTAGCCACTAAAGAAGGAGGTTGTCGATATTTTGAAACTGCCCTGTGCTCTCAAAACTTATGCCACGCCAAATATGAAAATGCATCTTTATGCCGTCGTTTTCCATTGGTGAAAGTACTCCGCTGTTTTTGATAAAGTGTCTGGATTTCGGAAACGAGCTAAATTCTTCACTGTGTGAAAATGACATCATATTTAACAAGAAAAGAACATTTTGGTTCATGAAACTAAAATATTTTTCTGCATCTTTATATATGACGTAAAGTTTGGGTTTATTGCTCTGAGATTGGGAGGTCAAAGTTCTCACAGAGTGCAAATTTCATCATTGCTCGCAAACATGACGTCAAATTTTCTGCAGATATATTTATTAATAACATATTCGTGTTAAAATATAAATGAATCAAAAATTAAAAAAGCACGTAATGAAAGTTTTTGCCGATGAAAATGTCGTTATGTTAAGCTTAAACAGTACTTTTTCATTGATAAAATGTTTAAATAATAATTGTTCTTGGAGTTAGATTAGCCAGTGAAAGACTGAATTTTATTAAAATAATTTCAGCAGGATTGTTATAAGTTCACCTAATAATTCCTCCTTATAATTTTTTTATTGCCTCAATTTTCGACGGGTGACACTTCATAAATATATAATCCTTACTTTTTCATAATTTAAAAATTAAATTTAGTAAAGCAAAATTTGTGTATCTAACCACATTTATTTTTTTTTATTTGAAGCTAAGTTAGTAAATCTTATATCAGCCTGAAGGTAATTTTATTGAGAATAAAAATAATAATATGATTTAAAATAACATTATTATTGTAAATGTTTGTGTTTGTGAAAATAATTTGAAAGCTAAGCTAAATATGAATGATGAAATATTTCTACTATTTATGTTGGTAAAACATCCCAATTTTGGCGCAAAATTTCATGCATTCCCGATATTTGTTATAAATACATTTTTAATGGTCTTGAAAACTATAAATATTTTTAAATTCAAAAGTATATAATAAATTAAAATTGAAACATATAAAACATTTTATATTAATAAATGAATTTTATTGAAAAATTCATTTGAATTTTTTATTGGTTAGCTTGTTTTTTTCATTCTTTCTTTCATTTTTTTTGAAATTGTACCGCTATTTTAGAATGACAAAATGTTTTTAATTCCTTTTAAAATTGTCTTTAAAACAGTGCACAACATTTTAAATTTGAAATTGAAGTTAATTTTGAAAATAAGATTCCATGCTCAAAATACATGTTTGACGATTTGTTGCAAAACCAAATTTTGCAACATATCTTTTGTTTTGTTTTACTGAAGAATCAGCTTTATTTTTTATTGTTTTGACAGTTATTTCTGTTTTTTATGGGACATTTTTTCTTTCAATTTTTGTTTCCAAATAACGTTGTTATTTTAAAACAGTTCAAAGTTTTGAATTCCATATAGATGTCTTACACAATGCTAGTAGTAAAAGAAGCTTCTCAAAATTAAAGCCAATCAAGACTTTTATACCAGAGATGATGTATAATGCATTAATCGATGCATAATGCATTAACATTGGGAATGAAGACCAATTTTGAAAAGATGACCCTAGTAACAAACCCATATTGGATATAATGGTTATATCGGGAACCAATATTATACAATATTGCATTCTCCGTAAACACTTGCAATGGAATAACAATAATGGTTAAATATTGACTTTATATTGGAAACATTGGGAATGAAATGACGAAATATTTCTACCATTTATATTGGAAAATCATCCCAATTTTGGCGCAAAATTTCATGCCAATATTTGCTAAAATATAGCCAATTTGCCGCTATTGTCAATATTTGCTAAAATATAGCCAATACAAACAATATTGGACGAATATTGTATTGCTTCTACAATGTTAAAATTTTGCAGCAAACTGTTCAGTCATTTGAACGTTTTTATAGTAAATGGTTACATAACCGTAATTTAACTCTATTCTGATCATTATATGGGCAATAATATGGTCACACTAGAGTTAAATTACGGTTATGTAACCGTTTTCTATGAAAACGGTCAAATGACTGGGCAGTTTGCTGCATATTTTTAACATTGTAGGGGATTATACGTTTAAAATGCATGTTTCAAGAAGTGTTATACAACTACCTTCTGCAACAAGCTGTACTTATTAATACAAACAGCAGAAAGGTTATGTACGACACAGCTGATATGGAAATTCGGCCATACAAAAATATTTCAAAATAACATAAAAATAGGATCTTCTCTGATCACTTAGCTCCCTTTATGGTCCCCAAGACGTCTAGGAATGTTGTTGCTCTATTTTCTGGGAAAAAAAGGGCCACTTTTCAAATGTCATCTCTTAGACGTAGAAGGGGCGCGGACGAGGTAATAATAAGGAAAGTTTTATATATTTAAGGAAACTTTTAACAAAATATCTTATGCAACCTCTCTTAATTTGACTGAATTAGGCTGTTTCCTTAAAGAAGTTTTCAGATCCAATGTTTTACGCACACGTCTTTTTTCTGAAATTAGTAATTGATTATTTTATAGAATGGGCCTAATATCATTCCTTTTCTACTTAAAAAGTTTCACTTCTTATAAAAAATTAAAAAATAATGCCATGCATGATGTGTCGTTTACGGTGACTTACAAGGAAGGTCTCCATAAGCGCCTACTTAGAAAATTTTGAAAAAAAATTACAGAATATTCTTCTCATGAGGATATATACGTTTATAAAAATAATTGCAGCAGAACCTCGATATAACGTCCATAAAAAACTATGAATATCTCGTGTTTTTGGCGATTTATCGCTTGTTTGGCAATACAATGAAAAAAAAATACACTTTCATGCTAAATACTGTTTTACGAAAACCTTTTTCTACTATTCATACTGAACTAGTATAAGTAAGTTTAACTTAAATAAATACACTTTTATCTTTGCCATATACATTTATATGTATTTAAAAAGAAAATTAACGATCGTATTCTGCGGTTTAGAACAAAATTTAAACATGCTTCAAACTAAAAGTTAATGTCTGATTCTGAGCACTGTCAATTTGACTTCGATATTCCTAAGTGTCGGACACAGCAAGAGAAAAATATTGTTGCCATGGAAACAATGGCTTATTAAATATCGTAACGTATAATGTGAGCATTCTTAATCAGGCAGTGATTGTTAAAATACGCTTAAATCCTATCCAGCTGCCTAAACTGGGTAAAAATAAATAACTTCAGAAATATGCAACTTGTATGTATATTATACAAGCTTATGGAAAAAATAATAATCAATTTAATTGTTTAAGTTTAAAATCATAAAGTACGACGCATTTAAACAGGAATTTTCAAATGCATTAAAATCGCTTGCATTAGGCGAGGAAAAAGCGCCAAATCGCGTCTTTTCGCGCCAAATACTGGAAAGTATTTTATTTTTTTACAGATTTTCTACTGGGATTCCACAGCTAAATTTGACTGATCCTTTATTACGTACAGGAGTAGTTCATTAGAATTTTTTTTAAAAAGACCTTCCTTTAAGTATTTAAGTTTGAAAATATTGATTCTGATATTATGCCTTAACCTCTTGAAGGGCGATGGTATATTATATATACCACTTAATTTTAATCCCCAAATACCACAATGGCACTAGAATTTTGGAATGTTGCTTTTATAATGTACGTGAAGAAAAGTTTTTCCTTATTTTCAGATAAATTTGTTCGTAAATACTGGTGTAATTCAATCATTTCAAAATTTTACCAACAAAAATACCTTTCGCATGAAATGGTTAAAAATTATTTATACCGGAGGTTTTTGGAATTTATGCATGAAATTCATATAATATTAAGGGTATAATGAAATCCGTGATAATTTTCTTTAACTAATGAATTTTAGTATTATAATTGTAACTTCAATTCGAATAATTTTAATATAATTTTTAACCAAATTTAAATTCATATAAAGTACGTGAAAGTGGCCCAATAGTTACAGAAAAGGTAATTTATCAGGATTTTGTCGGTTATGTGATCAAGATTTACAAATTCCGCAAAACCAAAAAAAATATATATTTCCCCTGAAATGGTTAAAAATCATTTATACCGGAGGATTTTGGAATTTATGCATAAACTTCATATAATATTAAGGGTACACTGAAATCCATGATAATTTTCTTTCACTAATGAAATTCAGTATTATAATTGTAATTTTAATTCGAAAAATTTTAATGTAATTTTAAACCAAATTTAAATTTATATAGATTACGTGAAAGTGGCCCAATAGTTACAGAAAAGGTAATTTATCAGGATTTTGTTGGCTATGAGATCAAGATTTACGAAATCGGAAAACAACAACGACAAAAAAATATTTTTCTTAGAATTTAATTCTTAATCATTTAAATTAGGATTTGAGCCAAAGATATAAGAAAAGAAAAGTAAAGAAAAGAAAAGAAAAATATTTGTTTTTCTGAAACGTACTAAAAGTCCAAAATATGTTTTTGTTTATTAAAAATATGGAGGTATAAACAAAAATCTTAAAAGTGTGAGGCACTGAAAAGAATACGGTAAGGAAATTAAACCCCAATGAATATCACAAGAAGACAAATCCTAAACATTATTAAAAATAAAATATATTATGAGAATAAATTACAATTTACTTAGAGCATTTCTGTCAGCGCAGCATCTCATGCTTTTACGATTTTGGATTAAAAAAAATATTTTCGACTTTTTCGTACACTACAAAAAGATTTTTTTTAATTATTTTCTTTAAATCTAAAGCCTGATCCTGTAATGTCTAAAAAAGTATTAAATTCGCATGACAATGGCTCTCTGTACATACACTACTAATGGATAAAAGTCATAGGACACTTTCAATTTTAGGCGTTGTGTCGATATTTAGAGAAATACTTGAATTCTTATGGAACTTGGGGAATATAATGAAAATGTTTGACCTCATATTTTTCAGAGAAGATTGGGTCACAAGGACAAACAATGGACCCAGAACAAATTCAATAAAAAATTATATTTGAGATAACTCTGTAAAATAAAATTCTTGAAATTATTTGTTGCGTAAGCATATGACTATGTGAGTTCTCTACAACATTTGTGTTCATTTGTGTAAGAATAGAACGTTTTGTGTAAGAAAATTAATAAATTTTCGCAAGTTTTTTGCTTATAGCATAGTAAGTTTTCAACCAAATTTAACGCTGCTTTCCTAAAACTTGACAAAGTACAATAGAAACAACATACGGTAATTATAATATAAATATATTAAACTAGCTGACCCGTCCGGCGTTGCCCGGACAGACTGTCATTGAAAAATATAACAGTGGAGTGGACTTCATAAAAAAAAGACTGAATAATATTTATTTATAATAAAACCAGGTAAAAAAATTAAATAAGAGCTAAAATTTCAAAAGTATAACAATTACGTTTAAAAAATGATACGGTCAAGGAAAATTATAACACTTACTTTTCCCTTTTTACTAAAAATCCCTTTTTAAAAATCATTGCTTTGTTTACATTTTTAATTTTATATTGCTAATTGTATTTTTTAAATTATAAATATTAAATGCTTAAAAAATCATCATTTCAAATGAAAATGTATAAGAATATATCTATTTAATTGTTAATGTTGACAAATTATAATTACAATTTATTTGCACTATAATCAATAAATTGTTGTTTTGCTGTTATTTCTGTAGATGGCCGCACCAACCAATGAGATGCATTTCATTCGGGCATTGCCATTAAACAATTAACAAATAATCGCGATTTCTGTGCCACGTACGATAGCGTAATATATATATAGATAGATAGGTATTTGATGAAATATGAGCATTTGTATGGAACAACTTAATATTTAGTATTATTTAGTTAAAATTTATTTTATATAAATGCTCATATTTCATCAAATATTTAATATATTTATAATATAAATGCAGTATGTTTTTTCTACTCTACTCTACTTTGTCAAGTTTCTTGAAAGTGGCATTAAGGGGCAGTAGACTTCCAAAATCACAAATTTCAACTAAAAATCGATTTTATTTTTATTTAAAGAATTGCGATACTAAATGCTCAAAATTATCTGATGCAAAAAGAATTTTTGAATTATGATGCTTCTTTGCAGAGATGTAAGCTTTTATATTTGTAAAAACTTTACAGTTTTTCTTTACTTAAAATACTGTTTTCTCAAAATTGAAAATTTCGCACATTTTTAATTTTTAAAACCTTCTATACGCATTCCTAAGTATCAGATTGTTTTGAAATTTACACTGTATATAAACTATACATTAATAAATAGATATTAGCATACAAAGTTGCATTTCAGGGATATTTTAGTATTAAAATTTATGTGCATACGGAAATATATAGCTACGTGTTTTAGAAAAAACAAAGCATACTTATAAAAATATTTTTTTCTGCATCTACATTCAGCAAATTTTTACAATTCACGCCAACTTCCCTGGTGATATATAAAAAGTATGTCATAAATAAATATTGCCATATTTTATGAAAAATAATTGCGTATTGGACATTTTAAAATATGACAACTATTCGTTATTTTAAAATTTTAAAAACTGAATAATTTAAAAACATTTAGTTGTTTTAACACCAAATTTTGAATATAAATAACTATTTCAGCTTACCATTAACAAGTCTGTCAGTTTTCAAATGAATTCGTTGAAAATTGAAACATTTAGTTTTTAATGTCCACCATCCCCTTAAATTTGGTTGAAAACCCCGCATGCTATACTGTTAAAAATTTGCAGCAAACTGTCCAGTCATTTGACCGTTTTTAGAGAAAACGGTTACGTAACCGTAATTTAACTCTATTCTGACCATAATTTTGACAATAATATGGTCAGAATAGAGTTAAATTATGTAACCATTTTCTATAAAAGCGGTCGAATGACTGGACAGTTTTCTGCAAAGTTTTAACAATGTATAAACAAGAAAGATGCGAAACTTTCTTGAATTTTTTTTACAGAAATCTTCAGAAATCCATGAATATTTACACAAATAACGAAAACACAAAAGTTGAACAGGACTCAGATAGTCATGTGCTACAGTTATAGTTCATTTGGAGCATTTTATTTAACAGGGTGATCACAGATATTGTTTTTACTAAATATTTTGATGGTCCCCTATATGCTTTTATGACCAAATCTTCCCTGAAAAATAGGGGATCAAACATGTTCTTTACGACTATGATCCCTGAAAAATAGGGGATCAAACATGTTCTTTACGAATATGATCCCTGAAAAATAGAGGATCAAACATGTTCTTTATAACTATGAAGTTTCAGATGAATTCGTCAAGTATTTCTCTAGATGTTCAAAAAACGTCTAAAATCGAAAGTGTCCAATGACGTTTGGCTATATAGTGTATGTAAAAAGTAATAAAGAATTTTTCAAAAAATTATCCTTATCATTGCATTCTTATTACCACAGACTATCTTCTATGTAGTTTAATTTTTTTTAAATGTCATTGCAATGAATTTGGAGAAAAATCTTCAATACCAATTGAATATTTTTATGAATATTAATTTAAAATAATTAGTACTTTTTATCAGTTTCCGACACCAGTTGTTAACCGTTTTCAATATAGTTGAACAGTGTTTGTGAATTCGGTTTGTCTGTTTGTCTGTCCGCCTATCCGAGCTCTAATCATAGCCATCTAATATAAATAGACCGCGGAGTAGTAACCTTTCCGTGAAGCAAACATCTCCCTTCCCACACTCGCGTGCCTGTGGGAGGATAACGCGCCAAACTGTCATTGAAATTCCAGCACTTCTACCGCTACCGAGACCTGTTCCCTGTTCATTTCATCTGCGTTTGAGTTGATCGACGAAAGAGATCGATTGAAGAAAGGGATTGCCGCCAAAAAACAGCACCCTTTCGGTGTTTCTTGGCGATGAAAGGGGGAAGACGAATGCTTCAGCTTTCTGTGATGATGAACAATGAAATCCGCACTCTATTTATAAATCCCTCCTGTATGGCTCTAACTGTCGTAGATATACTCGGATGGATGTTTAATTTTAAATATTAGTAAAGTTTACTATATAATGATCGCTGTTGAAACTGACGCGTGTAGGATTTATGGTTCGTTTACAGGGACACTCAAAATAATTCTATTACATTATGGTCTATAGGGAAAAATCGTTTGCTATGCATTTTATTGATGTTACGATTTTTCAAACATAGTAAGATTGATATGCGTCACTTTGATGAAGTACAACATGCTTACTCATAAGTATAGAATAAGTAGCATATATAGTTAAATTACAGAGATGCACAAAATAATTCTTTTACATTATGATCGACGAGGACACTGCGGCGTATTTTAATGATGTTAAGATATTTCAAGATACAATTCGTTAAGATACAATACAATTCAAAACGATCACTAAGGTGCACTGAAACATGTTTCCTGTAGATTATTAAATTGTTTATTTAGCTATCTCATTTCATTGTATGAAAATTGTGGTGTTTTATTTCTGAAAGTAAGTACTAGATGGCAGCACCACAAAAATAAGAATTGTAAGTGTCCAATCGCTAGTGACATCTATGTTCATAAGTTGTGTTTCTACGGCGATTAGTTACTATATAGGTAGTTTTGTTATGTGTCATGTGTGTAAGTACTTAGTGTTGTGAAGTTAATTAAATTGTGCAAAGTGATTGATACGTCCACCTCAGTTTTGTCATGATTAATTAATTAAGTAACCTTCAAAATACAGTATAAAAATTAAATTTCTTAATAATATTTTATTAGTGTTGGAAAGTGTTTCATGATCTATAGCGGGTGCAATGATTTCTCTTTCTTGTTTACAAGTGGTTTTAATTCTTTATTATTGTTATTGTGAATATAAACATGAAATTTATTTATTCCAGTGGTAGATGCAAGCGGACACCTTCCATCTGGAAGTTTAGATGGCACACTCACAGATTTGGGAGATTACGACCAGTGCCTTGATGTGGTACAACCTCGGCGGAAAAAGCACAGTGAAATTAAAGGGCAGTACTGCACATTAGAACTAAAACCTATTTTACCTGCATTGCAGCAGAGTGTGACACTGAACACAAAAGTCTTGGATTTTGGAAATGCTTCAAAAGATTCGGTAAGTGTAACTCTTGAAGTAGATATCGTATTTTTATCAACTAACGTATATTAGCAAATTCAAATAAAAGGAGATAACATACTTCATTAATTGCTAAAAAGTGTTACATAAAAACCATAAGAACAGTAAAAAAGTTTTATGTACCACTGAAAAAAATGACACTTTCAAATCTGAGTAAATCAACGTTTATATTTTGTTAGGAAACTTTTGTTTCAAATAGGACGATCCAATGCTTTCAATTCTAAAATACCAGAAATACTCGGAATACTGAAACATGGACATACTCAAAACTGAGCGCATGGAGACCAGTTCATACTCATTTTTGAAACATGGACATACTCAAAAATAATTAGAATCAGTTCAAACTCATTTTTGAAACATGAAAATACTCTAAAAGGAGCACATAGAAATCAGTTCATACTCATTTTTGAAAGATGGACATACTCAACTATGAGCACGTGTTGTTTTATTCTTGAGTGTGTGCATGTTTTCAGAAATGACATACACAGAATATACATGTTCAGAATATACATATTTCAGAATATACATATTTCAGAATATACATGTTTCAAACTTGAGTAATTTTGATTCGGAGCCATTTTGATTATGCGACATACTCAGATTTGAGTATTTTTTGCTCAGTTTTGAAAATGTCATTTTTAGAGTATATAAACTGTCGACGTGTTTCGGTTTCACCGAAGCCGTTTTCAAGGCAAATGAGAATTTTCTGCAGTTGCACAATCTATAATGCTGGAACATGAAATACGAATATACAGAAACACGGAGAGTTGCTTTTATTTCAATCTGATCTGTAATTATTGTGGATGATGAAAATACATATAAATATGTTGTTGAAAACTGCATAAAAATTTTCATTACTTTTTCAGTCAGTACTGACACAGTTACTAAGTCTACAGGGTGTTTATTCTAGATAAGAAACATATTTCCATCACATTTCCAGTTTTCCATCCCAATAAAAGAAATCCCAGGTATAGAGATTTTGTATTGTTACACACAAAAAATCTGAGAAGTTGTGAATTTGCAAATTTGAGAGTGAAACTTTCATAATTGATTCTGAAGCAGAAAATACTGATTTGTTAAACAGATTTTTGAAAAATTCAAAAATTGTTGAACATCAATATATTTATTTCCTGGTTATCGAAACATGAAACTTGCTTGACGCTCCTATATTTCTTAATAAGAATATTTTATTTTTATATGCTAAACATTTTGAAGATACACACTTTTAACATCATGTTCTATCCCTTTTGTCCAATCAGCATGAAATTCTTTATCACGCCAATCAGACGCCAATACAGATTGCTTTGACATATTTTAATACAAATAATAAGTATTGAATGCATTAAGCTAACAAATGTTCAGTTCCCAAACGAAGATAAGTAAACAGACTAGGAATCACCTAATCAATCCTGCAACATTCAGTACAAAGTTTCAGTTAAGTTAGAATTAAAAATATCTGAGTTACAAAGAAGGGCTGAAAAAGGGCAGACAAAATTAATTGCATGAGATTTTGAAATACTCTTTTCAGTATATATGAAGAGCAAAGTTCGATTTTCCTGGCGATGCAATTTCAAATCCTTAGTTTTATAATCAGAAAATTTTTCCAGATGTTTTCTTGGAAGTTTCAAATTTCTTTGATTTTTTCTCAGAATTTTCAGATTTCTCTGATTTTCAGCTGACTTTTCCAGTCCGTATAAACTTTCCTGACTTTTTCATGTTTTCCAAGTGGCTATAGACACCCTGTTTTTAATACGAGTATTTCCGAATAGAAATATTTACTGTTTTTCATCACAGAATTCCGCACGAATATAGTTAGTTTTATCATTTGAGATTCAGTTAGCAGTAAAGCATACAAACTGCAAATAAAGCCCAAAATTTTTTGGGAGGGACCACTATAATTTTTTCGAGTACCACTACAATTTTCTCTCGAACCACTGGCGGCCCACGAACCACCGGTTTAGACAATAAAAAAATCGCGTAAAATAATTTTTTACCTCCTTAAAAACGTAACAAGTACCAAATAAACAACGAATTACTTCGTAAAAGTGAATCTCAGTTTGTTAATTTATACAAGTATGTTGAAACATACTAAAAACTCTTACGCCACAACAATATGTTTCTGTCGAGGTTGTTTTGACGTAATTAAAAAAACACAGAGTTAACTCCCATATTTTTCTCATTTCATAGTTTTAATAAAAACTAGTCGTTGGGGGCCACCGTAATACTTACCCATCATGCATATGTATAATGTAAAATATTAAAATAAAAATGTGTAAACTACTTATAAAATGCATTGCAATTCAAATAAAATCGTGGCTTGATGACGTCATAAAAAGGCTCGATTACTGAATTGCTTGAAAGAGTTTTTTCCTTATAACTCCAAAAATAATACTCTTATTACCTAGCGGTTTACTGCATCTGATTAAGCGTCAAATTTCCAATTAAAATATATATTTGAAGTGAAATTTGGATGAAATACAGGGTCATAAAAAATCGAAGAGTGTGGAAAATAGGATTACAAATATCTCGGCAACTCATTATCCGATCGACTTCATGTTTTATGCAAAATTTATGTTTTTTTATTGTCTTTTATATCTACCCCTTAAAATAAACAATTTCGAAAATTTTTATATACCTTTTATCAGAACGAATATTTCTAGAGTCCGAAAAAAATAGTTCCGGTTAATCGAGGTTATTGAAATGAAATAGGCTTCTTCCCATTATAACATTCTAAGTACATACCAAATTGCAAGTCTCTATCTCAATTTTTTCGGGAAATAGAGCGTTTACAGACACACAGACACACAGAAACACAGACTGACGGCAAATTTTTTTTTCTAAAAATATGTTTTTCGGAATCTCCAGTGTTTGAAACGTGTAAATCCGTCAAAAAAAATTTTTTTTTCGATTTTCAAAACGATTACAAGATTTACCCTATACTACGTATGATGGGTAAGTAAAATTGTGAAAAAAAAATATTTCCACAGTTTACACATAAGAACTCATTCACGATCTTTGTCATTCACAATCGTTTGCTTCTTACCCACATATATTTCACGACGTGATTCATTAATAATTATTCTGAATCAAAGAATCATCTAGACAGTCAAAAGCATTACTTATTTCCTACAAGCATGACAGTACTAAAATATTTAGAATAGTATTGTTTAAAATCATGCGAAAACTAAATAAATGTTTTAAATAACAATACTAAAAATGATGATCCATTCATTATTTTGCTAACATATTGAATTTGACTGTTTTCTTTATCAGTTGTACAATACATTTACATACCTTTTAAACCATAAACATGGGAAAATGCGGTTGAATTGTATTATAAAAATGTTTATTTAATGCCTGAATTTTACTAGCATGCATAGTATTTTTTTTTTTTTTTTAACATAATGTATATTTTAACATTAGGAAGTAGGCTGACAAATTACATATTTTACCCTGGTTAAAATTTTATTAATAAAATGTTGTTAGATAGCAAAGAAACATCCGCGAGTAAAAAAAGAAATATCATTTACGTCTTCCGTTAAGCAATAAATATTTTATTTTAGTATTATACTCGTGATCAATAAAATCTCAGCTTTTAACGCCTTCGCGACGAGCGTCACGTATACGTGACGCACAAGATCCTCAGAAACCTTGATTGTTCCTGGTAATGAATTTGAACAGTAAATTTTGCCTTATTTAATCGCAGCATTTTTGCGTTTGAATTAAGCAAAAATTTCTGGTTTGAATTACCGGTGGGAAAATATTATGGACGCTCATAGCAAAGGGATTAATAGCTCATTCAGCGCAAGAAGATGAATCTTGAAAATCATTTTTCTGAAAAGTTGGATATACACGGACATACTTCCGGTCTTTTTTGATGCGCTTTGTTTCCCTTTCTTTCTTTTTTCCTTTTTTTTCTTTTTTTTTTCTTTTTCTTTCTTTTTTCTTTTTCTTTTTCTTTCTTTTTTTTGTTCTGTTTTCTTTTCACATCTTTTATCTCTTTTTCTTAAAATGGTTTTACAATGCGTCCCATAAGTTTATAGACAACGGGGTTTTCTTATTTTACAATTAAACAAGAACGAAAAATCATGCGTCAAGCATAGATTATGTAACACTTTCCAACGCTTCCAAAATAATTTTACGAATCATACTCTTTAATAAGCTAAAAGATAACATCTAAGTAATCCGAATACTTTTATTCAGCCCTGTATAGGATCTATAGATTTGTATATATACTACATAGGATGCTAAATTTTAGTTCAGTTAGGAAACACGTAGCACAGTTTAAAATCCTCCGTCTGGAGTTAAATAATACGGAAATGTGTTCCCGAACTTTTGTGCTTCTCTGTATAGGATCTACAGAATTTATACACACCACGTAATATACAAAAAGCGATTTAAAGTTAAAATCGCATTCAGTAACTTAAAACGCACTTCCAAGAATTATTGTTAACATACAGTAGAGAATTCTTTTGTATGTCCCTGTAAATGAACGATGACTGCTATACACACAATATTCTGTAGTAAGTCTCTTGTAATGAACCTTATATAAATTTCAATGCGTTTAAAATAGTGAAACATTATTTAAATAAACCGCAGACGATTTTTCTCCATAGACGTAATGTAACGGAATTCTTTTGACTGTCCCTGTAAAGTAAGTATAAGTGCTATGCACACCCTATTCCATATTACGCTTCTTCTAATGCACCTTAGTGATATATATAAATTTCAATGCGTTTAAAATAGTGAAACATTATTTAAATAAACCGCAAATGATTTTTCCCCATAGACCGCAATGTAACATAATTCTTTTGAGTGTCCCTGTAAAAAAACTATAAGTGCTACACACTTCCGTTGAAATAGGGAACATGCTATAGATAACGATTATAACATATAAAAATTGCAGGGCAATCCGAGCATATTTACGGGAGTTAGAGCACGGACAGACGGCCAGACAAACCGAAGTCATAAACACTTTTCAACTAGGTTGGAAAGTGTTAAAAAGAGGAGTAACAATTTCAAAGCAATTTATAATTATAAATAATATCAAGACAATAATAATGCTATGCGAAAATAATATTACACAATCACAGACTTTGTGAGAAAAATTAAAACTTATATTTTACTGCCCCAAAAGTTTATAGACAACTAATTTTTTAAAGTTCAAATTTTTAAGCCGTTTTTCCTAATCACTTCAAAAACTCGGTAAGACATGCTATGATGATGATTATTGTTGGGCTGAAATATTTTAATGCATAACGCATGAATTGAGATAGTTTTTGGGCCGTTCGTTCGTACCATTTGCGTTGTAAACAATTTCCCAAAGGTTCTACATCCAGGAAGGCAGACATGAAATATCCAATGAACGAAGACATCTCAGCTGAAAGTTTTTTTATTGATATATAGCAAGTATAAGATGGTAAGAATGGGGTGATCTCGGGTATTAGAGGCTTAGAACAGTTGTTGACAGATCAAGAGCCAGGAGTGATCTCCCGTTTGGGCAGTAGATTGTCTCGCCACGATTCGATAATACATTGAGCCAAGAAACCGCAGACGCGCAGAAGAATTTATGGACGTTAAGGATAATTAATATAAATGTTTTGGGAGGATGTAATGAAAAGGCTACCACATTTGGCGAAACCGTAACTTTTGTGAATTTTAGAGGACACAGGCGGGCAACCCGGTGGGAAAGGAATTTTAGTCAAAGGAAAAAGTTACTTTGTATCTGGGAAATTACATTACTTGCACAATTTGTTTATGAACAGAAAAAGGTTGGGCACCCAAGCAGCTGCACAATGAATGTCCGGAACACATAACATTACATCTGTTATAACCGCATTGGAATTAAAATAGATCTTTAACGTACATGCTACATTTATTAAAGAGTCTTTCATGTGAGAAAAAGGAAGTAATATTTGAGGTTTTAGAATAAGAGATATTTTAGCGAAGAGAATATTAATTAATATATTAAAAATTAAGTTAGGAAGATAATAATTTAGAATAAAGATATGTATAAATGATTCTATATCATATACATATTCTCCTCTTCGACAAAATGAAAAAAAAAATGACGCTGGCTCAATGTACATCGGTACAAACTGTTATACGTACCTGCAAAAAGTTCAGTACACAATTACACTTGGAGACCACCCAAAAGTACACAATAAAACAAAAATACAAACAAACATATAGAAATAAAAATATATACAAGTACTTGTTTTCAAAATGTTGCACTTTCAGTATGTGTGCAAAGGTACCTAAAATGATTTTTTTTTTTTTTTAAATCATACAAATGTTCTGTTTCATTTTTTTTCTTTTTTTTTTTATCCAAACAGCTGCAGCATTTAAAAATACAGAACAATATAATAATTATCATTTCAATAATATTCGTCATAATTGACGGAGGCCTATATATTTTTCATACATATGTATATACATGTATGTGTGCACAATTATCAAAATCTTCAATGCTAGCAATTCTCATAACGATGGTAACATACATATCTGCAGATTTATTTGATTTTAGCTAGCTGTACTTCAAAAAAAAAAAAAAATGTTTATCATAATAAGCATCAATAGCAATATAATATGACAACAAAAACTAGTTTAAATTGGAAAGTAAATATAAACAAATACAAATGTATATATATAAACAATAATTATGCATATAAAGATAAAAGTTGAATATAAGCAAGTGTTTTCCTTTATTCAAGTGAAAATAAAAAATCTATTAGACAAAATTATGTTAATAAAATAGAGAGATACTGTGCAAAGTATGAATACTGACAATAAGAAATAAAATTACGTGCAAAATTATGAATCTATTGCATAAAAGTATTATAAAAAATTGTAAACAACAGGGCAAAAGAACTGGTGCATATGAGCAAAAATTTGGATTAAAAATTGTTTATAACATTTTTATCCATTAAATTGTAGTGTCCACAAATATGATTTTTTTTTTTAATTGTAAAAGGTGTGGGATTTATAAATAATAAAAATATATAGGAAAGATAATCATATAAACTGAAAAGTAAACATCGTAGGTATTATGCGCTATCAGAAAGTAGGTGTGTAAAATGTTGAAAAAGCAGTCCTATCGTCTACCATATGACTCATAGACATGTCATATGACAGGAATGCAAAAAGAAAATTTTTCTATCTAGTATATCTATATTTTGTATGTGTGTAGTGTAGAGTACTTCTGAAAAATACATTTACCAGATGACATTTACAAGCCATATTCATAAAAATTAAATCCTATAAATTAAAGAAAAATGTTTTGTAAATGTGTAAACATTGTACGTTGATGAGAGAACATGAAGTAAATGTGTGAAAGAAGTATTAAAATTTTCCTATACCATTATTAAAATTCAATCCAAAAACATTGAACTGATGAATTCCATGATGTGAAGTTAAATTGTTATGTAAGTAGTTTTTTTTTTTTTTAAATACATGAAGTATATCATAATCATGGAAAGAGATACGATGAAAAAGTGTGAAAGAAAAAATAAACATTGTGATAGAGAAAATAAATTTTTTGAATAAATGTCATGTCAACTATCTATTAAAATGATTGAAATGGAACCAATTTGTGAAGAATCACAGTTCAAAAATGAATGTAAACTATTAAATTTAAATGAACCGACGAGAGAGAGAGAACCATTGGAATTTTTGCATAAAAAGAAAATGAATGTGTCAAAAATAGTTTAAAAAGGAAGAGTATATTGTAAAATAAAGAGAAAATAAGTATTGCAAACAGTATAGAGAACCAATGTAAACAATTGCATGTGTAACTGTGAATGAAAGACTACAATTTTATATCCAAAGCATTCAGCGAAAAATCATTGTAAAACTTTGTAGAAGAATATGCTATGTACCCCTTTGTATTGCAAAAATGCTCTGAAAAATTGTAGAAGGGAGTATCATCTACGAAAAGTCTATCAGCACTCAAAAGAAAGAACCTTGTAAGAAAATAAAACATTGTACGTTGGGCGCTAATAAATGACTTTCATGGAAGACACTGCGTGTAATATGGAGAGACCAGAAAAGTGAGAATATTCTGGAAAAATGCAATCGTAAACCAATAGGACCTGAGGAAACAGCAGAATTTTTTTTTAATTTTTGAACCTTGTATCAAGTAGGTTACCTGTAAAATATAAACGTTGACAAGAGAAGATAAACAATATTTGCATGACCTGCCAAGAAAACTGTTAAAAAATAAACATGGTAAATACTGAAATTTTAAATATTACCTGAATATGTGTCCTGACAAAATAATAAAAAATGCGTCTTGTTACACATCGAAAAGATGTAGGGGAATGTCAAGATTTCAGTGTACAATAGATAATAGAGCCAATTTTTAAAAAATATGCAAAAATTTTAATATGAAACAGCAATTAAAATAAATGCGTGTGTGTGTGTGTGTGTGTACCCGACAAACTATTTGTGCCTAGGATGATGAGTATTTAAGAATGTAGAATGTACGATGAAAGAAAATACGTACTAGTTACTATACTAGTTTCGATGAACAACGTGAAATATGTAAATTACTTGAATACGATGAATTTTCAGAACACATTGAACAGAACATAATATAAATCGATGAGAGAATTAAAAAGAAGGCGTGCAATCTGAGTACTTGAAAAGTACAAAATATCACGACCAAAATAAAATTAAGGCGTGTGCAAAAATTTTAACAGCATAAAAATATATTGTACGAAGTGAGCAACACAATGTAAAATGGAGAACCTTTTCAGAATTGCAAAAAATAGAACAAAAATTTTACGCCAGAAATTAAAATGACAAAATATGACATCAAAATTTTGAAAAGTGCAAGAAATATTTCACACACAACCCCAGTGATTGGCCGGTCACCATGATTGAATGTGAAATAAACAAATTATCGTTCACTAACCCTGCAGAAATCAATCAACGAAAAGATGTACTTACACTTAAAGTGACTGTTAAAATTAAAAGTGGAATTTTTAAATTATTCTATGAAATATATATATGAGCTCCTTGAATCGAGAATTATACAACTGCATAAAATGTAAAGAAAAATTATAAATCTTGAACCTACCTTTTTTAAAAAACAAAATTTGTGCAAAAATGTAACAAGACGTTGAAAAAAAATCATATTCCAAGTATGTAAGTATGCCGAATGACATACTCTACCTAAAAGTTTAAATTGCCTGTGGAAATGATTAAAACATGAATGTCTTTCAGTCAAATGAATTATAATTTCAGAACTGTACGAAGATGAGCATAAATAAGAAGAATGCTTAGAAAACTGATGTAAATATTATAAAGTACATAATATTTTAAAAGTTAAGTAGATAGCACAATGACATGATAAGCAAAAATATCTAAAAATTGTAATTAATATATGTGGGAAAAAGAATAATCGTGTGTGCAGATAAAAAAACATCCCTAAAATTGACCAAAATATTTAAAAACTAAAATATACATGGCAACACTGATGTAATTCATTTTAATTATTATTATTATTGTTTTAACCATGCCAGTATTCTTTTACACATATATATCTGAACTCTTTAAAATATAAAGAAGTATTATAATTTCTCAGTTACTAGCTTGAGAAAAATATCATAATTTAAAATACTTTTGAAATACCAATTTACCTTTTCTTTTCCATCACCATAGATATCTCGACAGTGAAAAAAATTTTTTTTGAGAGAATCAAGATATTGATAAATCTGAAAAGTACATACAACAAGAGGGACAAGGCCTAGCAAATCACTATGAAAGAAATTATATAAATATTTATCCCATCACAGATTTTATAGAAATAATGGGCCAAAAATATAAACACAAAAATTTTAAAATAATTAAAGTTTTTATTTTTATTTTATTTTTTTTTTAAAATATGAGAATGAGCATTACTATAAATCATAGTATTTGTGAATGCTTTCTACCGAAACATATAAAAATTTACCTGTAGTGCCCTAGTATAGATCAAAAGCATTGCATACACCAAAAATGAAAATGTTACATGCATAAGCGAATGTTTCATGGATATATCCGGGATATTCACATTCGATCAAAACTTTGGGGCCAGCCCATCATATATGGCAAAATGTAAATATATATACACGAGACAGAGCTTATAGCATCACACATAACATAAAAAATGACCTACACAAAAACAAACAACATATAATGTAATGCAGTTTACCTTTTAAGGAATTCCAGGTTATTAAAGTTCTTTAATGGTATAAAATGGATGGTGTTAAAGCAAACAAATATTCATTACAGTTAACTAAAAATGCTCAAAAGAGTAAAACTATAAATTTTTATGACATAGAGCTTTTAAACCGAAAAATTCTTTTTGCAATGTTATTAACCAATTAGTTGATACTTACTTACATAATCTATCAATATCAGCTTTCAAAAACAGTAAGTAGTTCAAAAATATATGCAACACTCCCATATACATTCATTATATGTGAAAATTCTCCCCATCTCTATTAATTTGAAAAAAATCTGATAAACATCTTGTATTTTTTTTTTAATATTTATAGAATGTTATGAAATAGGAAAACAGCTTTTAATATGCATAAAAAATCTAGAATATAATATTTAAAATATAAAACGCAGACGAAAAATGTAAAATCAAAATTTTCCTCTTTTTATCCGAGAAAAATCATACACTAATTGTACACAATTATTAAAAAAATATATAATATCATATAAATTGTAACATACATATAGAAAAAATTGTGAATGTTTGCATGACTAATTGACATACTGATTAATGAAAATTTCAAAAGACATTAATTTACCGAGATAAGTTTCCAAGGAAACATGCACCTATATTTTAACAAATTAAATTTCAAACTATTTATCTACTTTTATTCCAACCAAAGTAAACGATATGTATATGTCATGCACCATCTAAAATTTAAATAATATACTGATGAAGTTATGTATGATCTTCATCGTTTTATACAATTAACAACAACAACAGTAGGATTTATTTATTCAGTTTATAATATATGCATGAGTATAATTTAAGTTAACGTATTCAGCACGTGCAATCATAGATATAAAAAATTACCTTAGAAAATGAAGATAATTTTTTTTTGATAAAAACATTATGTAAAAGAATTTTGAGAGGAAAATACTGTAGGCTGAAGGAAATCCTTAAAACATGCATATATTAAATAATCTTTAAAATATGTACTTACGTCTTTGAAGAATAAAACATATATCCCACAGTAAATTTAAAAAAAAATCACACACTTAAAAATTCAATAAGTCCGAAAAATGTATCAGCACTTATACGCACAACCTTGGTCCGAAAAACAAATTTCTTTGGGTTTTTTTTTTTACATTATGTCAATAACATTATGTCAATTTTTTTTAACTTTGTGAAATTTTGATGGAGCGCGGTAAGGAAAAAGTTGCTCTTAAGAGGTTTCGCGCAAAAGTTCCGTTTTAACGGATGGAAGAAATCGGCGCATTGAACAGCTGGGATCAAAGAAAGCTTTATCGTCCGGCCAGGCAAAATAAAAACCGCCGACATTGCATGTTTTGATAGCGAAATTCTTGGACCGCAGGAGAAATTTACTATGATCGAAGAAGAAAAAAAACTTATCTTCACAGCGAAAATTTTTATCACAAGTCAGTAAAATCCCATCAGTAATGAAGAATAAATTTGCAAACATGTGTTTTCATTTTCTCGTTGGCGTACAATTCGTTATATATTTCTTTTATTGTAGTGTACTGGAATCCGACGTTCACACTTGCATTAAAATGTTCATGCACCGCATAACTGCAATAATACTTCATATAATTCGAAAACATCGGGATACTTTTTCTTTTTCTTTTTATACAGTTTTGTAGAATGAAGCAATTGAATGAAAATTCGGAACAGAAAGGGAGAATCAGGAAAACTTGTATAGCTTGAAAAGTGCGATCCGGAAATCCGGAAGAAAAAATCCACATAATCCTGAGAAATACAGAACAGTATCGCTTTAAAAATCTGTTATATAATCCAGAGACCATCTGAGACTATGGGATATGACTGGCAGATGAACGGGAGATGATTGGAGATGTCCGGAAAAGAATTGGAGAGGAACTGGATACCATCTGGATAGGAGACAGGATAACAGAATCAGACGATGGGAGACAGGAGAAGACCGGAGACCGTAGACATGAGGCCAGCAACCGGAGCTCACAGGATGCAGGATACAGGAGGAGAGCAGAAACGGAGATCACAGGATACATTATACAGGAGGAGACAGGAGACGGGAGACCACCCCGACTGTACTATAATCAATTATTGCCTTCCGAAGTCACACCAACTGTGTATGATGATGATTATTGTTGGGCTGAAATATTTTAATGCATAACGCATGAATTGAGATAGTTTTTGGGCCGTTCGTTCGTACCATTTGCGTTGTAAACAATTTCCCAAAGGTTCTACATCCATGAAGGCAGACATGAAATATCCAATGAACGAAGACATCTCAGCTGAAAGTTTTTTTATTGATATATAGCAAGTATAAGATGGTAAGAATGGGGTGATCTCGGGTATTAGAGGCTTAGAACAGTTGTTGACAGATCAAGAGCCAGGAGTGATCTCCCGTTTGGGCAGTAGATTGTCTCACCACGATTCGATAATACATTGAGCCAAGAAACCGCAGACGCGCAGAAGAATTTATGGACGTTAAGGATAATTAATATAAATGTTTTGGGAGGATGTAATGAAAAGGCTACCACATTTGGCGAAACCGTAACTTTTGTGAATTTTAGAGGACACAGGCGGGCAACCCGGTGGGAAAGGAATTTTAGTCAAAGGAAAAAGTTACTTTGTATCTGGGAAATTACATTACTTGCACAATTTGTTTATGAACAGAAAAAGGTTGGGCACCCAAGCAGCTGCACAATGAATGTCCGGAACACATAACATTACATCTGTTATAACCGCATTGGAATTAAAATAGATCTTTAACGTACATGCTACATTTATTAAAGAGTCTTTCATATGAGAAAAAGGAAGTAATATTTGAGGTTTTAGAATAAGAGATATTTTAGCGAAGAGAATATTAATTAATATATTAAAAATTAAGTTAGGAAGATAATAATTTAGAATAAAGATATGTATAAATGATTCTATATCATACATGCTCAAAACAAGATTTTTAAAAAATTCTGGCTTTAAAGAAAACCAACTTCGTTCAATTTGCAGCTTTAGATCTTGAACCGTTGTAAATTGATGCCCACTAGCATATACGTCTCTAGGTAATATTCCCCTGAGGTTCTCTATTGGATTCAGGTCCGGTCTTATGGTTGGCCAGTTCCTAACAGTTACTTGATTTTGTCTAAACCAATGCATTGTAGAGTTGGACACGTGAATGGAGCAAATGTCTTGCTCGTATATCCATTTGCCCCCAACCAGCAACTTTTCAACTGGAAGTAACTCTACTTCAAGCGTTTTCTGGTAATCTTGATGGAACATTGATGACCTTTCAAAAATCAATATCGGTTGTGCCATTATAATAAAATGCTCCCCACAGAGTGAGCCCCCTCCGTGTTGTCTGCTGAAAAAAGTTATATCGTACCAGAAATATGCCGAACCATCAGGGCCATCTAAATTAAATTTCTTTTCATCACTGAACCGAACACTCAACCATTCATCTGTCCAATTCATGTGATTTCGGGCGCACTGAACACGAGCGTCTTTATGCCGTTTTGTAAACTTTGACGAACGACGTATTTTGCGATAACCAAGAAATGTACTTGACTGCAGCCGTCGATGGACCGTTGATTTTGATACTGGAACGCTTACTTCTTTAGAAACTGACCGTACAGACATGTTCTGGGTTGAAACTAATCTCAAAATCTCTCTGTCTTGCCGCTTAGCTGTATTCTTTGGTCGTCCAGAACAGAAATTTGTTTCAAAATTGTCACTTTTTGACAGAATTCGATAAATACCAACCCTGCTGCATCCAATCTTTTTTGCAATATCCTCAACTTTTTAACCACGAGCCTTTAAACGATAGATTTTCAAAGTTTCCTTTTTGGAAAACTGCACATTGCGAGGCATCTTTGCAATGAGTCAGAAACGGAAAGACTGATTCGCTTTTATCACAGGAAACTATTGCGTCGCAAGTACATGACCTTGGAATATGCAAATTTTGGATATCAGTGCTTAAATCAGCTTTTAACACCGGCTGTCTTGGATACCTTTGGGACAGCCTTATTATTATTATTATTATTATTATTATTATTATTATTATTATTATTATTATTATTATTTTATATTTAATCTATGACTGTTAAAAGTTATTTGAGTATTTTATTATTTTTATTTCATCCTTATACATTTACATAATTTATTTCGTCTTTCTTACTCGTGTAGTTACCTCTTAAATCCAAAAAGATGGTTGTCTGTAAACTTCTGGGACGCACTTTACATTTGTGCAGTAAATCTAAAAATACAGATTTGAAAGAATTAAGAAATCTAAATTTGATATTATTTTAAATTAAAGTCTAATAATGCTTAAAGTGATAAAAAACATAACACGGAATATTTAAAATACCTTTTTAATGTAGATTACATATGTTTCGTTCACACTACAGGTGACATCTTTGAATCTAAATGATCTTGTATTATATTATTTATATTATTTGATATTACTGTTAGAATTTTCGGCTGCGCTTGTGTCAATATAAATATATTTCTTCAAAATAATTTCATCAACGTAATTTGTAGAGATTTTTTTCAATTGAATCCGAGATCTTTAACAATTTTTCTTTCATAAAGTTTGTTTTTAATAACACAAACAAAGTTGCATATGCATAAAGTTGAAACTCAAACGTTATTAATCAAATAATAATTATCAATGTTATTTGTCAACAACAAAAAAGCAATCATCAACAAAATCTCAGCAACAAAAAAATGTTTGTTGATGAGGGATTTTCATGTAAATCCGAAACGTCCAGTTTTAATATTGTTTTTAATGTTTTATGTAATTGTAATGTAATGTCTGTAATTTTAATGATTTTAATATAAATAATTATCAAATTTATCAAAGAAGTGATGATGGAAATTATCTAATTTTTTGCTCATAATTCACTAATAATTTTTTGATAAATTTGATAACATTTTAATGTTATTTATTATTTGATTAATTAGGGTTTGAGTTACAACTTTACACATATTTAATTTTGTTTGTGTTATTAAAAAAAAACCTTTTACGCAGTACTTTACGAATATGTAATAATACTTTTCTTCATGTTCTTAAATCTAAAGTTATCAGGTAAGGAAACCCCGAAAATAATTTATGGACACTCGGTATATTTAAAATAATAACTTATTCACATATAAAATTTGTTTCATACCTAACCCATACAAACTGAAGCTATAATGTTCATCGAAAAGAAAAAAAAGCATAGCAGCTCCCTTTGTGCAGTGAACAAAGCCAGAATTGAATCAAAATAATTTTTAATAAATATCTTACACATAAAATTTGGTAAACATGTCTATCACGGAAATCGGGAAAAACACAGGGGAACAGCGCCACCTGTTAAGTCATATGCATTCAGACTTAATCAGGACCAAATGATGTAAATGTCTAACTGAATATGAAGTTTTATAAAATTCCCTCCCATAGCTACCGATATATAACTATCACAAAAATCGTGAAATATGCAACATAGCAGAGCCACCTGTTGGGCTATATATAAACTATTTCTTATATCGATATAATTTCTCGTACTATTTAAGACATTGAGGGGGTCGGGGCAAGAAAGTGCCAAGCCACATTTTTGGTGAAATAAATCTAACACTGTCATCTGTTGCTTAATATTGTAAATTATAATATCCAACATATAATTTGTTTCTAATGTCACTTGGTGGTAACCTATGTGAGAGGTTTCGTTTTTACCCCAGATGTTTATGCCCCCAATGAAGATAGCTAATTTACAAGAAACCTAATAGTAATATCATTAAAGTAATGCCATATTGTTACTCAGAATATCTCAAATGTTGCAAAGACATTGGCGAAAAAACTTTAGGTTATATATCTTGATTTGAGTATTTGATCAAATTTTCAAATTGAAATATCTCAGAAGTTCAAAACTGTGGCTTGGCACTCTCTTGCCCCAACCCCTTCAATTTAATTGATCTGATTTGTATAGAAGAAAGTTTTGTGAGGGCCAAAACATGTTAGTGTTTGTTTTAACTTTGTTTTACAAATATGTAATTTTGCAGGTATTATCTGATTTGTCTCACGGTTCTGCACTTTTCCATTTCATGGTGATGCGCATCGGAATTTGCGTCCCTTCTCCATGCATGGCTGATGATATCCGAGAACTGGCAGCCGCACGTGAGTATATTTTTAATGAAGAATTAATTTCATTCACTTTCATGCATCTGTCATTTGTTATTGAAATAGAAGATCACGCATTTCAAGAGTGTATACTCATATGAGGATGTTGTCATAAGATTTGGATTAAATGATGAGTGTATCGGATGATCTAAAACTAAAGTAAAATATCAAAACACAAATATAGCACTGTAAAAAAAGACAAATGTTTCTTAATGTAGGAAAATATAATGTAGTTACGAATGAAAATATACAATAACCTCCTCCGAGTTATACACGATTCCCCGAAAAACGTTATTTATATATATATATATTAAAAAAAAGTGTTTTTTCCTGCCACTGATTTTCAGAAATGTGGTTTTCATAGTGTTTTAAACAGTTTTCTCAAACTGAAATTTCGGACTTTTGGATGCTATCAATTCTCAAGTAATCATTACCATGTTTAAGAAACATATTTTACAGACAAACGGGATAAATTGAAAGCATTAACTTTAACAATAAAATTAATATTATTTTGTTATTCTTGCATGCATTTATTCAATTACGCAGCTGGAAATTTTTAATTGAGAAGTGATAGCACCATAAAAACCGATATTCCGGAAATGAGAAAATTTATTAACGAACTATAAAAACTACTCGGAAACGTTTCCGAAAATCAGTGGCGTCAATTTCTTTTCTTTTTCTTTTTTTTTTTTATAAATCTTTCTTTAATACTCTAAAATGTATGGGTTTTTGAGGTTTCTAAAGATAAAGACCGTTTTTCGGAATCGCGGATAGCTGGTAAGAGGTCATTATATGTTTTCGTACATGATTATATTATATTTTCGTAAATTAAAAAAAAAAAAAAACTTTTTTTTTTCTTTTTACATCGTGCTTTATTGACATATTTTAATAACACATCAAAAGTCGGTAAACATTAGTAAATAATTTTAATTTTTAAAATTTACTTCACACTGTAAAATAAAAATCTGTTAATTTTACAGAAAAAAATCATCAGCTAATATGTTATTATAATTGAATCTTAAGTGTTCTGAAAATATTTATGTGGAAACTTTTACGATTTTACGACTGCTAGATTTATTTTGTAAAGCATCATCTACAAATTTTCACCACAGGACAAAATAAAGAAAATAAATGGTGTTTCTCAGTACACAATTACAATAATCTGTTCATTGTGTCGAAATGACTTTCAGCCAGGACGCCAGTAAAAAACTCTTATTCAAATCTGTATTTATTACGAACTTTCTGTTCTTTTAACAGATTTTGCACGTAAAGTAAACAGTTTACAGTTTTCTTCCGAAATAAAATCTGTATTTATTACGAACTTTATGTTATTTTAACAGATTTTACAGAACAATAAATGGTTTGCAATTTTTGTTTTCTTTTTATTGGCGTACTGGGCTGACAGTTTTTTTTTCTACAGTAAAATTAACAGCCTTTTTTTACAGTGTATACTTAACATTTTTATCTCCATACTTAATACATAACCACTATAATTACTTACATGCATAATTACTTATTACTTACATGCACAGTATCTTACAAAAGTCTTACATCTTACCTCTACATCTCTATATATACAAGTCTTACATCTCCATATATATCTTACATCTTATATACATATTATAACATTTTAATGATAATATAAACAATTACAGTTCATATTCAGTTCTTATATTAAAACAGAAAACTCTTTTATTCTAACTTAAGGGGACTCACTACCTCCTCCGTTTGCCTGCCTGAATTTTAAAAAGGCAGGATTATTATCTGAATCATCGGTGATTTTGAAAAAAAAATAGCGAAATATATTATCTCCAGTTAAGGCTTGTTATCGATCAGACCGCAAAGCCCGCTCTCTACTGTTAAACCAATGGGCTTGGAATTCATTCAAACATCAATTAGCAACCGGCCAACGAAGGAAAAGCAACTTAGGCAACAAGATGCACTGAAGCCACGTCGGCCTAGCGGCTTATCAAACAGATCTTCCCTATGCGGAGATCAGGCGAATCCTCGCCCCGTTGCCAGGCATCAACCCGTTAAGCTAGAAAAATGCCCGGCAGGTAGGGGCCTGGTCAGCGGTCTAAAAATGGGGGGCTTGGAATGCATCCGTATTTTTTCAAATTTTTTCTCGGAAAATTAAAATTTTTACCCTCTTTTTTCTGCATTTTCTTCTTGAAGAATGTTTCTTTCTCTTTTATTTGACAAAATATTTCTAAACTAGTAAATCTTCAGATCAGGAGCCTCAACGTCAGCTCTAAAAGTCAATGTTTTTTAATCTCACTTTTCATAATATTTAACATCTTACAATCCGCAAGTTAATTTTTTAAAATTACTACATATCTATTTATATGCATATAAATTAATTCGAAGGTTTCAGAAATTAGAAACGTTAAATTAAACACGGTTTATGAAATAATATTCTGACATTCTTATGAACTTCTTATTCTATTTTTTAGATAAAAAAATACATTTCTTCAGGGGGGCTCTGCCCCCCCCCCCCCATCCTGAACCCTCCGGAATCTTATTAAATTTATATTCCTGATTTCCTATTGTTTGTGTGAATGATTCTAGTATATCTTGGATTTCGTTCTACACAGTGGTTTTATTAGAATAAGCAAAAATTTCGAAAATAATTTCATGTTATCCTAATACCTAAATAGCAATATTTACTTACCTGCCAACCACGAAACACTCGCATCTGATAGATAAGTTGAATAATATCTCAAGTACAAAAGCAACTTATGGAAATGCAAACTGAATCTACTATATTTCACTTATATCTATTGCAGAAATCTAGTGTTATTACAATTTTTGTTTCGAAAAAACAGTTTTGATGGTCATTCTGTAATATTTATTTTACCTAAGTACATCCTGATCTAACTCGAGGGCAATAGCATACTAAAATCCACTCAAAATAGGCTTATTTGGAAACTTTTAAACCCGTTGGGTAATCATTCATAATCGTGCCTATTGCCAATTCCCTAAATAGCAACCGTGATTTGGCGCTATAAAGTTTTTTTATTTTTTTTTTATAACTTTTTATGATCTCAGTTTCCAGTAATTGTGCTATTTCAGGCTGTATGGATGCGTATTACTACGCTAATTTCTTTAGTTTAACCATCTTGTTGTACGAGATATTATATTCTATTTTAAAAGTAATACTAATTTTCAACCACGAAAAATCCACATTACTTCCAGAAAATGAATAATATCTCATGTTTCGGTTATCATTCTATAATAGTTAAAAGGTAACTTGTATCAAAATAAATTCTCATGTATTTTAATAAAATATTAAAATCACACAAAAATATTTTATTTTGTGAATAAAATACTGTAGCAAAATAGTCTGAGTTACTTGAATTTTATTATTTTGATATTCTTTTAAATATAGTTTCTACGTTACGGTTAAATTAAAGAGGAAAATAAAAATAAATGCATTTTAAAATTTGTGAAAAATGATAAAATAAAATGTATTATATTATTAGAACAGATGTATAAAATTGCACCAAAAATTATACACCTAATTTAAAAAATCTGACGAATGTATTAATACAATTTCAAATTAATTTGAATAATTTAAGACCTCACTTGATAAATTTTAGCCTTCATAACTTACTGTTTAAATAGATTAATCAAATGTGCCATTTTATTTTCAACGAATGAAAAATTTCAAAATCGTCTGAATTCCCATAGAAAAGCATTATGACCTAAAAAGAAATGTTCTATATTTTCCGAACGAATGAACCAAATGTAACTAAAAACTATACAGCTAATTCCGGGTATCTCACCAACATACCTACCAAAAATCAAACTAATCGGATTATTTTTGCGGCAGTTATCGCGGAACAGACAGACAGACAGACGAACAGACAGACATACAGACAGACAGAAACCAAAAACTTTTCGGGTCTCCACAGTGAGCCGCAACTGACGTTTCGGCAAATACATAGTTAGTTTTATTTTAAATGTTAAAATCTTATTTCCAACTCATCAACTTTCCTTAGATTTTAACACTTAAGATATAAAATAAATATATAATTTAGAAATATTTTATCAAATAAAAATGAGAGAAACATTCCTCAAGAAAAGCATACAGCAAAAAAAAAAAAAAAAAAAAAAAAAAAGTAAAAGAAAATTAATTTTAGAGGAGAAATTTGAAAAATACGAATGCATTCCAAGTCCATATGTTTAACATTAGAAAAGGGTATTTGCGATCTGACTGATGAGGAGCCTTAACATGAAATTTTTATTTATTATAATACGTTATTGGCCTTATCGCAAAACTCCCCCGTCTTATCACAAAATGTGAATTCACTGATGAAATTCTTTCGAGATTTTACAAGATCAATAACAAAATGACACGCAAATATTGCTTCATTATAACCGAGCTGTTAAAATAAAGTTTTCACATGTCAGATTTAGTTAACTCAATGAATACCAAACAAAAGGGGTGACGCACGCATTTTTGTGACAAGTCATCTGAGTTTCATATTATGACAAAGATTTTACGATATCAAAGAAGATTACGTCTCTGAGGCAGTTCCAATGATAAAAATTATCTTTATCCATTCAGGGAAATTAAGGAAGATTCGAAGTAGATGAAGCGGTAAGTTATTGTTATTGACACAAAATATTATTGACTAAATAATTAAATATTTTTTTTTTAATACTTGGACATTTTTCCATAGAAAATATCTCACGCCTTGCATATTGTTCCCAAGTGGTCCAGTTGGTAAAACGTCAGTGCGCTGTACTGATGACCCGAGTTCGAGTCCCGGCTTGGGTACTTTTTTACTATGTTGGCTATACGCCTTTTAAGCAATTAAAAAAATTTTGAATATTATAATTAAATATTGTTTCTATAATCCCACCCAGTTTAACGTAGTCTTTATATGAATATTGTATGACCAGTCTCATATTATCCCTGTAATCACAAACAGATGTTTAGGGTAAAATTGAAAAAATATATATTAAACACCAAAAAAATAGCGTGGACAATTAATCTTAAATTAAAAAAAACTAGTCGATGGGGGCCACCGTATTACTTACCCATCATGGATATGCATAATATAAAATATGAAGATAAAACATGTGTAAACTACAATCTCCAGTGTCTGAAACGTGTAAATCCGTCAAACAAAATTTTTCGATTTTCAAAACGATTACAAGACTTACCCTATACTACGTATGATGGGTAAGTAATAATATAAAGCTTTCATCATGTGTGTGTGTGCTATATCATGTATTACGCAACCTTCGTCTACATTTTTTTGCTTTTTAAAATTTTTGAAGAATTTTCAACTGTTACGTAATTGCAGACACAATATCCCTAAAATGTGTTACATCAAATGTTCAATTCATTTTTCAAGACACTTATATACATGCATAGATGAAATTAGATTTAACCCTTTGAAGAAAATGGTATATTATATATGCTACTTAATTTTAATACCAAACTGCCACATAGCATCCAGAATTTTTTTTTAATAAAATTTTGCTTTTATAATGTACGTAAAGAAACGAATTTATTTATTTTCAAATAAATTTTTTCGTAAATTCTAGTAACATTCACGCATTTCAACAGTTTATCAACATAATTACTTGCCTCTGAAAAGGATAAAAGATAAAGCAATGCAAATGCAGTTAAAACTCATTATTAAAGAGATATTATTTCGTTAGAGTTAAATATGTTCATTCAACCGTATATTACGAATACAGTATAACAGCGTAATTTGGTTGATAATTAACTCTAATCCAATATAAAAACATATTGTTAATCTTATTTGGCGAACTATTTTTCTGCGGCGTTTCAACTGATTAAACTACCCAAAAACATTTTTTCTTTAATCCATTACTAAACTTTTTTTAAATCATTTTTCAATCAATACTTCCGTTATGTGTAACCTAACAATATCACTGATGTTTCTATTTAACAAAGCTTTTCAATTGCTGAACGTTATGATGGTTGCTTTATCACGGATATAATTTGGAGTCCATTACTAGCAGCTATTTTAGCAAAATAATTTTTTTAATTATTCATGATTTCAAGCGTCTCTTAACCGCTTGGGGACGAGCGACACGTATACGTGCCGCATAAGATGCTCATAATCCTCGATTATTCCCGCCAGTTACTTTTTATTGTAAGCTTTGCCTTATTTAATGATAGCATTTCTGCGATTCAATTAGACGAAAATTTCTGTTTTGGAAAACCGGTGGTAAAAGATTAAAAATTCTGTAAAGGACGCTCGTCGTGAAGGGGTTAATTGAATAGAGTTAGGGAACTGGTATCGAGTAGTATTTATGTCAGCCTAAACGAGCTTTTTAGTTGGATTTTCAATGTGTATTTTAAAAAATTTGGACAAATCTCTACAATAGTTTTATAAATATGGTAAAATATCACTAAAATGTCTTGCATTTTTTTATAGTCCACGTCCCTAGACTAAATGAAACTAGGTATTTTCAATGTATTTTTGATGTCTTCTTCTATCAACCGCAGAATTCTTTTAAAATGTAATTTTTAATGTATTTATTATAATTTTTCAAACGTATGCAGTTATTTTATAATCTTGTAAAATTCATCGACATTTCATTGTATAGTTGATTTTAAAACGGAATCCTGCCTTAAACAGAAATTTTCCTAGTAAGATAAAAACCTGACTAAATTTTTTTTTCGAGCGCTTGCAATTTCGTTTTAACATATTTTATTCTATCTAAAAAGCTAGAAAACATTTTTAATTGTTTTTTACAGTAAATTGCTGTTTATTTATACTGTTTACTTTATCTTCCAATTTCTGAAAAAACTGACAAATTTGCTATTAAATGATACAATAACCTGAAAAAAAAAAACTAATTGGTTAACACAAATTCAGAAGATCAAGCAACTCAAAGAGTAGTAAAATCCGTATTTAAAGAGTTGTAATTTCACTAGCATTAAATGTGTTCATTCAACCATACATTGCGAATTCAATGTAACAGAGTCATTTAATTGATAATCAATTATAATTGAGCACAGAAACATATTGTTAACCCATTTGAATAGAGATTTTTTTTCGTAGTGTTTCAACTGATTAAATTTCGCAAACATTTTTATCTTAATCCTCTACTAAAGTTTCTTTTTTGGAACATTTTTCAATCGATACTTCCGCTATGCGTAACCTGATAATGCTCCAGTGACTTTGTGAGATAATAAGACTTTTGTTTAAATATCCAGTGGCAAACCATAATGTTTATTTTGCCATTAAAAAAAAAAAAAATCGGAGCTATGTATTATTTACATCTTTTTACAAAATACAGGTTTCTTTATGTTTTCCTGAAAGATTTGAGATTCAATTCTAAAAGATTTTCAATTAAAAGATAAATAACATGAACAATGCATTATTTACATTGTTCAATTATACAAAGTTTATTCTTTGTTTTTTTTTGTTTTTTTTTTTTTTTGGGGGGGGGGGGGAGAAAGATTTCTGATTCAGTTTCGAAAAATGTATTTATTTATTTATTTTGTTGCGTTTTTTTCTTATTCAGTTCTAAACGTTAATTTTTTGTTGTTATGTTTTTCCAAAAGATTTCTGATTTGATTGTGAACGACTGATCTTCTGTTGTTGCGTTTTTTTCTAGAAAATTTCTGATTCAATTCTGAAAATTTTTCAATAAAAGAAAAATAACAAGAGCTATTGTGTTTTGAACATAACTCAAAAACTAATTGGCGCGATGGGCTGTAATTTAGGTATTGCAAATTTGACGCTTCTAGAAATCGATTTCTGTTTAAAAAAGTTCATTGGTTACAATTCCTATTTTATTTCGAATATTAATTTCAAATAATATATATTTTGAAATTAGTATTCGAGCAAAAAATTCTCTCCTGTGACTTTTTAAACAGAAATCGATTTCTAGAAGCTTCAAATATGCGAATCCAAAATTATAGCTCATATTCTGTCCAGTATTTTTTGAGTTGTGCTTGAAACACTACCAGCATTGTAATCTGTTTTCAACGAAGAAAAATGAATACAAATTCATTTTTTAAACATTCCAAACTTTAGAAATCTGCATAATACGTAAACTGCTTGACCGAAGAACTTCCTGTTTAGTATTCAAAGGTTAAATTTACCACAGAATCCAAATATGATGTCAAAATTGTGTGTCCGTATTGAAAAAAATTAATTTTTGTTGCAATTTCTATATTAAGACAACCTCCTAAACAAAATTTAAACATAGCATTAAATTCAGACGCTATTCTTCATCGATTGGTACCAGTCATATTTTTATGTGATGATTTGCGGCAGAGTTATTTGAGTGTGTTCTCTCTATCTCTCACTCATTGTTTTTGTTTTTTGTTGTTTTTTTTACGTCTGTATATTTGGTCCCAAGTACATACAATAAAATCTGAGAATGTCATTTGTACTGTCATCGAAATCTGGAAACTTATTTCACACTTGTGCAGTAAACTTCTTAACAAATGTTTTAAAACTTAAATTGGGCAACAAAAATTTTCTTTGATTGTCGGCTCCAAAGTAAGAGTAGAATTGTATGACAAAACCTATTGGGAAATAATAAAAGTAAAATGCCTGCTTGTACAAGTAAAGTGATATCTCCAAAATATACACATCTAGTTTCTCAAACAATCTTCTTAACATACTTTGTTACTTCAAAAAAACTTCTTAAAACATATTGTTTCTGAAAAAAATATTGCTTTATAGTTTGCTCATGCTGTTCGCAATGGTTTGTATTTTACAAGTTTTTATGACAATTATCACCCTAGTTTTTGCATATTGCACACCCGCACACACAAATGTATAGAGATAGATAGATAGATAGATAGATAGATATGTGCTAAAACATGTTTTTGTTTATATTTGTCTCAAATTTTGTCTACTATTTTTTTATTTGTGGTTTGAAAATAATTTATCATTATTTTGTCTGCATGAAAAAGTTACACCACACAGTAAAATATCAAGTCTGGCACGCTACTAACCGTGCATTGCAGCCGCTTGGAAAAGCTGGTAATTTATCCGATTATAAATTGAAGTCTAAACTTTAGACTTTGTTTTCTCAAGAACCACTAGCTATTTCACATTATGCCTTTCATAAGTCTTATCTATTCACTATACTCTATCGACGCATAAAGGGTCACCGCATTCTTTGTTTCCGACCTCTGAACTTCCCCTTGTTAGGAATAATGTTTTTCTTTCATTATATTCAGACTTAATTTAACAAATCAATTAAAATTCCGACATTTAATAAAATAAACCTATAGAGAACAGATTAAAAGTAAAAAAATAAATAAATCATGAAATAGACGTTTAACGCTTTAATCAGTAAACCCTGTATCAGTACAAACATCGATGGACGCCAACAGTTGTTTTAAAAGTTCAAGAATGTACATCATGTCAGGACCGCATATTCGGTGTATTTAAAACATACAAGACCTATTTAAAGCATACAACAAATGGTGATGTAGATATCTCTGAAAATATTTTTTCTCATTAACATTGGAATAGCTTTCATAAAATGCGTGAAAAGTTTTAGAGGAGCCTATGGTAAAGGGTTTTAATAACTATTTTTACTGATTAAAATTAGTTCGAAATTAAAATGAATACCAATAATGCTATTCAACTGCTGCTGGAACTTTCTCGAGACAACAGAGAAGACCATGAAAATCATATTATTGCGACTAAATCCATTTTTTTTTTCAAAATATTAATTGATCATTTAAACAACTTTTAAATTGTATTTAGTTAGTTTTAGAAATTTCTCTTCAAAACATTTACCAGATTCTTTTAAAGTATACAGTGATACGCACAGTTATTTGAAACAATGAGATAAACCTCATAATTTCAAAATTGTATCTAATTTAACTATTTTGTTTTCATATCATTTCTTTAACCAAACATCATTAAAAAATCAAAAACTATATCTTGATTTTTTTTTTTAAGAACATCATTTTACCACATTATTCAACTTTACTACCTTATACAGGATCTAACTTCTAAAATAACAATATTTAGCTAGCAGATAATGGCTACCTAAAATCTTAATAACTGTTTCAGTTCTTCACATCTGCTACGTGAAAGAAACTTGTTATTTTGAAATCTGTAATGAAGAAATCCAAAAATTGATGGTTAGTGATCCACCTAATAGTTCCTTTCTGAGTGACATACATAATTTTTCTTTCACAGAAACTTTTCTCCGTTTATTTCTTCTTTAAAATTGTGCAATGAGTCATCGCCCTTGATCATTCACATTAGAATCGTGTTTAAGTGTTTTAATCGTGTTTGTAATCGTGTAACGGATTCTATATTTCTGAAATTGTTAGATGTATGTTACTTGATTGTTGTGCAAGATATGTATACGGGTCTTCGAACCGAAACGGAACCGAAAAAAAAATTATTTCTGGATAGAGCGAAAATTTGAACAATTTTATTATTATTATTATCAAGTTTTGGAACAGAACAAAAATTATTTTTATTCTCCAGTGCTGAATCGTAAAAACATTTTTTTTAAATTTAATTTGTAAAATTTCAATTATTCGCAAAATAAACATAGAAGCCATTTGCATCATGTACTTCTGATCGTTAATTTTTTTTTATATAATAGCAGGCATATAAAAATTAAATAAGAAATTATATATACTAAAACTGATTAGATTTCCAAAAATGAAAATATTTAATAATAGATATAAAGGAATTAACAGTGTCATCTTAAAGCGAAAGTTATCAACCCAAAAACGGATCCCATACCAATTTCTTAAAAATCATAAAACCCTATTTAATAACCCCTATTTCAAAAAACTCTATTTCATAAAACCCTATTTCATGTTTAGACTTTTCAAAACATGACAGGAATCTGTTCTCACTTTTTTCCAAAGGGTCCCGTTTTTGTGAACAATTTTTGTATTTGTAAAAAATCTAGTCTTAATTTTGTGACTTTGTAATTAGTTCAGAAGGCAGCGTCACATTTTTGAAACCACTTTTAGCACTAGTGATTTAGGTATATATGGTAAATTACATATGGTACAGATAACAAGAATTTCAGTAAACTGACCCACCAGCGGATGGGGGGGGGGGGGGGAGGTGGAGGGATTTCCATAGCAACATCGCAAAGCTTGCTACAATGTAAAATCAATGACAATCCGATTACTGATGTTACTCGACTAGGAGACGCCATCAGTAATTGGGTTTCCAATTCATTTCACATTGTAGCAGTGTGTGCGATGTTGATATGGCAACATCCGCCACATGTTCACCAACTGACTGTCAGTTTCGTTATCTGTACCATCTAATCTAACATACGCTGAGTGGTCAAAATATTATGACCACTCCTCATGGAAACTTTGACTCATCCGTTCAGCATGTGCACTGATGTAATAAACTGGATTTTCTGATAAAAAAGTTTGCTCTTTGTCAGAAGCCCCAGTGAACTTTGTATTTTGCTTATTCATGGAGAAAAAGGAGTTTAATTGATTTTTAATGAGACGTGATTGTGGGCTCTAGAAAGGCCGATTCCAGTACATCAGAAATCGCTAACATTCTTGGCTTTTCATGTACAAGAAAGTATCTAGTCTTCAAAGAATTGTATTTAAGCCGAAAAATAGTGAAAAGTGGAATTGTGGGCGAAACTTCTTTGCGAACAATAGAAGTACTAAAGGATTGACACACGTTGTTTGTAGCAACAGAAGAGCTATAACCCAACAAATTGTAGCGCAATACATCTCACAATCATCGTAAAGCATACCTGTATGTTCTACGAGATGGAGCTTAAGACCGATCTGAAGAATATAATTTTCAGTGAGGAGTGGTCATAATATTTTGGCCACTCAGTGTATATACCAAAATCATCGACATTAAAATGAGTTGCCAAAATGTGACGATGCCTCACGAACTGTAATAGCTCATTTGGATTAGCGTTGTATTCCTAACAAGTAAACGAAAGATGCAATACTTAAGTGCCTATGAGAAACGATCTATTTGATGTGGTGGCATATCCAAGTGATGGGTTATGGATGTTTTATAGTATTTGGTTCAGACATCAATGGCGTCATCTCGCTTTTAAAGTTTTCGAAAGTTGAATATACTTAGTATAAACTGATGTTTTGCTTGCAAAAATTAAAATTTATCTTAAAGATACCAGAAAGGTTTGAAATAACGAGATTTCACTGAAGTTTGATTGCGAATTAAGAATCCTGCTATTGATTTTATTACTTTCGTTTTGCATTTATTTATTTATGTTTTATAGATATAAAAAATAGTTTTAAAATTGTAAAGAAACAATAACAAAAGTTTTAATGTTTTACGACAAAACTAATCTTTCAAAACTAGTTTTACCACGATTTTGATGTCCGGGTTTCATATTTTTGAGTCATCATTTCTTCTGTATACGTTGTCTCCCAATTATACTTAAACCAAACAAAAATTGTACACATTTTATAAAAATTATAATAAAAAATGTTACTACTAATGTTTAAAAACTTAGTCAATTTGCAAATATTTTATTAATTTTTTATTGTGTATTTAGTTTGATAAATAATCCATTCCAGTATTCATCAGAATACTCGATTTATATTCAAGCTTATCAAAATTTTTGTTCATTCTTTAGTTTATTTAATTAGTAACTTAGTGATTCATATTGTTAAAAAATGAATCTATTTAATACAGAATGAAAAATAAATAATGAAATGAAAAATTATTTTTAAGTTCATTTCTGTATTTCCTAGGTCTTTAAAAAATATGTAAATTCATAAAAAATCAAAATTCATAAAAATTAATTATATTTTTTGTTATTACTTCAAAAAGAAAGTTTTTTGCATGTTTTTCAGGTATAGTTTGAAGAGAATCCAATTTTCTTTATTTGAAAAAAGAAACATATATGTAAATCCGTTAACTTCTTCAAAAGCTATCGCGATAAAACCGCTAAAAATCAGTGTTTTAAGATTAATTTAAAGTTTTGCCGTCGTAGATATCATCACCGATATTCTCGGCTCTACGCTTACGGCTCCTACGACTCTAATTTTAGGAATTTTCAGACTAACTGTACCACATTCTTAAAAGTTGAAACATTATATAAAAAAAAATTAAAAATGTAAAATAATAAATAAATTTGTTTCCCCATTTCAAATTTGTCTGGTCCCTTTAAGCATTTGAAAATCCTTAGTTATATCGCACTCTTTTATCGTATCCTGATATAATAAGGATGTATATTTTACATTTGGATTCTTATTTCTTGTGACATTTCCACAGTATGAGAGAACGCATTCAATTAAAACCTTTAGATTTTTCAGCTTCAATTTCCGTTTCCTTACGAAAACAATTGCTGTTAAAGTCAGCCTCGTAAAACCATTTAGTTTTAGATCAAAATGTCAAATGTAAGACATACATTAATCTAACAAATTCACTTTTAAATGAGGAAAACCTTTTCTTAAATTTAACCCATAAAATGTATTCAGTAATTATCCTCCATTAAATGGCTATTTTTTTTTAACGATTCCTCTGATTAAGAAAAGTTTCACATGAGACAATAACGTTCTGTTCATTACTTTTCCTTGAAAGTCCATTTTTATAAGGACCTCTCATTTAAATAAAATATAGGTCAATGTTAAAGCTTACCTTTCTGAAGAAATTATTGTAAATATCGCTTCGTTTGAGTAGGTTCGTGTGACAATGCTTTGAGTTTCCTAAATTTCGTCAAGAGGAAATATGCCGCTTAAAAAAAAATGTGTATATTATGTACCGGTAAAAACAGTGAAGGAAATTTACTTCATCGAGATTTGGCTTTCTTTCTCAGTTTTTAACTGTAAGAGGAAAAATAAGTTACAGAAAATGGGACTATAAAATGTCCGCAGTTTTTTAGGTGCGTTCGTAATTATATAAATACGTAGCACCTATAGTCGTCGTTTGGTCCGTCCGTCTGTCCGTCCGTCTGTCTGTCCGTCTGTCTGTCCGTCCGTCTGTCTGTCTGTCCGCATATAACAACGCAAAAACTATCCAACCAAATGGTTTGCAATTTAAAATATATTATCTTTGCAGAATTTTGTCGAGACATTTCAAATTTTATTAAAATCGAATCAAAACTTTAGGAGATAATAAAAATATTTATTAAGAAATTTGATTTTTTTTTTAAATCGGTGCTTTCTTGTTATAGGAGCTTCCGATAGATGTTAAATCTTCAAGCGACCGAGATACTTATTTTATGACAGAAATTAATCTGCAGACGATATAATTCATTTCACAGAATTAAAAATCATCAAGATCTGAATATTTATATAACTAGCTGATGCATATATATCTGAATATTTATATAACTAGTTAAGATATTTGTATGAACAGTGTCATAAAATATATACTTAACTAGCTGTTTAACCCGTTCTACGCACGGAATATCATGAATTTAATTCTAAAACGTGCGTACGAACGCACCTCGTTTGTAACGTTTGACGTACAATTTCCAACTTGTTTTTAAATTACTGCTTCTGATGCTACAATACAAAATGAGATAATAGTATGATAAAATTTCATTTTGAAATAGATTCTACATAAATTTTTAAACTTCAGTTTATTCATTAACTAATACGATATATCATTTGAAATAGTGTTTTTGTTAGAGAGAGTTTTGTTTGTTGAAATAGACAAAAAGGCTCTTATATATGTTACTCGATGTCACGAAATAAAATAAAGTGTAGGGGTCAAAATAAAGAGTTCCGGCTTGATTTCAGACGAATATGCTTTAATGGTTCTTGGTTAAATAATAGACATGTGTATTTACAATGAAACATCAATTATTTTCTGTAACATTAATTAAAACTTAATAAAGATGGCCGTCTGCCGATCTTAAATAAGAAAAAAATATCACTACGACCCGTCTGGCTGGGTCCAAAGTCAAAGACCGCCTGTCCTATTTTTAGAGAGAAATATTCATACATTATCGATAACAGTAAGGAGTCGCCTTTTGATAGAGAACTTCACGTGGGTGGGGCTAGTTGAGCTTAAGCCAAAAGGTAGGCCTCCCCACACGGTTTGACTTTGACTTTAAGAACTTCACGAGCCTCAGTCTGGGAATTCTGCAAACTCATAAGGTTAAAAAGTCTAACTCTTTAACTCGTGAGAGGCGAACTTCTTCTCAAACAACTAATACAGGACTATAATAAAATTATTTGTAAAATCCGTTGTTACCATCCTGGCGCTTTTAGAAATGTGACCAAAGAATACTAACAAACCACTGGTGTATTTTACTGTCTTGCTGATTTTCTTCAAGAGTTACATTATCAATTACTGGATTTTATATTATGCGAAATTAAAGATAATCTTAACGCACTGTAAAATAGATTCGTATTGCATCTACTAATGTTTAAAAACTTGTTAGTCAATTTGCAGATATTTCATTAGTTTTTTTGTTTGTTTGTGTATTTAGTTTTATAAATAATCCATTCCAGTATTCATCAGAATACTCGATTTATATTCAAGCTTATAAAATTTTTTGTCCATTCTTCAGTTTATTTAATTAGTAACCTAGTGGTGCACACTATTAAAAAATGAGTATATTTAATACAGAATGGAAAATAAATAATGAAACAGAAATTTATTTTTAAGGTTCTTTTTGCGTTTCTTGCGTCTTTAAAAAATATGTCCAAAGAACACCAAGAAATCTTTCATGTATTACTTACCCATCATACGTAGTATAGGGTAAGTCTTGTAATCGTTTTGAAAATCGAAAAAAAAAATTTGACGGATTTACACGTTTCAGACACTGGAGATTCCGAAAAACATATTTTTAGAAAAAAAATTTTGCCGTCCGTCTGTGTGTCTGTGTGTGTGTCTGTAAACGCTCTATCTCCCGAACAAATTTAGATAGAGACTTTCAATTTGGTATATACTTAGTATGTAACAATGGGAAGATGCCTATTTCATTTCAATAACCTCGATTAACCGGAACTATTTTTTTCGGACTCTCAAAATATTCGTTCTGATAAAAGGTATATAAAAATTTTCGAAATTGTTTAGTTTAAGAAATGAATATAAAAGACAATAAAAAAACATAAATTTTACATAAAGCATGAAGTCGATCGGATAATTAGTTGCCGAGATATTTGGAATCCTATTTTCCACACTCTTCGATTTTTCATGACCCTGTATTTCATCCAAATTTCACTTTAGAGATATATTTTAATTGGAAATTTGACGCTTAATCAGATGCAATAAACCGCTAGTTAATAGGATTATTATTTTTGGAGTTATAAGGAAAAACCTCTTTCAAGCAATTCAGTAACCGAGCCTTTAAAGTTTATGACGTCATCAAGCCACGATTTTATTCGAATTGCAATGCATTTTATAAGTAGTTTACACATTTTTATTTTAATATTTTACATTATGCATATCCATGATGGGTAAGTATTACGGTGGCCCCCAAACACATATTTTTTCTATCTTAATAATCTCGATTAATCCTCAGCTCTTGTCAGCAGTTTCACAGACCACTGCTTCTTACTTACCCATCATACGTAGCATAGGGTAAGTTTTTGTAATCGTTTTGAAAAATCGAAATAAAAATTTTGACGAATTTACACGTTTCAGACACTGGAGATTCCGAAAAACATACTTTTAGAAAAAAAAATTGCCATCCTTCTGTCTGTGTGTGTGTCTGTAAACGCTCTCTCTCCCGAACAAATTGAGATAGATACTTGAAATTTGGTATGTTCTTAGTATGTAATAATGGGAAGAAGCTTATTGAATTTCAGTAACCTCGATTATCCGGAACTATTTTTTTTTTTTTGTACTTTTGAAATATTTGTTCCGATAAAAGGTACATAAAAATTTTCGAAATTGTTTATTTTAAGGAGTAAATATAAAAGACAATAAAAAAAAAAAAAAAAAAAAAAAAAAAAAAAAAATTGCATAAAGAATGAAGTTGATCGGATAATGAGTTGCCGAGATATTTGTCATCGTATTTTCCATACTCTTCGATTTTTCATGTCCCTGTATTTCATTCAAATTTCAATTCAAAGATATATTTTAATTGGAAGTGAGACGCTTAATTCGACGCTGTAAACCGTTAGTTAATATTATTAACATTTTTGGAGTTATAAGGATGTTTCTTTTACGCAATTCAGTAATAGAGCATTTAAAGTTTATGACGTCATCAAGCCATGATTTTATTCGAATTGCAATGCATTTTATAAATAGTTTACACATGCTTTATTTTCATATTTTATGTTATACCTATCCATGATGGGTAAGTATTACGGTGGCCCCCAACGACTAGTTTCAATTTTGACAGTTTAATCCTTATTTGCTGTTAGAGGTTACACAAACCGCTGGTTTTTTAAATGTTCACAGTTCAACTTGTAATTTTCAGTGAATTTTAGGATTCAGTGAATTATTAGGTGAATTATTAGGTGAGATATTATTATCAGGTGATTATTAATATCAGTGATTGTTATCAGTGATTATTATCAGGATTATTATCAGGTAATTATTATCAGATTATTATTAGGTGATTATTATCAGGTGATTATTATTATCAGGTGCGTTATTATTATTAGGTGAATTATTATTATCAGTGAATTATTAAGTAATTATTAGTGAATTTTAGGATTCAGTTAATTGAGGATTACAGGCGTAATTCACTGCTGAAAATGAACTAAAAATTGTATTTTTCAGTTTAACTTATAGATTCTAGTGAAATTTTGTTTCGTTTTGAGCCTTAATACAATCACTAGAATTTTCTGAATAAGTGAATTTTAATTATAAAACCCCTGTACATAAAGTTTAGTACAGAAACAATAGCCTATGAGTTAATCGAACCTTTTATTTATCCTTTGATCAAGCGGTCTCAGAGACGGCTCACAGTATCTATCCGACACTTTTTGTCACAGCAGTTAAGAGTTAACATGTAACTTTCATTTTAACTACAAGATACCTGCCAAACTTCCGACATTCTTCTATCAAATTTGTGTAACTTTGATCCAGGTTAAACATATTTCGAACCTTTTTTTTTTCTTCTGAAATAAAATCAAATAAGCTCTAAGTAGAAAAAACAGAAACAGTTAATTGTTTCAATGAGATTCCCGATTATAAGACAACTCTCCTCCCTGTCTGTATAAGAGAGAGGGTTCGTACGAATCAAGGAATTTTCCAGGATTGTTAGTAGTATTTTTTTTTATAGAAAAAGAAATCTAGGTTTAACTCGAGAAACTTCGCCTTCTTTTAGGGAGAGAGTTTCTGTAAGAAAATACTGGTACCAAAGAATTTTCTGGTCGGAAAATTCCAGGAGGTTTACGAACCCTGGTATATCGCATCTTAAAGGAGCCATAAGAAAAAAAAAAGTATAAATGTAGCATATTAGCACTAGAAAATGAAAGAAAGGTAAAAGATTCGACTGAGAACTTCATAAGCCAATCCGAAATAAGTAAACCAGCCAATTAAATGTAACTTGCGTAAAGCAGCCAATCAAATTTTTGCAGTATGAGAGTGTCAGGAACAGAAAAATGGGTGGAAAAGCATTCAAATATAATAATTATGTAGAAAAATAAGTAAAGAGATGATCAGAAAGATGTTTAACTATTTCTAAAGGAGAACTGTTTGAAAAAGACAAGAAATAAGCCGAAAAGAGCGTAAATCTATTCCACCAAAAAAAAGGCAGTTTACATAGTCATACATAAAAATACAGTTTAAATTACAGTTAGTATAAGAATAAGTATAGGAAATACATAGTTTTTTTTTTTTTAATTTAAAATATTAAAGACAAAAACAAAAAGTATTAGCACAAGGAAGACTACTCCCGTAAAAACATGAAATTAAATAGAAAAATATCAATTAAATTTTCTGGTTCGAAACATGTTTACTCTGGGTAAAATTAAACCACATTTAACGGAAGAATAGTTGGAGGTTAACAAGCATAAACTAATGAAATTTAGTTTTGTTTAGATTCTTTTTGCTATCGCTAGAGACTTCTGAATAGAGGAATATTACTTATTATAATCCTGTGCATAAATATCGGTACAAAAATATTAGCCGATAAACTAATCGGATTTATTAAGCTTTAATCAAGCTGTTTCAGAGACCGATCACAGTAGCTAATCGACAATTTCTGTGACAGAAGTTAAAAGTTAAGGACTACACACTGTAAAAAATAAAATTAAAAATAAAAAATGTTTTTTTTTTTTTTTTTTTTTTTTTTTTTGTAAAAACATACTTTTATTAAAATTCACAAAAAAATCAACTTATATTTTAAAGCAGAAATGTGTGCGTCGCTCAATTCTGACGTCATAATGATGCGGGCAACAATGTGGTGAAAATGGATGAATGTTGCCAGAATGGAGCTATTTTTTCAATTAAACAATCGTAACGTTATTTCTATGGGGAAAATGCAAGTTTTGGGCTAACCCCTTTATGCATAGAATATTTAAAAAGTAATGTCCAATTCATGTATTGCCCTCAGTAATACATATATATTCCAAATTTCAAGGCTCTACGTCAACAGAAAGTGGGTGAGAAATGAGTCACAAGATTTCACTGCCACATACATACAGAAATGTGAGATAAAAGAAAGTATGTAAAAAAAAAAAGATTCATGTTGTCTAATCTAGGAAAATATAATATAACCACTTATGAAAATATACAATAATCTCTTCCGAGATACCAACGATTCCGAATAGTATTCTCTATCTTTATAGAAAACTCAGAAACTAATATATTTTCAAGATTTAATGACGCATTTATAAAAATAAACTTTCTTTTGCTGCCACTGATTTTTGGAAACGTTTCCGAGTAGTTTTTGCAGTGAATCGATCAATTTTCTCAACCCGGAATATACGTTTATCGGATGCTATCAATTCCAAAGTGAGCATTTTCATGTTCAACAAACATGTGTTATAGACAAACATGATAAATTAATAGCATTAACATTAACATTAATATTGTTTTGTGACTCTTGCATGTCTGAATTCAATTACGCAGCTGAAAATGTTTAATTGAGAATGAATAGCATCCTAAAAACGAATATTCTAGTTTGAGAAAGCTTATTAATACACTATAAAAAGTGATTGGAAACGTTTCCGAGTACTTTTTATAGTATATTAATCAGACTTCTCAAACCAGAATATAGGTTTTTAGGATAATACAAATTCTGAATTAAAAATTTTCAGCTGCGTAACTGAATTTAGACATGCAAAGAGTGACTCTATAATATTAATGTTAATGTTAATGCTGTTAAATTATCATGTTTGTCTGTAAAACATGTTTGTTGAACATCGTTTGTGATTACATGATTAATTAATAGCATTAACATTAACATTAATATTGTTTTGTGACTCTTGCATGTCTGAATTCAATTACGCAGCTGAAAATGTTTAATTGAGAATGAATAGCATCCGAAAAACGAATATTCTAGTTTGAGAAAGCTTATTAATACACTATAAAAAGTGATTGGAAACGTTTCCGAGTACTTTTTATAGTATATTAATCAGTCTTCTCAAACCAGAATATAGGTTTTTAGGATAATACAAATTCTGAATTAAAAATTTTCAGCTGCGTAACTGAATTTAGACATGCAAAGAGTGACTCTATAATATTAATGTTAATGTTAATCCTGTTAAATTATCATGTTTGTCTGTAAAACATGTTTGTTGAACATCGTTTGTGGTTACATGATTAATTAATAGCATTAACATTAACATTAATATTGCTTTGTGACTCTTGCATGTCTGAATTCAATTACGCAGCTGAAAATGTTTAATTGAGAATGAATAGCATCCTAAAAACGAATATTCTAGTTTGAGAAAGCTTATTAATACACTATAAAAAGTGATTGGAAACGTTTCCGAGTACTTTTTATAGTATATTAATCAGTCTTCTCAAACCAGAATATAGGTTTTTAGGATAATACAAATTCTGAAATAAAAATTTTCAGCTGCGTAACTGAATTTAGACATGCAAAGAGTGACCGTATAATATTAATGTTAATGTTAATGCTGTTAAATTATCATGTTTGTCTGTAAAACATGTTTGTTGAACATCGTTTGTGGTTACATGATTAATTAATAGCATTAACAATAATATTAACATTAATATTATTTTGTCACTCTTGCATGTATGACTTCAATAACGCAGCTGAAAATGTTTAGTTGAGAATCAATAGATTACTAAAAGCCGATATTTTTGTTTGAGAAAGCTAATTAATACACTATAAAAGTATTTGGAAACGTTTCCGAGTACTTTTTATAGTGTGTTAATCAGTTTTCTCAAACCGGAATATATGTTTTTAGGATGATACAAATTCTCAGTTAAACATTTTCAGCTGCGTAACAGAATTTATACATGCAAAGAGTGACACTATAATATTAATGTTAACGTTAATGTTAATGCTGTTAATTTATCATGTTTGCCTGTAAAACAGGTTTGTTGAACATCGTTTGTGGTTACATTATATTTTCATAGATTATGAAATATTTGTCTTTTTCTTTTTTTAGAGTTTCGTTCATCTCACGAAACCCTATTGCTCCCGCTTCGTTGTCTGTCTGTCACAGAGTCATTCTCGAAAGCTATGTAACTTACAGAGTTGAAACTTTGTGTATAAATCAGAATATCAGCTGTGAAGAGCTGAAAATATTAAAATTTGAAAAATTCGTATTATTTTAATAAATAGAGATAAAAAACCAAAATTCTAATAGCCTTTTCCTATTAAATTTAAACAGTTTTCGTTATAGCCGATGCCAAAAATTAAAAATCAACGATGAAAATCTTTCTACAATAATTATTTTTCTGTCAGACGGTTTCCACGTGAAAAATGAAATAAAAAGTTTCACCCATTGAGAAAAAGATTAATATGAAATAAAATTGATTGACGTCATAGTGGTAATAAAACATAAAACGGGAAGATTTCTCAATAATACAAGGAGTATGAGTATGTGTATGTGCACAAAACAGATTAATATCACGTCATTAGAGAATTAAAAAGAAAATTTGACGTCCTATCGGAAGTTTAACGGATTTTTCAAATGTTTCAGAATAATACAAAGCGTGTATCAATATGAGTAATAGAGAATAGTAAATATATGAGTTTGATAAACATATTGAATCATGATAAAAATCCGATTATGGAAATATTCGCATATTTTAACATTTTGAAGGTGTACAACATGTTTAATTTTGAAATTATTTTTTTTAAATATCGCATTTAGTCCGCATGACATATATTACAGTGAGAGAATATAATAGCGGACTTAGACCGCTATCGGAATGGTTTAGATATTCGAAAAAAAGAAAAAATAGAGCGGTAAATTTTTACTTTATAAAAAACATGACTTTTTATTTATTTTTATTTTTTTGCTAAATGAAATTTGTTTGAATTTATTAAAGAAAGGATAAAGTGTTTTGAAAGGAATATTAAACGAAACCCTTTGAGCGATCTTCGATCACACTTACCCACTTGTTTTTTTGTTTTTGTTTTTTTGTTTACGGTGTACGATGAATAACTTGATTTTACATTACAAGAAATTAAAGACAACTCTAGCGCAATAACAGAAATCATTTTATGTTTCATAATTTAAAAAAATTGTGTCATGCAGTTTTTAACTAGTTCATTCTTTTTTCTACTGACATCTATAGTTCTCCAGAAAGTGCCCGTTCAAGTATTCGTCAGAAATTGTGAGACTGAGCAGAAGATTCATATAACAATACCTCAGTTTATTGTTCTGTAAGTAATGAAGTGTTTAAACTTTTTATTGTTAATTTCAGTGCTTTTTAATTCTAACACATATATATTTATTTATTTTGTATCCTTCTTTAACACATCTTAATCGGGAAACATGAAAACACGTCTTTTGGATATATATAATTCCGCACACGGCTGGTAATTTTGAATTTTATGTGTTACATTATTTCTCTAAAAACATACGGAATTTCCTTATTTTTACACTTATTATTATTTAGACTACTATGCATAGAAACACATTGATTTGAAACAATACCATTATTATATACTTTCCTTAATAATATAAACACGAACAGAGAAAATATTTTTGTTATGCAATGAAACATGCTAGAGTAACACCCACAGGTGGAGCTTCCTGTTTAAAAGATGAATACTTCCTGCTAAAGATGTGTTAATATTTCTTTAACCCTAGATGACTAGACGTACTGCGGATAGTGGAAACGACTAAACGCTTGTAAAAATTACGAGTTCTGTAAATTTTGGAGTTTTGTGTTGGAAAATAGAGGTAAAAAGTAACTCCAGATAGTGGACAATACTAAACGCTGGTAAAAATTACAAATTCTGTAAATTTTGCATTATAATGTGGGAAAATGGGTTTAAAAGTGGTTATAACATAGCTACCAACGTTTACGCTTTTTTGTTACAACTAAAAATTTATAGAAATTGTTGCTTTTTGAAATCACACGATTTCGACGATTTAATAAGGTAAAATTTACTATAATATTTTAGTGGTAGGGAAAAAGCGTAAACGTTGGCAGCTATGTTATAATGCACTTTTCAACATTTTATTATCAATTTACCTAGAAAACAAATATTCTTATTCTTATAATTATGCTCCAACTTATCAACCCGTCAGACAAACATAGTCGTAATTATTACGACTGTCTAGTCTTCCAGGGTTAAAAATATGTTAATAAAAAGCATTTTGTTTTGTAAACATTTTAAAAGTTCTGTCTTAAATACTTTTATGATATTTTGTTTGAATTGGATGTTATAACAATAAATTAAACCAATATTAAATACTATGTTAATTTAAAATGCACTATTTACTTTTAAAAAAAAAGCCATTTGTTACCTTTTTACAAAATTCTATAAATGCTATTCAAAGTTTGCTTTAAACTCTTAGAAATATCTTGATTATAACACTGGATCGAAATTTTCATCATAGTAGATTTTTCTCTTAGTACTAGACCGGAAGGCGGCAGAACAGACAATCACCTCATCGAGTTCACGGCTGAAATTCCATAATTAGTTAAAACTCGATTCGCATATTAAAACGCAATCGGTCTGCCAAGTCATATCTTGGTGGAAAACACCTAAAACCCGATTTTAGCGGTTGACTCGTAGGTTTACCATTGTGCTTTCCTGCTCCCAAAGGTATGAAAACATGGAGGACTGGGAGCAGAAACACACAATGGTAAACCTGGATAACACAATGGAAACACAATGGTTATAAAAAAAAAGAGAAATTTTTATCAATTAATAGAAAAAAAGAAAGAAATGGGTTTGTGAATGCAACGAAAAATTTCCAAAAGAATTCATGATTGCTGCTGGATTTTGTTATAAAATTAAATTAAAGGTAAAAATTGCTTTAAAGCTAAGGTAATTTAACTTTATTATCAGTAAAATATTTTAGAACCCATTTTTGAAGAAAAAAATCCAGCTTTATATGAAAAAGACATTAATTGAGCTTCATATGAACAAAGTCTCTCAGCCGTTCTTCCATAACTCAACTGACACATATTTAGCAATGAAAGAATCCCAAACTGAAATAAATTGTGTATTAATTGATAAAATGCATGTAAAATTACTTTACACCCCCCCCCCCACTCTCATAAATGGCCTTTTTCTGCATTTGAATTGTTTAAATGAATTCACGTATATTGACAAAACATTGGAAAGTTCTTACAAGAGGTAGCGGGAAAAACTGTGACATGACTGTAACATGCAAATTCTATTATCATAGAAATTTCGATCCAGAGCTATAACCAAAAGTCAAGGCTATCCAACAAAGTCAAATTGTTGCAAATAATATGTCATTTATGCGTAGAAATTAATTTTGAAAATCGTTTCCATAAAGTGCGAACGACCTTCTGTACACTGTAAAAAATGACCAATGTTTCTTATTTTATGAAAATATACTATAACCACGAACGAAAATATAATATAATCTTCTGAGTTATCCAAAATTCCGAATAGCGTGTTCCATTGTCTTTTGAATCCCCAGAAACAAATTTTAAAATTCCAAAATTTAAAGAATTATTTATAAAAACAAAGTATTTTTCGCTGCCCGTATTTTTCAGAAATGTTTCCGAAGGGTTTTTATAGTGTATTAATTAGTGTCCTGAGCCTTGAATACCTGTTTTTCGAATGTCATCCATTCTCAAGTAAACGTTTTCAGCCGCGTAAGTTAATTTATACATGAAAGAGTAAAGAAATAATCTTAATTTTAATGTTATCGTTAACGCTGTTAATTTTGCATATTTGTCTGTTAAACATATTTTTTGAGCATGGAAATGTTTACTTGAGAATTGATAGCATCCGAAAACCAGGTATTCCAGGCTGAGGACACTAATACACTATAAAAATCCTTCGGAAACGTTTCTGAAAAATACGGGCAGCGAAAAATACTTTCTTTTTATAAAAAATTCTTTAAATTTTGGAAATGTATTGGTTTCTGCGGATTCAAAAGACAATGGAACACCCTATTCAGAATTTCGGATAACTCAGAAGATTATATTATATTTTCGTTCGTGGTTATAGTATATTTTCATAAAATAAGAAACATTGGTCATTTTTTACAGTGTAAAACAAATATTTCTTAATCTAGGAAAGTATAACATAACCACAAACAAAAATATACAATAACATCTGCTGAGTTACCCACGATTCCGAAATGCATTCTTACCTTTAGAAATCCCAGAAACTGATATATTTTCGAGATTTAAAGAAGCATTTATAAAACCAATGTTTCTTTTTCTGCCACTGATTTTTGGAAACATTTCCGGGTAGTTTTTATAGTGTATCAATCAGTTTTTTCAACACGGTATAGATTTTTCGAATGCTTTTAAATCTCAAGTAAACATATTTATGTTCAACAAACATGCTTTACAGACAAACATTATAAATTAACAGCATTAACATTAACATTAAAACCAATATTATTTTGTGACTCTTGCATGCATAAATTCAGTTATACAGCTAAAGTTTTTTTTAATTGAGAATGGAAAACCTAAAAACCGATATTCCTGTTTAAGAAAGCTTATTCGTACATTATAAAAACTATTCGGAAACGCTTCCGAAAATCAGTAGCAACCAAAAATAAAAGAAAAAGAAAAGAAAAAGAAAAAAAAAGAAAAAAAAGAAAAAAAAGAAACTTTGGTTTTATAAATGCGTTTTTAAATCTAGAAAACATAGCGATTTTTGAGATTTTTAAAGATAAAGAACACTTTTCGGAATCGTGGTGGGTAACTCAAAAGATGTCATTGTGTATTTTCGTACGTCGTTATATTATATTTTCATGGATTAAGAAACATTTATCTTTTATTTTATAGTGTATTTAAAAGGATTGTTAATAAATAATCATCTATGAAAAATAATGGCTTTAAAGAACCGGATAATAATTTAAAATATATTTTTTCAATTTAAAATCAGACAATTCCTATATTTAAGGGACTAGCGATTTTTCAATATTCTGAATACTTATTAAATAATGATCTGTGAAAAATAATAATTTAAAAGAACAGACAATAATTTAAAATATATTCTTTCAATTTAAAATCAGACAATGCCTATATTTAAGGGACTGGCGATTTTTCAATATTCTGAGTTCTTATTAAATAATTGTCTGTGAAAAATAAGGATTCAAAAGAACAGACAATAATTTAAAATATATTTTTTCAATTTAAAATCAGACAATGCCTATATTTAAGGGACTGGCGATTTTTCAATATTCTGAGTTCTTATTAAATAATTGTCTATGAAAAATAATAATTTAAAAGAACAGACAATAATTTAAAATATATTTTTTCAATTTAAAATCAGACAATGCCTATATTTAAGAGACTGGCAATTTTTCAAGATTCTGAGTTCTTATTAAATAATTGTCTGTGAAAAATAATAATTCAAAAGAGCATACAATAATTTAAAATATATTTTTTTCAATTTAAAATCAGACAATGCCTATATTTAAGGGACTGGCGATTTTTCAATATTCTGAATTCTTATTAAATAATCGTCTGTGAAAAATAAGGATTCAAAAGAACAGACATTAATTTAAAATAAATAATTTAATTTTTTTTTTTAATCAGACATTTCCTTTATTTAAGGGACTGTCGATTTTTCAATATTCTGAATTTTTATACTATTTTCACTATTATCTCATATTTTTTACACAGAATTCGGATAAATCAATTAATAAAAACAAACTGAATAATTTTTATAAGTGCATGAATCGTTACTTTAGTTTAGAATGTCATTTTCGATATATATGTTTATTTTACGGACATGACGTAATCATTTTGTAATTAGTATCTAACGTTGTTAATAATTAACCATCTAATAATATTATTGATATTTAATATTGTAATAATGAATATTCTTTTTTAGCAGCAGACATTTTTTAAAAATTGCCATAACATTTTAAGCGTTGTAATACATTTTTTTTTTTAATTTTAGAACCTCTGCTACTATACTTGGACTCCTTATCATTGCTGGCACTTGTCTAGATGGTTATGTGAAAAGAAATCTTACAAAATCAGATGAAATAGGTACAATTATATCATTATTATATCATTATACTTATAATGATATGTAGATACGGCTAGTATTTAACATACAAATGCACCTTAATCTAAAGTATGATACCTTAAAATTTCCGATTTTATATATTTGTTTATAGTAATTAATTTGTTTATAATGCTTAGAGGTGAAAAATTATTTTGGAGTTGCTTCGAACATTCAGATTCTAAAGGAGATAAAAAAAGGATATGTTTCTACTCCTGATTTTTTTAAATTGCAATATTAACTAATAATTAATAATTCAAAAACAGTTTAATTCAAAATATACATGCACATTATGTTTTGGTGTTTCATAATGTATTGTGTAAAATGAAATATATGCAAAAAAGTGCTTCTGTTATGTCTAACTATTAATGTTCCTTTTTAACAAAGATTTTTTTATTTTTCAACAATTCATATTTCATTAAGTATTCTAAAGTAATAAAAATTGCGTATTTCTCCGTTTTTTGGCATGGTGAACTCAAATATATAATAAAATAGCATCAAATATATAATAAAATTGCGTCAAATATATAATAAAATTGCGTTGTTGCCATTGAACTTTTTAATAAGGAAGTTTCATTTTAATGAATATATGACCACTTGCAACAAAATAAATCTCATAGCGGAAAAAAGGGCACAGTGGGCTTTAAACTGTGTTTCTTTCACATTGTTTTAACGTCATAATAGTACTGATAAATGACAATAAATATTTTCAGTCTTAAATCATATAGTCGAAGCAGAATTCATTCATTTTAGAAGTTTGATATTTTATCTACAAAAATAAAATTTTGCTTCTTTAGAATTTCGTATTTTTTATTTTAAAAGATTAGGAGTACAGAAGGAAAAACAATTAAAGTTTAAAAAAAAGAGCACTCATTTATTGGTAAATCTATTCAAAATTTGCGGTTTTATATCAAATAAAATATTTTGGAACATTATTTTCATGAAATACTCTAAACCATCTCAAAAAAAAAAAAAAAGCTTAGTGAATTATTTTTTTTTACTGATTTAATAGTAAAATTTCCAATGAAAAATCTTAAAGAGTTTCAATAGTGCTTCCTCTTTTCATTTAAAATTAAAACTGCGGTTCTAGTATATTTTGTTGTGAAAATATTACTTTTGTTTTAAATATCGTAAAGATTATGACACTAATTCATATTAAACTGAGTAAAGTTTATTTAGAAGGTTATTTGTTTTATTTTCTTTTCTTTTCTTTTCTTTTCTTTTCTTTTTATTTTAAGAACATTACAATTATACCACTTAAACCATAAATAGCTAAATCGGACTGTGAACATTTTTATTTGCTGTAACTGACGTCATAAGAATGTTTCAAAGAAAATTATTCTGAAAATTATCATATTTACATATTGTTTAACACAAGCTAAATATTTTTTATTTAAAATTAAATCTATCTTAGAAACACTTTGATTGCTCTATTTATGTATATAATGTCATTCTGCAGAAAACTCTTTTAAATGTTTGTATGAGTGTAAAGTCAATCAATTGTTTTGTTCTGTGCATTGAAAAATGTGGCTATAGGTTTCTAATAAAGTTTAATAAACAATAATAAATAATAAACAAATTTAATAAATAATAAAGTTAAGTAAAAGTTTTAATAAACCCTTTAAATATGTATTACTATTGTAATAAAGTACTTTATTATTATTTTTATTTCTTTAATGTACTTTATTTTAATAAAGTACTTTGTCCTTTAAATATGAATTAATATTTTAATTTATCTGTAGCCCAGTCCCACACATGGAGTACAGTGGGACAAATTGTTAAGGCTTAAAAAGTATTTTTTATTCAACTATTGTGAGTTATGCTTTGAAAAAATTAATTAATAAAAATATGGGACTAAGGTACATTTAGAATTTATTTTATGTAGATTGATCTGTAAATTTCAGAAAGAAAAAAAAATAAACTTCAAAAGCAGATCAAAGTTCCCTATATTTTTCTATAATTACAAAGAAAGACGTTTAAAAAACTAAACGATAGTTTTTTTTTTTTTCCTTGCACCAGATAGAACTGAAAGAATAGTCAATGGTCAGCGTTCGTTTTCTTTCTTACTTTCTTTTTCTTTTCTTTTCTTTATTTTTTCTTCCTTGGTACTGTAAGGATATTATTACAATAATAATAATTTCTGGATAATCCTTAAGAGTGATTATCATTGCTATTAATTTTCGTGTTAATCTTAATATCTTGTAATTATTATCCTTAATCAATAATAGCAGTAATTATTACCATTATATGAGCTTTAAAATATGCAGTTTGTTCTATGCATAGTTTTCTTTTCTTTTTCTTGCGCCAGCTACAACTAAAGTTATAGTCAATTGTCAACGTTTGTTTTCTTTCTTTTTCTTTTTCTTTCGTACTCTATAATTATATCATTACGAAGGTGATAATTCCTGGATAATCCTTAGAGTGATTATCATTGCTATTAATTTTCGTGCTGATCTTAATATCTTGTAAGTATTATCCTTAATCAATAACAGCAGTATTTAAAAGCTGTAATTATTACTATTATGATCTTAAAAAATGCAAGTTGCTCTATGTATAGTATTCTTTTCTCTTTTTTCTGGTCGTTATGGTCAATTGTCAGCTTTTGTTTTCTTTCTATCCTTCCTTTTCTTTTGTACTGTATAATTATATCATAATACCAATAATTCTTAGATGATCATTAGAGTGATTACCATTGCTGTTAATTTTCGTGTCATTCTTAATCGCTTGTAATTGTTATCATTAAGCAATAATAGCCGTGTTTAATAGCAGTAATTATATAGGTTTTCACACCCCTGGAGTTGTGGTAAATCAAGTACGGGTTGGAACATTCCGACTATAGGCCTAGGGCCTTGTTCCCTTTTGGGTTTCCAGCTCCGAAGCTGTTGGGGGACGCCGGCCTGTCTCCAAGTGTCTCACGGTGACTCCCCGTGGTTTCACCACGTATCCCAACGACCTACGTCGTCAACACGTGGGTTCAAGGTTAGAGGGTCCGTATTGGATCGGCTCGCTGACCGGACGAAGCGCCGTAGCGAGACAAAGCTGCTGGCGCGATAAAAGTCTATCAGGACTTGGGTTCGGTGGTCGCCTACGCGCGATGCGCTCCCTCAGGGCGCCTGCGGCGCAGCTTACTTTTAACATTATATAAACTTTAAAATATGCAGGCTTTTTTCAAAAATTTTGAAACAAAATATATATTTCTTCAATATATATATTTTTTTTTCAAAATCAATTTTCAGAAATATACATTGAGCTCTATATATAACAGGAATTCAGAATCAGCGGTCAGAAGCATGAAAGGCAAATGAAGCTTGCAAGGCAAAAGTAAAAAATAGTCCGTGTTGTCAATGTCAGATATTAGTATTCTCATTTGCTATTATCCTAATTTTTGCTTTTATAATTCAGCTTTCCTTACCTAATTCATAAATAATTCACTAATCATGTAAGGGAATGCGATAGACAGCATGTTTTGCCATGAATGCGAGCTAAAATTATCGTCACTGTATCCTTCCGCGCTGACCACAGGAAATCATGTTGGGCATTGGGAAGACAGATATCCTGTTATATTTGGAGCTCAGTGGAAATATATGAATTGTAATCTATGAATTTTTTAACGAATCAAAAATTGCAGCTCATGCCGACAAGTAATTTCGGGGTTATGCTTAAAAATTACGCACGTTGCAATATGTTTTGCAACATTAAACAATTTATTTACCAATAGGAGTTTCAAACTTTAAACCTACATAATTCCTAAACTATTTGACAGAATGACTTACCGTTTGACATTGAAAGTAAAAATTACCGGATAATCCAAATATGGTGTAAAAATTAAGTGTTAATATTGAAAAAATTTAAGTTTGTTACAATTTCTATATGTAGCCCTCCCCCCTAATCAAAATTTAGGCACAGCATTAATTAGTAGATGTTATTACTAATCGATTGGTATCAATCATATTTTTATACCAGAATTAAAGACGGGCTGGTTCACAGCTTTGATGGAAAAGATGGCGACAGGTTTCCTTTTCCGGTAGTCATGTGACGTCACTGCGAATCGACTGCTCCTTGAGAGTTATAGAAAATGGACTTAAAATAGTCTAAAAACTTCATTTCTTTATGTGATAAAATTTGTATAATTTTAGTTGAAAATATAATTATCCTTTTACCTATTTTAGTTTTTTTTTTCGGCTGAAAATACAATTATTTTTCAGTATTTATGTTACTGTTATGGTTTCAATTAAGAATGTATAATACCCCCCCCCCCTTTCTCCTAATTATTACACTAGTTATGATTTTTTAAAATATATAATTGGTTATTATATCAATGCTTCTGATTAATATTAATGTTTTTAAATATACTTCAACGTATAGAAATAGCGAAGGTAAAAATATTATTTTCCAATGGATTGGAAAAGAGCCTGTTAGAATTGAAAAACAAAATAAAAAGTACTTTCTGCTAGAGATCCTTATTTTCTTTTGCAGACTCAGTATTAATGATACTAATGTAACGATATTAATGACAACACAGACGTTTACATACAAATTCATTAAAAAATCAAAATAGTTTAAAAAGGCAAAAAGAAATCGAAATCTAGGCAGGGGCAGTATTTTGGAACAGATATGCCTGTAGTTCACAGCCAAGGATGTTTTTTAAAATGAAGAATCTAAACATAAAAAAGCTAAACTAAGTTTTTTTTTTTTTAGAACTTCTCGTGAAAGACAATTTTTAAACATATCAACGTAAAGATCTATACAGAACAATTAAGGAGACTCTGCCTTCAGAACAATTAAGAAGATTTTGCCTCTTCAGAAGAGCGCCCCTCTCCCTCTGCAGCACCTGTTTAAGATAAATGTGAAACACATAAACGTAAAAAGAAAAACATAATTAAAAGTTTACTTCCACGGGGGGTTCGGGGCGCGGAGCTTCATGTTGAAAATTTCTTAGTTCTTATCTTATTCTTTGTTTAATTATTTTATGTCACTTATGAAGAATTGATTTTACTATTTTTTTCCTCAAAATTATCAGAGGTAACGGAAATGTAGTTAATTAAATTTCAAAATCCAATTAGGGGCAACGGCTCTATCCTGACCTCCCCCCCCCCCCTCTCGCAGCGCATATGGTAATTTAAAAAAAAAAAAAAAAAAAAAAAAAAAAAAAAAAAAAAAAAAGATTACTTCAAAATATTATCTTAAAACTCTGCAAAGATAAAGTAAATAGATATTGTCCCTGCAATTTATTAAACCAAATAAAGTTTAAATAAGCAGAGTAGTGTTTCGTTAAAGAAATATACAATATCGCAAATTATTTTTAGCTTCTGTTTTTACGGTATCAGTTACTAATATTAATGACTTACATACTTCAGTTACTAATCAGTTACTAATATTAATGTCTTACATACTTAATCATTTTAACAGCGATAAATATCGGCATGTTTTGTAAAAAATCAGTCGGGCCGGTCCAAACTTTTATCTTTTACACCGCACCGGGCCAATAATTATTTTGTATGAGTCGGGCCGGGTCCGGGCCCAGGCCCAGAAATTTCGGCCCGTGCAGTAGGGGTCTACTTGCTGCACCCACTGCACGATCACCAAAAGTTTAGGGTCAGTGCAGTAGTGGTCTACTTGCTGCACCCACTGCACGATCACCAAAAGTTTAGGGTCAGTGCAAAGAAAATAGTTTTAGTCTTAATCTTAGATTATCAAATTTTTAGAAAGCCTTTATACCAGAACTGCATGAACATACTATTATGCATTACTGAATAAGAAAAAAGATGAAAAAAAAAATTAATGAAAAACTGAGAATCATTCGGCACATAAGTTAGATATTTTTCAGCAGTAAAATTTCTTTATAATAAAATAATTTGGCAGGTTTATATGCGGTATAAAATAAACATGAATTAATGGTACAATTTTTTAAAACATATGTAATTCGTATTCCCCCTCTCTCCCTTAAAAAAACGAACTCTACAGATAAGATAAGTTATAAAATTATTAACTCATATAAAATTTTCAAGCGTTTGTGTATATTATGTCTGATAATACCCTTATAACGTTTGAAAAAGGTTTGAGGGCCCTCGCAAAGAAATTCTTTGAGGGCCTGTGAAATCTAATGGCGGCCCTTGTCGTACTGCTTGTTAAATTAGCGGATGTAAACACTCAATAAAAAATGTAAAATGTTCCTTTGTTTTCCTTTTTTTCCTTTTTTTTATACAATTAATAGAAGTTATTGTGCAAATTAAAAAAATATATAATTAGTGATTTTGTCATTTTTCCGGATTAATATTAATATTTTTAAGTATAATTCAATACATGTTAAGAGATGTTCGCAAAAAAAATAACCTATGCTATTGTAAAAAGGTTAAAAATAAATCCATTAATTAGAGGGGAAATTTTTAGAGCTTTTTTTTATGAAAAGCTTTAAAATACAACAAACAGCAGAGAAATACATTGTAATTTTGATCCTGCATTATATAGAAAACAAATCGATTTTTTTAAATAATATACAATATCTTTCTATATTTTTTTTCCCCAAGTCAATTCGCAGGTATGTCATCACTCGCAACTTCCGTCGGCACTCTCTGCTGCTTGGTGAACAGTCCTTCTTATATGGCGTTCACATTATGAAAGTTAAGTGACTTAACATGTTGGATCCGGACAATCCGGAATTAGGCTTCACCCGTTCACATTTAGCAAACATTTTAATCCTCTTACTGTTTATCCCGCAATTTCTACGACCAAGAAATTGGTAGAAAAAATTATATAGGGGAAAGTAGGGTAAAACCGGGTACCTAACAGTTTACTTTTGTGGACAAAAGTCTAGATAGGAGGACAAATCTGAACACACCATAAAAATGTATCGGGACATCTGGGTTATTGAAAAACCACACCTGTTGCCACAGGAAATTCTTCCCTACGTGGGGAAAGAAGTTTTCTAGGACCATCTGCACAGTTCCGAATTTAGGTGGTAGGGTAAAACCGGGTACTAATCAGAAATTAAGTTTGTGGACTTCCAGTAACAAAAAGCTTTATTGTAATAAATTTTGAATAAAATTTTAGAACATATATACAATTTTTAAGGTCAGTAACTTTTTTTCAGGTTTTTAAGAAATTTTTCATGTTGTTATGTAATGGCTTTCTCAACTTTTACTTCTCGTATCTTCTGCACTCCTCATGTGCCCAATCTTTGCAGACTGAACATTGTATCCACCATTCACCACTTGTTTGAGTGAAGAAACAATTTACTGCAGAATTCAATGTAAAACCATGGATACCCGATTTTGCCCCAACAGACAACCGAAAATAAACATGGTCGTTCTCCTGAATAACTGAACGTACACACTTCTACTTCACATCAAAATACCATGTATGTGAAAGCTGTACAAAACTGTAGTTTAGTTACGTAAATCAATCCGTCAGGGTGGATTTATTTGAAGAGCAGAAAAGACGGTGAAAACATTTTTGAGATGTATTTCTTTCCGGTAGCACTGCACGGATACAGAGATTAGCTCACTTCAAAAGCCGATGGCACACTGCTAGGAGACGCTAAGGGATGTAGTTAAGACGGGTGCTTTCCACAGGGCAGCATCCCCACCCATCAGCGAGAATACAGAGTACCCGGTTTCACCCGCCTACTCGGTTTTACCCTACTCTCCTTTAATACACAATTTTTTAATCAATTTTGTTTTAAAAATTCCACAGTCAAAGAGTACAATGAGTGATCGGTTAACGAACTTAATCCGTTCCAAAACAATGTTCGTTAACCGAATTGTTCGTTAATCGATCATAGATTTAGTATAGATTTGTATGGGAATTCGATTAATTCGTTCTTAAAGGCCAAATAGTATATAAAAATTAATATAAATTCTCCCTAAATTTTTCCATATTTAATATGAACAGATTGTATTTTGATGGCTTTGTCCGTGTTGTGCCGTACTTAAAAATAAATAAATAAATGACACGCCTTTTGTAAAAACTTTTAGGGTCACATTCATTGAATACAGCATTAAATCATATCAATTTAACATTTTGACTGTCAAAAACTCAATTAGTTCTCTAAAAGATCATGTTTACTGCAGGTTCCAATAAAGCTCAAGTGGAGCCTAGAGCGTTTTAATAATTTAGGATCTAAATTTCAATTAAAATAATTAATTTCCAGTTAAAAATATTTCTTTAAAAAGGGACACAAAATATAAAAAATATTTTTTTTAATCTGTTCTTTCTAATTTGGTGGCCCTAAAATGTAGGGCCCGAACCCTTGGTAGTCAATTAATTAATTAAGTCATAAGTATACAACTGTTAAATAGTTGTCTAAATCGATAATAGATGCAATTAAATACAGCGCTGCGAATCTGAATCACAACATTGCTTTTTTTTTCTCTTTGTTTTGTGAGGTATTCGTTGTCCGAACATAAAAACCTCTTGCGGAGGTGTTCGTAAACCAAACAGTTCGTTAACCGATCACCCACTGTATTTGAAATATGTAATAATAGAGGACACGCTGTTCGATTACATATTGGTCGAAAGTATTTTGAAAAATCAGAGGGTTAAGAGACTTTACCTAGCCAAACAGATGTCTACGCAAGCTCATAAGTTGTCACTTGTAACTGCAACTTCTAACTGTACATAATTAGTATTGTTTTTTTATCATTTACGTCGCGTTAAATAAATAAACGATAGAAAGTATCATTCGAAAATCTGATTAATTACTTGTAGAACTCAACTCGAAATTTAAACGCAATTGCAAATAAGAAAATAATTCAGAAGGCAAAGTTCCACTCAACTCATAGTTCAAAGACAGGATCTCAAAGTTAACCGAGTTTCGGAAACTTGCTCAAGTCGAAAATTTTGATTCCGGGTCGTCCGCTTCAAAAAACTTCAAGTTAAGTGACTTAACTATCACAATGTGAAAGCGATATTAGTCTAGTCCTGTTTTCATACTCTGTATCTTTTTTAACTAAACTGAAATTCTTTATTTACAGGGCGTGTCCCACAGAGTCTGCTTGCGTTTTCGCTCGCCGCTAATGTTCGCCAATTATTCAGAACATCGAAGAAAAGCTCGGCTCTTCTTTCAGTAAATGGAATACGATGCTTGAGCCTGATGTGGATTGTTTTAGCTCATACGTATGGATTTGGACACAGGCAGGGACTTGGTATGCTGTTATTATTATTAATTATTTATTTTATTTTATTTTTATTTTATTTTTTTTAAGTTTCCAATAAATTTGTGTTCATTTAATTTACATAGTAGAATCCAAAAGTTTCCGGTATCACACATAGATAAAAAAGAAAAATCATGCGTCAAGCATAGATTATGAAATCCTTTCTAACACATTCAGAATAGTGTAACAAAACTACATTTTTTAATAACATGGTAGATGATGTCTAAGTAAACAAATTGAAAATGCATAACACGGTTGAAAATTAGTTTCAGCAATTACCATCTTAGCCGGAAAAATATCCGAATTATTTTGTGTAGCCCTATATATGATCGGTAGAAATGTATAGATACTACATAGTATGCAAACATTTAGTTCAGTTAGGAAATAAATAACACAGTTGAAAATACCCCTTCAACAATTTCAACCATACTCGATATATACTCGAATTCTTCTGTGCAGCCCAGTATATGATCCATAGAATTTATACACGCCAAGTAACATGCAAAAAATTAGTTACATTTAAAAACGCATACCACATTTGAAACCGCACTTCCAACAATTATCGTTCTACTGTAAACGAATTATTTTCTGTATCCATGTAAATGAACGATAAATACTATGCATACCATATTATATAGTGAGCCTCCTGCAGTGCACCTAAGTGGTGTATATAAATTTCAATATGTTTGAAATAGTGTAACATCATTAGAATACACTGTAAACGACTTTTTCACTTAGACCATAATATTATGAAATGCTTTGGGTTCCCCTGTAAGTGAACTACTAATACTAAACACTTCATTTTCAATACCAAACATAGCATGGTAAACCTCAATAACATATATCAATTACACGGCAATCTGAGTGCATTTGCGCAAGTTAGTCGGGCAGACAGACGGTCAGACAAAACGAATTCATAAACCTTTTTCAACTTAGTTAGAAAGCGTTAAAAACTGATGACAATTGATTTCTCTTGAATAAACATAGTAGTAACAACATTAAATGAATGAAAAGCAGACGGTTTCACCAACGAAACTTTCAAGTTTATTGAAAGTTCCATTAGTGCTTTCTGTGTTCTCTTCTTACTGTTTAAATAATGAAGAAGCGTGAGTGTTTGATTTAAAATGTTTGAAATTAAATATTGTTTTCCGATGAAATTGTTGAATAAAGAACGCCTTTATCGCAAAGAAATAAAACAGTGCTTGGATAATATTTATGGAATTAATCTCCTTCTAATTCTTCAGAAAAAGAATGGTCAACAAAATTTCATATGGGCGATAATCCTTAAGAAAATTACGCTGTGAAAAATGACAGATGTTTTTTAATCTAGAAAATATAATATAACCATGAACGAAAATATACAATAACCTGTTCCGAGTTATCCACGATTCCGAAAAACGTTCTTTATCTGTAAAAACCTCAGAAAGCAATATATTTTCGAGATTTAAAGAAGCATTTATTAAAACAAAGTTTTTTTTTTTTTTTTTTATACTTCCACTAATTTTCGGAAACGTTTTCGAGCAGTTTTTATAGTATATTAATCAGCTTTCTCAACTCGAAATATAGGTTTTTTGGATGCTATCAATTCTCAAATAAACAGTTTCATATTTAACAGGTATGTTTTAGAGACAAAAAAGATAAATTAACAGCATTAACATTAACATCAGAACATAGCAAGTTAACAGGACTAGATTTATCTAAAGTAACTGATTTGTGAATCCTTTGTAAGATTCTTTGGAAATTTCAAGGAGCACACATTGTTTTTCAGAGCTTGCCCATCCCCTTTATACTCCAGATTTAGCTCCAACTAACTATATACACAAATTAAAAACATCTTTTACTTAAACAAGGTGTCAAATACATGTAAAACAAAATTTCCTAACTTGACATGTTTCGGTTTAAAGTATAAAACCATAATCATAAGCACACATACATCGTCAAAAACAAAATGTGTTTTTGACGTTTTGAAATAAAGTTTTATACTTTAAACCGAAACATGTCAAGTTTGGAAATTTTGTTTTACATGTATTTGACACCTTGCTTAAGTAAAAGATGTTTTTAATTTGTGTATATGTTTTAGAAAAGGTGAAGTTTTTATGTTTTTAAATTTTGGAATTAAAAAACAGTTCCAACTAACTATTATCTATTACTGAAATTCAAATCTAAGTATCATAGAACAATGTTTTACGATGATGAAGAAATGAATAGAATGGTCTTTATGACCATTTTTTTCTAACAAAGCGTCAGATTTCTTTTCAAAGGCATTGAATTATTAATTAAACATGTAAGAAGCATTTAGGAGAGCGAAAGGAATATATTGAAAAATAAACATTTAATTGATCTTTATCACTTTTTGATATATTCTAAACCGGAAACATACGGATCTACCTAATTAGGCCATAATCATTATGTAAAATTTTAAATAAAGCATATCATTATGAATGAAACGTGTAATTAATTTAGACAATTACTTTATTTTTGCATTTATTTATTTTGGTTTTATAGAAATCAAAAATATTTGTTACAATGTAGAAAACAATAACAAGGGTTTTATTACTGCACAACAAAATTAATCTTGCAAAACTAGTTTTGCCACGATTTTGAAGTCCAGATTCCATATTTTGGAGTCGTTGTCTCTCGATTATACATGAAAAACAGACAAAATTGTAAAAAAAATTGTAATAAAATATAGAGGAATTTCGGGTATTATGGAATAGTCGGGAAATATGGAATACCAAGGTTTCTGTTTGATAAAGTGCTGCCACCAATCGGCAATATTATAAACTGTACTTAAGAAAGCTTCCAGAATGCTTCCCCAGAACGCATAGTTCGTCGGTCGGCGACAGGGCGCGTTGTGTGAATGAATATCTGTTTTTCGTTTTTGGAAAATTTCGGGAGATAATTTTTCAATATTTTTTATTCATTATTATAAGTAATATTTTGAGATTGGAATTAAGTATGATGTACACCGAAATACTAACAGTTTATGATGTACTACTCGTTTTTTAGCTCGCGATTCACACTAATAAACATAGAGTAATTTTTACCCAAACCGGCGTTGTCGGGTTATATGGAATACCAATATCTCATAATACTCCATGATTATGGTGGCGCAAAGACAGATCCTTATATTTGTGATTTGTGAAAATCTGAAGTATGAACGGAAGTATACTAGTTGACTACCTAGACACTATATTATGATCATGCTCTCTTGATACCATCTGTTTTTTGTCAAATTTTGTTCGTTTTCTTCATTTTTAACCCCCTATTTCACATTTCCCAACTATCTCACAATACTCTCAAAATGTTTTTATTATTATTTGTTTACAAGTAATGAAATTTCGTAAAATATTTTTTGTCTGAAAAAACCATTCTTCTTCTATAATAATAATAATAATAATAACATAAAAATTGTTTTCAAGTATAGTTTGTAGAGAATTTAATTTCTTTTATTTTAAAAAAAATAATAAAATAGGTTAACTCGTTCAACACCTATCGTGGCAAAACCGCTGAAAAACAGTGGTTCCAAATAATTGAGTTTAAAGTTTTGCCTTCATAAGTATCGCCGGCTTACGCCGCTCAAACATACGGTTTTTACGACCGTAATTTTAGGAATTTTCTTATGGTACCAAGCTTTCAAACATTATAAAAAAAAATAATAATAAATAAATTTTTTTATCATTTCAAATCTTTTTTGTTCTCTTAAATGGCCAGCAAAATCACGTGATTTAACAACTGAACGTTTTTCTTCGACTATTTTATTACTATCAAACATGTTAATAATAATAATAATAATAAAAGAAATTCTAAATCGTTTATACTAACTTAATATATTAAAATTAATATATGGGTGTCTATGTTGTAAACATTTTAAATGCCACGAACTCATAGAGCTTATAGTACTTATCTTCATAATAAAAGACCATTAATGAAACAATATTGGACCAAACTATAACATATTTAATCAGTGTATACTTTGGAAATATATAGTGATCTAATACCGCGCCAATATTTATTTTCTCATAGGAATCTAACGAAATGGATAAAATATTTTTTCTATAGCTTACATGCTATCTGAAATCACAATATTTTTTTATCAATGAATTTAAATGAAGTCAATATTTTCGGTAATATTTATTTTCTAACAGACATCTCATTGAATGTCTAGAACGGACTCAACATATTTGGTAACTTACCTGTTATCTAAAATTACGGATGTTGATATTTTTTTATGAATAAATCTAAATTAAATTAATATTTTTGGCAATATTTTCTCACACGCATCTCATACAATGTCTAGAAAGGAAACTAGAACATTTTAGTTAGTTTACATTATCTAAAACAACGAATATTAAAATTTTATCAATGAATCTAACTAAAATAAATATTTTTGAGTCATTATGAACGCATTAAATAAAGAAAATGTTTGTATTCTGCATAGATAACAGAAAATTTTTAATAAAGAAAAAAAGTTTTAGATTTTTTCATATAGTTTTTAGCTTCTAGAGTTTTTGTTTGTTTTACGGACAAGTTTAAACAATTTATGAAAATGCGAAAAAAAATTACGACGAGAAAAGTAATTTTTCATTAATCCAAAAGTCTTAATAGTTTATTGATTAACTAAAAAAATAAAATAAAAGTTAAATATTACCAAGATGCAAACTTTTGTGTCATTTTTTTTCCCCAGCGTATTCTCTGTCGCAAAGTTTATTTTGCCGATTGTATATTGGCATTGTTATTGTAATTTTTTATCAGGTGATAAAGAAAAGTGCCTTGACAAAGTAGGCATTAAATATTATTTATGTTTTCTATGTTCTTAAATGTTTTTTATTCCTAATTTTTTTCGTTTTTACAGCTCGTCTAAGCCATGCAAAAACATATATGGATGACGTATTATTTCAAATCATTACAAATGCATGGGTATCTGTAGATACATTTTTCTTGCTTGGGTAAGTGCTACTTTTTTAAGCAATATACGACGACATAATGACATATTGTTTATATTAATGGTTACTATTGTTTATATTAATTACTATGATACTTTTTCTTTGTGTAATATTATTTTTCTTTTTTTTTCCATTTTTCTTTTTGACCTCAGTGTAAAATCTCCATAAATAGTGTTTACATTTTTCAAAGAAAATAACAAAATAAATACATTATGTGCGGAGAGTAAATATTGTAATTACGGTAATTACGGAGTATTCGCGAATATATATACGATAATTTAAATTATCATATATTCTCGGTTATAAGTTGACTCCAAAAATCGAGAGAAATAACGTGAGATTCCATACGAATACCAGTATTTTCAGATTGTAATCTTCAACTTATCTAATCACAGAAAATTATCACAAAATCTGCTTACATATAAAGCGAAAAATCTATTTGAAATTACTGTTATTTAATCAAGAGGACATGTTAATTCTCTGGAATTTCAGGGCAGTCTTATACGCAAGTAATATGCAGTAAGTTGCTAATTTATGAACTTTTTAATATGACCATTAAACCAATGAATGTTCAAAATAGAGGAACACGTCACGTCGTTTTTAACTCTGTAGTAGACTGTAAAACATTTAATAAACATTGAATGTAAGCATCAATTCCAGCACACTGGCAAAATTTTCACTGACAAAAAACAAATATTGTGCTGCAGAATGCATGCATTTTCATTCCCTACAAAAATTATTTACTGCTTCTTTATCAAAACATATAATTTTCTCTGTTTTTTTTAATGTATTTTTATTGGGACGCATGGCTATAACGGAAATAAAGGTATAAATAACATGTCTATCATTCAGTATTCATGGAATAGACTTTCAGTATGACGTCAATCCTGATTTTTTATTTGGATACTGACTTCAAACAAACAGTTGCTATGTTTCATTTGTTATTAAATATAAATCGTAGAAAATCTTACTACTGCCTATAAAGTATTAAAACACTTAGCTATGAGATATAGCTATAATGTACAAACAAAATAGAAAGTACAACATAGCAACCGTTTGTTTGGAGTCAGTTTCCAAGCAAAATCTCATGACTGACGTCACGACTGAAGGCGTCTATAGGCCCTAGTCTATAGTATACGAGTATTAATGGCGATAGGACCGTTCTAAAAAATCACTGTAAAAATCCCTTTTAAAACTTAATTTTCTTGGTAAAGGGCACAATTCTTCTATTTCACGTGTAATGTTGTACTAAAAAGTAATACCACCTGTCGTATTGTGGTGTTAGATAAACATCATCAAATTCCTGAACTCCCACTAGTTAAGGGGATGGTGGGATAAGGTAAAATCGACCAAAAATAGCAATTTTGTTTTTGTATTAAAGTTTTTAAAATATAGCAATATATTGCAATATATTTGCCAGAAAGTGTATTTTCAAATTTTTTGAAGATAAGTAATGAAAACAACATATAATATACTTCTGTGTAATAATTTTCCAAATAGTAAATATGATATGATGAAATAAAGTTAATGATATTATGTAAAACTATGTCAATCACAGCTAAAGAACATTTAAAAGTTAATAGTAACAAATAATCAAAAATTGAAATAAAATATATCATCAAAGCTAATCAGTGAAGGTTGCGGGCAAAATTAATAAGATATCAAACATTGAGGGTTTCGCGTTGAATTCCAATGCTATGCTAAAAGTGAATAAATTTCAGAATATTGAAAAATGTTTGCAATAATTTCAAAAATAAGTAAGTTTTACTTACTTATTTTTGACATATAAAAGATGGCAAAGCTATCACATTAAAAAGAAGAAAAATTGCCAACATTGAAATTCCAGTTGATTATTTCTCAGTATTACCTTTGCTGTGACTGGAATAGGTTTACATATGTCATTAACATTATTTCATTACACCAGATTTACTATTTTGAAAATTATTACATAATATACATAATATTCAATTGTTATGATATATGAAATGAACTTTCTCAAAAGATAAGCAACTTTTTAGTAATATGATTGAAATTTCCCATTTGATCAATGTGAAATAATAGTTGATAAATACTTTTTGCAGTGGTTTGTTAGTTGCATTCTCAAATTTAAAGGTGATGGAAAATAATGGAGGTTCTATCAACTTTGCTTCTCATGTGCTTCACAGACTATGGAGGTAAATGTAACTTTTATTTTAACAATTCACTTTTTTACTCAATAGATTTAAAGTTTTACTTATTTATTTTTTGACACTAATATAGACACAATAGACAATATTATAGACCAGCGGTCTTTAAACTATGTTACGCGGGTACCAAGGGGTCCGCAATGAAATTGCAGGAGGCTCACGAAGTTCAATGTAAAATTTTTCACTTAAGGTAAAGCTAGAAGAGTCTGCGCACAGTTCAAAAGAATAACAATAAAAAAAATCTAAATATTAATTTTTTGCTAAACTATCCATGAATAATTTTGACTTCATTTGTTTTTTATGCATTTCCATTGCTATTTTGTTGTTATGTTGTAATTTAATAGAACAGTTGTAATAAAACCAAAAAAGTTATTTTGCGCAATCTGTCCTTACAGGGTTGGTGCGATTGCGCACATGGGTAGGAGAGATTGTTACTAATAATAGCTACAATTAAATTGTTAACAATAATAATTACACTTAAATGAAATTGTTGTAAGGTTTTTGTGAACAAATATTATTGTATTAGGAGTGAATATTTCAACCTAATTATTAAAGAATTAGAAAAAGGAAACAATTTTAAAAACGATTAAAAAATTTTAATTAAAAGGAAAAAAATTAAATAATCAGAAAAAGCAAGTCCAGATAAGATTACAAAATAACATTAAGTTACTTGATAACACGGTTAACTTAAAACTAGTCCATTTTAATTTTTCATTTTTTAGGCAAATTTACCAATAGGTTGCGTAATCTTTCCTAGCATAGAAACTAATGGAGACAATGCGCCATCTCTCCTAAGTAGCAGATGCGCAAACTCTCCAATTTCGGTAGGAGAGATTGCGCAGCCTTTTATATAAACATGGCCGCTACTAAAACGAACCGTTGATGTTCACATTGTTAGTCTAGATTAGTAGCTTATGAAAAATCGTTTAAGTTTAAAATATTTTGTACTACTGACATTGTATAGAAATTCTGATGAATAGCTATGATAATTCAAGCACTTACTTTGGGAAAACAAAACAAAATAGCAATACTTTATCTTAGACACTCAAAACAATCAACGTACACTTTCAAGTAGACACTCCACTACTGCTGTTGTACAACTACCTGGAGTTGCTGCGTGCTCACTCCACTCCTTCCCCCCGAATCTCTATGTGCGCAATCTCTCCGACCACGCAATCTCTCCTGTCTTTACATTATCCAGAATTTTAGAGAAATCTTGCAAGTAACTTAAAAGAGAAAACTAAGAACAGTGTTTAAAAGTACTGTATAAAAGGTATATTTTGCAATTTGTGGCTTACATTTTACAGTTTTTTGTGGTTTATGTATCTCTATTAGTTTATACATCCTATATACGGTATTCTAAAAAATATCGGCAATTTCAACCTTATATCCAGGGGTCAGCTAAAGCAAAGAAAATACGAAAATATCGACAAAATACTATAGACACAGTTGACATCTTGTCAATTAATCTATGTTATAGTATCGATACCAAATCAGACAATTAATCAAAGTTAAAAAAAATTCTTCTTCTTCTTCTTTCACTTTTAAAAATGAGTACTTAAGCAATATGCACTCATTTTTTAGTCTTTTCCCGACTTATTATAGATCTAAATACTTCAAATATCAATTTAGAAAAACATTATCATATATTTATGTGATTTGACATAACTTTGCTTCTATATAATGTCGCGTTTACGAATGAAGCCACCATAAATCACGTCGGCACTAAAGATGTTGATAAAATGAAACACACGGGTTTGATAAATTCGCATTAAAGTAGTTCATTAAGTTTGAAGTGCGTAACTTTCATTCTTCAAACTATTTGGACACAGTATTACCAAATTATACATTCACATTCATAAAATATTTTCGCTTGACAGCTATATTATGTAAAATGTAGTAATAAAAGATTCCCACGTACCACAGATTGTTGGTCCCTCGTTGGCAATTTGTGGAAACCGTCGGGAATGGAAAGGAAATGTGAGGGTGCAGAAGCCCCTCTAATTTAAAGCTTATCTGAGCAGCTAGCGGCTGGACCACTATTCGGCCTTTGTTTGCAAATGGTTCGTTGGCCAATGGAACGGAAAGGCAGTGTAACGCTTTTAAATTAAAAGACTAGTAAACACACAACATAATTTATTAGCGTAGCTTCACAGCACATTACGGTACAAACAATAAGCTATAGAATAGGAAGTAGAGTTTCATGTCAAGAGGGCTCGGGTTCGCACAGAAAACAAAATCATTTTCTTAACAACATCTCGTCGTATGCCCAGAGAGCACTTTCCAACGGGCTCTCTGGTCCATTCTAAATCAGTGACTCCCCAAAAAAACCCTGAGATTTCGTATATATAAAGTAATGGTATTTCAGGTAGGTTCTAATATATAAGCGCTGTTCTCAAGTATTGGAAATTTATAAAGCAATTTCTGTCATTATAGTATCGCTCCTTGAAATTTCTAGAAGAGCTATGAGTTCTGTAACTTAAAAACCAGCCATTAAAAGAATATTGACAGTCTCTCAGAAAGGTTTTATGAGACAGCATCTGGAAGACTTCTTTTAACATTACAGGGTGAGATTTAGGGAGTTTTATACACTTTCCTTTTAAGTGGCAATTAATATAATTCGTAAGGAATTCGCAGTTAAATCCTTACAGCAGACAAAGTTAGCCCAACCATTTTGTACTACTTGGGCTATGTTTATATTTATTGATAAGGTTATTTTTAAGTATGCATTGTTAGTTATGTTTAGTCACGTCATATGTTGGATTATGATACAACTGTGCTCTTAAAAAACGAGTACATTTAGGTTTTCATTTCTTTAGCAGGCTTTTCTTAAATATAGCTACACCATTGTTTATATAAAATTATTTTTACTTTTGAAGAAATAAAGTATGTTAATTTTTCTCAATTGTTTAGAAGATATAATACAGAAAGTGTATTAAAATTTGTAATTCTAGTATTTCTTATTAATTTCATAATGATTTTCATAAATTAACATAAAAGTATTATGTTACTGATTGCACCACTGTTTATCAGCTTGAAATTATTTTGACTTATTATGTATTAATAGACTCCAAGCAATAACATGTTCTCACTTATAGGTGTATTTTCTCCTTTTTTTCATATATATTAATTTATTTATTTTACTTAATTAGACTGACTCCACCACTGGCCGGTACACTGGGTGTTATGTTCCTACTTCCACTCGTTGGCTCCGGACCGCTGTGGTCAGATATGGTGGGCCAAAAGGTTGCGAACTGCGAAAAGCGTTGGTGGCAAGTATTTTTGCCTATCAACACATGGATTGACTTTGGATCAATGGTACTTGAACCCTGTACATCTTCACTCAAGTAGATCGTGTATTGAATATTTTATTTCATATTCAAGAATTGAATTATTTCATTTAGATTTAGATCCAATATTTTTTTATGTTTCACAAGTATTCATTAAGTGCAGCAATTTTATGAAGACTAATTAATTATTAATTATTAGTATTTATTGCATAAAGAGCAAAGGTCTCGCTCTCAGTAATACTGGCATCCTGATGTTGCGTCATTGCACGATGACGTCATGGTGTTAAAATAGAAAAGTCATGATGTTAAAACAGAGAAATTTAATAACCCATTGCAATGTATACTACATACAGTAATACTTGTGTATATGTAGTGTATAGACACGCCCAAGCATGCACGGACGCAGCGCCAAGCTTGGGAACATATGGGAATTATTGCCAAGTTTAACGTCAAAACAAGGCCACCTTAGCGCTAATTTGAAAATGTGATGAAATTCTCGCTGAAATCCGTTATTATACTACGACACTTTTTTCTTTTACCAACTGTTTTAAAGTTAATGGAAATCCAATAGTACACGACAAACTTTCATCTGATTTTTATAGATCAAAAGCATATATAATTCATATATTACATCATCGTTGAAATAATGAACGCAAAATTAAAAAGAGGGATCAATAAATACACGATCTTGATAACAGATTACTTTTTCTAACTGGAGTGATACTGATAATTTATTA